>JANZLQ010000017.1:3071547-3089079 GCA_026212715.1 Elanus axillaris | reverse complement strand
GCCTGGGCCAGCGGCGGGTCCGGCTTGGAGCCGGGGAAGCTTCTGGCAGCTTCTCACAGGAGCCGGCCCTGCGGCCCTTCCCCGCTACCAAAACCCCTCCACACAAACCCGAAACAACCACCTACATCAAAACATAAAATCGTGAGAGGAAACAGAGAATTATGATGTTTAAAAACATTAATGCTATACTGAGACTCCTGATTTACAAGCTTGAATGGAGTGGTTGCCTGCATATTGTAACCTTGGCATTTGCACCACCGCAATGTAACTCGCATTAATTCCTTGACTTAAAATACTACAACAACAATATTTTTTCCAGAGTAGTGCATTCATCCATAGGTTTGCGGACAGTTATTTCATCTCCTGTCGCTCTTTAATGACAAAATAGAGATCTTTTCTATTCCTCTTAAAATTATCGGAAAAGATAACAGCTTCAATCTGCATGTCTAAGCTTGCTTTAGATTTCATGGAACCTTTACTGCAGGGGTGAGTACAGCATATTTTTGATAGATTTCTTGGTATCTCAGGGACCACTTCTTGGAAAAAATTAGCAATAGCAAAAGATAGTATTTGGAGATGTAGTGAAGTAAAACTTGAATCAGGAGAGTAGAGCATGCCTATCAACTGCGATAAAATAAATCCAACATGGTAGCCATTAAGTCACTTTCAGACTAAGACTTCAGCTGAAACCTGGTCTGTAGTAACCCTTCCAGCTATAACACACAGACAGCAACTGCAAATTGTATGAACATTTGAAAAACCATGGGCCATCCACAGACAAATAGCTACCACCAAGTTTCAGGTTCTTCAGGCTTTGATTATCATGTGGTTCATTTTTATTGTCTGATAAGAACCATGCCTATTTTCTTGGACTGAAAACAAACAGATTAATGTTTCTCATTCTTGCTTCCACTTCCTCTGTTTCATACTTAAATGTCAGAACAAAATCAGTGGTAGAAAATATTCACTGCCAAACCCAACAACTGTCCCTTGCAGCAGTGGCTCAGCTGTATCTGTGCTCTGCATTATAAGGATGGAAACGTAATAAGTTCCAAAGGAAGTCCTCTGCACCATCATGAATCAACTCTATGGTCGTCAAAACTCTCCCTTACACAGGAAAATTCCCAGCCATAGGTACACAGTGACTATCTCTTCCAGCCATCTTAGCAACCCTCACAAATTCTGATCCCAGTGTCCATGCTACTTCTTTCATTTCTTTGCAAATACCCAACCCTTCGACAGCTGCTCTTTCTCCACTTTCACATGAAATTTTTCCCCTTCAGCCCTAGTGACTGCCTTAGTCTCCTGTTTTGATAAAGTGGTTCTTCAAGGCTACCCTTTAGAACATTATTCAAACTAGAGAATATTTTTATAGTAAATGTTTCCAGATAAAATACTGATGTTAGTCCTCTGCCAAGGACTACGACTGGTACAAAGTTGCTAATGAATAAATGGCAAGGACAACATGCTGTCATTGGTATAAAACATAGAAGTTACATACAATAACTACGCACAAGATCCACCCACAAGCATAGATTCCTGCAGATTCCTCATATTCATAGATCAAAATATTACAGGAGTAGACAAAGGAGAAAATCTTTCCTATTTCCATGTATCTATTTATAAAACATCACTTCTGTATTGTTCTTCTCTTTGTGGTGGAGTAAATCTCTCTGTAGCCTGAACGTGTAACAACTCCAGGTCTTCACCTTCCCGGGTAGCAGATGGGTCACCGGTCTACCAGGCAGAGCTTTAACATTTTGCAGTTTAAAAACAAAACCATCTAATTTTGACTTCTGATAGAACACGGTGCCTCAGCAAGTACAAGGGTCTCAGTGGCACACGTGTTAGCGGGGGATTTTCTCTTGCTGATCCAGTGGAGGGCAGCAAAAATATTTACTAAAGAGATTCCTCTTTTAATGTCCTGATCACCGAGTTGTCTCAACAAATAGCTTCATAAAAACCTTGGAAGAGTTTAGTACCTCTTTGTTTGACTTACAAGACCTTATATATTTGTTTATTTTAGTTAGAAATAAGTTTTTAGAATATTTAAGGCTATTTTTCACATCAGAGATCATCCCCTAAACCAAATAATGCTTCCTGTATAAATAACTCTGTGGTGCTCCCATTCTTTCCAGAGCTAAAGACATCTGTATCAAGAGGAGGAGGGTACTGATGTTCTGCCTTGAAGCCAGCTAGTCTTTTCTCTAGAAAGCTTGCATAAATTTACCAGTGGTTTAAATCCAACTGCATATCTCCAGCACAGCTGCATGGGCATACTGATCATCTTCCATCATTCATTTGCTATGAGCACAAATTACCTCAGCTTTTAGTTTAATATAAAGGGGAATCAGCAGCACTAATGGAATAGTTTAGAGACTATGTCCTAAGCTGGAAGCCAAATTAAAAAAGGAAAATATGTTAATGTATCTATGAATGGATTTTGTACAATCCTTATTAGTAGAATTTGCATATCAAATATATTAATTTATATTTTTTTTCATGAAAAGCTACTGATACATTCCCTACGTTCTATGTAGGAGCAGACTAATGGCAGAAAGACTTCTGAGAATAAAATACAGCATGTCTAAAAGTCTTCAGTCTAAATCACAGAGCTGTAAAAGGCCTTTAGCTAAGGAGTGTGCATGTGTTTTATAGCCTGTAAAAATCTCAGTCTCTTCATGAAATGTTTGGGGTATCCTCCTGGAAAGGAGCTATCCTACTGATTTGTATAATGACAAGAAGGCAGAACAAAGAGGCACCACATGATGGTTTGGAGTCAGAAAGGGAACAGAAGTGGCTGCATGATGCCTCCAGCATCTGCTCACACTTTACACTGAGCTGGTGATATCTGTGCCACAGAGTGGCTCTGTCACTGGAGTTCACCCTGGCAGGAGAGCAGAACACATGCCAGCATCCCAAGGGTGACAACTGTTGTGCTTCTGGCATTGGCTTTAAGCAGTCAGTCCAGGAGCTCAGGCTGAAATATTGAGGAGCACATGCTGGGAATGATGCACACATTCTGGTCAGAAATTTGAATCACACAGGTGATTTTTCCTGGCAAATACTGGCAAAATCCAGCGTTTTAAGCTGTAACTGAAGCAAAGAGCTGTTAGGTATCTGGATGCAGGTATATATCAACGAGCACTTAAGTAATGTGGTGAGTGCACTGGAGAACCCTTCCTACCCCGCAACATAGGCTGTAGTGAAAACACAGTTCAATTATTCCCAATTATAACCCTGGAAATTCAGGATAGAGTAGCCTGTGCAAACATAGCAATTCTCAGAAATTGAAAGGGTTTTGTTGTGTTTCTCAAAAGATATTGGCAGCTGTTGGTACTGTAGATACTTGGCTGTAGACAGTGAAAGCAAAGAAAATCATCATGCAATAGACCTGTCAAATTGCAAAGAGCAAGGACTCCAGCTGAGGAATGCAGCAAGTTACTGGGGCTTTCCTGTGGGATTGCCATACAGCCAACTCCAGAGTATTTGCAGCTGATTCTTTAGAAATGGTAGAATTCTTGATATCTCAGTGAAAATACAAAAGAGACAGGAGATCTCTTAGTGAGAAGTGGGATTTCAACCAGGAAAGGGAAAACACTGATGGGAGGGGGTGGGGAGCAGAATTTTATGCAGCATTATTCCTAAATTAATAAACTCCTAAAGTAGGGTATTTAAACACAAATTACAACTTCCTCTTGGAGCTGGATGAACTATCCATAAGAAATTCTTACTTAGATAGGATCTAACTATATATATTACATCTTGGCTAGTTGCAATGCACAAAGTACCTGTACATACATATAAATTCTACTTTATGCTTGCACTTGGCTCTGACAAATTATTTTCACTGGCATATGCTGTAGTAAATATAATCACAGAAAACACAGTGCTCATAGAGCAAGTGCTGGCAGCAGACTGGCAGTCCTGCAAAAGAAAACTGCTCTGCTTTATAGTGCACAAGGATTGACTGAATCACTGTCCGGATGGCGCAACATCACGACGGCCTACTGAAGAGCAGGAGGACAATCCGCACGTTTCATCCAATGTTCTCAACTGGAAACCATCATTATTATTTCTAAAGTACATGGAGCTGTCTTAAGTGGTTGTTTACAGTGGTATTAATTGCTACGGAGCCTGATCAGATGGAGATGTTGAAAGGAACAAGGCCGGAAAAGTGAAACAATAGCAAAGAGGAGGAGTGGCCCGTTGCACACAATAACCAGGTTCACAGCTGCTAAAAAACATCTCACAGACCCAGCTCCCTGGGACTGAACTGTCTCGCCAAAGTTGTCCGAGAGACACCCATGCGAACACTCGAGCTGGTCTTTCCTTTCCAGGTTTGCTGGCTTCCCGTCAGGCCTGGGGGAAACACCCTGTCCTGGTCACAGCGTCTTCCCTCCGGCTTTTGCTCTGAGGCTCCTCTTAGCTTCCACTGGCCCATGTCTGCCTGCTTAACTCTGGCCCTTTTGTAGCACCAAGCACCACTAACGGGTCAGGAGCTCCCTCTCGCCCTTGACAAAACACGTAACATTTATACCAGCAGGATAAGAGTCAACACAAAGTTTCTTCACAGCTGGAAGCCTGGCTATTGCCTACTGAGGTGTCCCTTGTTCTGGCTATTGCCTGGCCTGGTTCCCTAATATCTTCCCTGCCTTCAACTGCTAGATTACCACCACCTTATGCAAAAATATGGGCAAAAGAGACAATGTCTTTTACTCTTCTCCCAGCTCCTTGCCCTCACCTCTGCAACTGACTCATTGCTTTCCACTTAGAGTTCTCATTTTTAGTTCAATATTTTTGCCCAGGGCAGCATGCAGCTGACTGGAGCAACTGCTCTGACCTGGGATTTAGCAAATTGACTATGTATGCGATTTAAAGTTCATCTGGGAGCACACGGCAAGTCTGGTAGTTCCGGAACACGTAAACCAAAGTTTAAATCCATTATCTATTATGTATGACAGAGCTGACAGCACAGATTTACCTATATTTCTACCTGGGATTTTCCAGGCACAAACACAGAATATCTGCTAAGAGTTTCTCAGTCATAACTATCCCTGTAAGTGCGGTTGTAGAAAACTAAACAAGAAGTATTATCAAAGGTGGCACAAGGGTGGTTTATACTCTTCCTGCAGTGAGAGTATAAGCCCACTGGGAAAAAATACACTAGGTACAACTATATGAACAGCTTGTGGAGAGCCCAGAAACAAGCAGTAAATAAGGCAGAAAAAAGACACATCTTGCACTTGTTGGATAGCTGGGGAGCGCAGCATGGTTCTGTTCAGAAAACTAGAGCTTGGCTGGAGGGCCGGGGCCGTCCATCGGGGCAAGGCCAGCAAGGGAGGCAGCTGGGGCTCCCGCCTGGCCCAGGGGCACCTTCCTGCCCTGGGCTCCATTCCCTGAGTTATCTATCGGCCACAGTGGCAAAAGCTGCAGCTGGGAACAGAGAAGCAGCTTGCCAAGCAAGGGAGTGAGCGATGGCTGGGAGGGAGGCACCTTGTCGCTAGGACAAATAACTGTGGGTCCGTGCAGGAAACCAAGGCGGCAGAGGCCCTGCAGAATGGCAATAGCAAGGGAGAAGCCGGACGCAACACCAGCTCCAGGGTCTCCTGCTAAATGATGGCCCGGGTTTCCAGGAGGGAGGGAGATAGAGATGCCTATCTAACTATTTTTGTATGGGCTCCAAGCCTGAACTGGAGAATGGCTCCTTTGTCTCAGCCCCTTGCTGGGGCTAAAAGCCATGAGGCATGCGGCCAGATGGCCAGGACGGGCTCCGAGGACCTGGAGGGAGGAAAAGCAGGAAAGCTTCATTCCTTAAGTTTGTACTGATCCCTGAGGCTTAGAGAACAAAGCTCCAGGGAGCACACACAATCTCAGGGGGTGATTTAGAGACTGACATTCTCAGACAGCTAGAAGGCACTTGCGAGGAAGGAGGGGAGCTGTGGATACACCTACCTTATGTGACATATAGTCTTAGCTGCTTAGATCTGCTTTATCAGACGTGTGTGATTTCGAAGCGCAGCTGGTGAATAGGATCTCCATTCGCTTACCCTGCTAGGGGCATGCCGGGAACAAATCTAGTTTTAAAAAGAATGTCCCGTAACCTTATGGTTCCCTGAGAGCAGTCACTCCGGGAGCTTCCCAAAATAGAAACTGTGTGGTAGGTGCCAGAGGCAGTGAGGCAGCGTAACTACGAAAATGGATGAAAAACAAGTGCTGAGCAACAGAGAAGTATTTTTGTATTAACCCTGCCAAATGGATTATTTATACCCTAATCTTCTGCTGTTGGTATAACTGAGCTTTTTGAAGGAAAGTTGCAGCCAGCTTCTCCTGGTTATTTAATGACTCAGATAAGCTTATACCTTAAAGACATTCCACCAACCCCTGGCTGCTATCCTGTGCATATGGATTTCAGGATAATTCTTGAGGAAGGCAGAAAGTGGCAGTTTACAGGGAGGTATTCTGGGGACGATGGGACATCAGGATTGCCCAGACTGTAAACAGACCTTAAATAGCAAAACCACATCAAGCACTGAAAGTGTGTGGCTTCAGGAGAAACATCCAGGGCATGAAATGCTGATTAGAGGACCTGGAGCCTGGAAAGGGGTGGACATGGCCCAAGGGGTCTTTGCTGCCCAAGGGATGCCAGTGAGAGGTGAAAGGCAGGCAGGCAAATACACAAAAGCAGAACAGGGTTCTCCAGTTCATGCGAGCCAGGTGCCCTGGCATGAGTACACAGAACACTTGGAGAACAGAAGAAAAGAGAAAGATGCTGGACTCCAGAAAACACCTTGAAAACTTTAAGGCAAGGTCATTTCTATCTTGAACAGCAGCATCTGGTGAGCAGCACCCACAGAGCTGACACCTACCTGCAGCCCAAGGCCTGCCTTCAGGTGTCTCCTGTTGCAAAGCCCTAGAGCCCCTCTTCTGCATTACCAAAATCCAGGTGTTGCTCCCTGAGTGACTGAAACCACCTATGGGGGACAAGCAAAAGCTTCTGCCTTTTCCTTATTAGCTCTGTTCACGGTGGAAGAATGGTCATCCTCAAGTGTCCACAAGAGACTATGCAGCTCACCACAACTCACCACTGAACTAAACCCTCCCAGTCAAACTTTGGATATTTATATATTTATATATATATATTATGTACGTATAGACATTTATTTTACAGAATTCTAATAAAGGGCTTCTACTACCTCCCACTTTTCCTTTCAAGAACCTCCAGTGCTTGGCTGTCTTTACTATTAGAACAGTTTATTTTTCCTTAAAGTTTAACAGCAATCTCCCTTACTGCTATTTAAGACCATTGCTTCTTGTACTTTCCCTGCTGGAACAAATCTTTTATTCCCTTTCTCCTCGGAGCATCCTTTAAAATATTTTAACAAACACTGTTATCATGCCTCCCTTCAGTCTTCTTTTCTCTAGACTAAACAACCCCAGTGCTTTCAACTCATAAGGCATGATTTTTTTTAAAATCTCTGCCATTCTTTTTGTTCGCTTCTGGACTCTGTCCAACTGGTCCACGTCTTTCTTGAAAGGGCAGTGTCCACAAAATCACATCTGAAACTTCACCAATACATTAAACGCTAAAATAGTAACTTCAGCGATCTCATGCTACAGTACTCCTGACACTACATCTCAGCGCTGGACTTGTAGTTTTTAATTTTTTTTTTCGTTCAGGCTTTCACCAGGGAAATATACAACTTTGAATGTTACCAAGAGAGTTGGGGAGTGTTGCACAGACTCCCAAGGCAGGAATCTGAAGGCTCTGTATAGGAAAGGAGACCAGATGCCAGGGCAGACTTGAGAGAAGAGGTGTTACCTCTTACTAGATGATACAGACTTGATGATAATGAATTTAAGCTGACTTATAGTGATGTGGACAATGCTCTAGCACAACTGTTTCAGTACACCAAATGAGAGCATTTCTGTTGCCATTACACCACTTCTTGGGTTGTGGGTTTGTTTCTTTTTAAACTAAAATTTACTTCTTGACCACTAAATTGCTTCTTGATCCATTGTTAAAAATTATGCCAAGAGAAAAAACTAAAAGTACAAATGAAATTACTTACACACACAAAAGTGTATGCTGGGAGAAATGTCTTAAGTTTCCTAACTTTCTGAGGAAAAACTTCAGATTATTAAATGACTGTCACCATAACCATCACAGAGAGGAAAATTGTATAATGCATGCTTTAGGACTGATGTTTATTTGCTCTGCCTAATTATCTAGTGGTCTCTGTGGCAGGATCCACAAAAAAAGTCTTCACTGACTGACATTTTATTTACCTTTTATCAATAATGAGATCTGCAAAAATTCCTTCTCAGCTTGCAGTTCTTCTGTTTCTTCCTGTTTGTCATTAAATTTACCATCTAGTTGTACTTTTTAAGTTTGGCTTATGATTGCCTACCAAACTTTTTCTCAGGGCAGCATCTGACTTATACAATCTGGTATCATCATCCCCCCAGGACTGCATGTTTGTCTCAACCAGCCCAGCTCTGTAATAGAAGCTTTTTAAGGTTTTTCACTTTCCTGGTTCTTCTTCTTCTCCTGACCCATCTCCAAAATTCCCTTCTTTCTGGGGATGTAAGATTGTGCAGAATCTGCATACCATTACCTAATAAGCAACCTGCTCTTCCTCACATTAAAGATATGACCTGCTACTAATTCTGCAACACTCAGAAAATTACCTATATTTCGTGTCCTAAGGTATCTTCATTTTCTCTTATGAAAAGGCAGATTTCTCACTTGAACTGCTTCTACCTGTCAGCCAAATTTTTGGAGACTTTGCACCAAAAGAAGCTTTGTCAGCTTCTCCATTTTCTCATTCACCACGTGACTCTTTTCTTCTTGCTTCCTTCAATATCTGTGCTACTTTCTCTCTGGTCTTGTCCCCATTATGGTCTTTCTGGTCTTGGTCACATTTCTAAGTGGAGATTAATGAGGAGCATGAGCTAGTGTTTGGAATTAGAAAACAGGTGGGTTAACGGACACTGAGGAAAGATCCTTGTGGGAGGGAAAAGCATGTACCTGCATTATTCACACCACCAACATCAACACTCTTTAACACCTGGTTTGTACCGGACTACTCCAGGAGCGGGTTAGCTTTCTGGTTTTTCTGCATACCTTGGCACTCTAGATTTAGAGACTGGCTAAGTACAAACTGTACAATATTTTCTTCTAATATTAGCTGTTTCTTCCACTTTCTAGAGAAAGAATGTGAAGCTCATGCAAAACTTGCAAAGCTATTCCAAAATTAGAAGCTGCAGGGAGCACCACAGTGGGGAACCCACCCAGGTCTTGCACCTAACTCAGGAGATTTGCAGTCCAAAGGCTGACATAAAGACTAGTGTTTTAAATTCTCAACTGAACCTAACAGAATCTAGTAAGCAACAAAATTAACAGAAGAAAAACCAAGAAAGTAAAGGAAAAAAAAAGAAAATCTTTTTCCTTCAAATTTAATTTGGGGTGCTTACCATGCAGTGAGGCAGGTATCTGTGTTGAACAGGCTGGAGATTAAACTTCCTGTAGTCAGCATGTAGCATCAAGTCTCCTCTCAGATTTTACATGATTAAAATAAATTTCATCCAAGGAAATGAGGGACTGCCCAGAAGAATGAAAAGCCTAGATAGCGTATGTCTGGGTAGAAGGAAGAGGGAAAAGGAATGTGTTGCGTAGAGACTGAAATGGCTTGTGGAGCTGGCAGGGCTCAGCACAGCCAGCACCGAGCTGGAGCAGACTCCTCCAGCAGCACGTGTGTGTGTGTGTGTGTGGCCCACTCACGTCTGGCAGTGCCCCCAGGATAATAGGCCCAGAGTGCTAAAAGTCTGTTACTGGAACAACCCCTGACTGCAGGCAGCAGCCGTGGTGCGGACAGGGTGATCAGTGCTGCCTGCGGAGCAGAGGGTTTGGTGCACGCCTCGGCAGCTTCCAGTCATTCTCCCCCAGGGATGGGAAGCAGTGCCTGGGAAGTTCTGGCCTGCCCACTGAGGGGTTATCTTGTGTGGGCACAACACGGGTAGCTGATCCACTTCTGGGCCAAAAGAGATCCTGATCGCCGCTGGCGGTGCCACTGTACCTGTGCTAACAAGCTCCTCCAAAGGCAGTGAGTGTATCAGTAGCAAAAATTGAAGCCACCCATGAACACAGACCTGCCTAGATAACCAAGGATGCCAACAGCACCATAGGATGCACAGTCAGGCCATGCTCCAGCCTGTAATTTAACACTTCTACCCAGCTCCTAGATGGCAGGGCAGCCTCCGTAAGCGCTGCTTCCCAGGAGCATTCAGTGGTTTAGCACAGAGCAGTATTGCACTCAAGCCTGTCCTCCAAACTCTTTGTTGTTCTTGGAAAACACACCAGCATACCATGGGAGCAGCTGGTCTAATTGCTTCCTTTCATTACCATCTATGGATGCTTCTGTCAAGCTAATCTCCTTTACTGACTGGGCTTTTTTACAGCTTTTGACCTCCAGCCTTGTGAGAGGGTTTGAGACACCAGCTACATTGTCCACTTCCACCATAGTCTATTTTTTAACCACTCTCTACCCTTCATGGTCATTCATAGCAGTTACTCTTTTCCACAACTCACCCTGCTGCACATCCTAAATGGCAGTTTTTCTGAAGAATGGTCTGGACAGGGTGCTTTTTTTTTTTAAGCTTTCCACGTATATTTTTGCTTGACAGCCTAGTTTCATGTTACTTACTTTTAAATTCCAACAGGGAAGAATTCTTCTTTTGTGTGAGTATGGCAAAGAAATCTCCAAAGTCCTATGAGCATCCCACTTCCTTCCTCATTCCCAGTACTCTGCACTGTTTTTACCAGTAATCAGCATCTAAATAATGTTTAGAAAAATATCTGTGACACCTGTGGTAGAATATCACTCTCCATGCAATATCATCAGAAACAGTAGCAGAATTACTGCAGAAATAGCACAGCATTAGGTCATTTACTGAACACAGAGTGGAGTTAAACAGGTGCTGTTTTTCTAGAGTTCGCAGTGGCCAATAATTAATAATCAGCCATAGAAATTTGTGTAGTACAAATTTTGTTTCCCTTGACCTCTTTTTTAACCCCAAGAGTTGACTTGTTCCAGATGCTTGGTCCAACACCACTATGATCTAATCCCAGCAGGGGGTATATTGCTGTCCCTTCAGGCAGTGGTGGTGACCCTTCGCCATCACAAGATGGTGTTTTCTTGGTGCCACATCCCTCAGTCTTGCAATTTTATCTTGGTCCCTTGGATGCCAAAAGTGGCAAAGTCTGACAAGGACGCAGTTTTCTCAGGTTTGTCTGCATGACTGGTGAATTTGTGCTTAGAAGATGCTTCTGACAGGAAGGTTGGATTGCGCTCCACCTGTGACACCCACGTAGACAAACCAACTCTTCGTTGGAAACTGCACGGAACAACTACAGCGTACCCAGGCAGGACAGGATTCTCTTTAACATCTTTGAATAGAGACAATAGAAAAACCAGAAGATAACCACAACCATTTTGGCCTGTTTGAGGACTAGTTAGAGGACTTGCATCTGCACTTAGCACCTGAAAGCTACAGCAATTAATTTTTGTAATGATGAAGCTTTTTCCACTTTAGACAGGAACCACACCAGAACAAGGCAAGTTGATACAGAGTGAAGGCATGAACTTGAAACACAGATATAAGAAAAAAAATAAAGGAATTAAATCTACATTTGTGAAGAAAAGTCCCAACCAGAAATACAGTGTGTTAGTGATCCCATAAAACTCTCCATCTTCACGTTTTTCACATATTCAGCTAGACAACAGGTTGCAAACAAAGGGAGAATTCCTCCTGTGAGGCAAACCAGAAAAATGAACCAAAAGGTAGAAGTTGAATTTGAATCAAAAGCCAGTAACCCCCAAAAGCAAAAACGTAAGTTTCCTTCTAGACAAGTATTTTCATTGCTTAGCTTGTGGAAAATTGCTCTATAATTAGAAAAAGAATGAGCTGGGGTTTTTACTATTTATGTAGTAATAAATGTTCTTATCAGAAAAAAACATATGTGAGAGACCTAAAAAGTTTTTGTCTTTATTAATATATTTGCAGAGTAAAGTAGCCTGACCAACAAAAAAGTATTGTAAAACTAGAGGATTTTAAAACACTAAAAATATGCACAAAGCTCCAAAGCCAGTCCTCCTTGCAGAGTTTACACTCTAGCTGATAGCTTCAAGTGAGAGATGAATTGAGAGTTCCATGAAGAGGACTCTAAGGCATGATGCAAACTATTCTTGAGGGCAAAAAAAATGAAAACAGATAATTTGCAGTAAATGTCAGCTTGAAATAATTTGTATTATAGCAGTAGTCAGAGAGTTTCTTACGCTGCCTGTTGTGTAATATACTACGTAGTGGGTTTAAGCTCATATATGTACTGCACAGTAGATATTGTCATTTTAGCAACATCAAGGGAGACTCTCAGCAAGATGGTCTGAGTATAAACATCATTAGCCAAAGCATCTGCGGTTGACTGGTGTTGGAGACAGGATATGAAAACAGAGAAGCTTTTGATTTTATATTATAAGGCCAACAGGCTGCACAGAGATGTTAGGTTGGGTCTCAGTGGCAGCTTAATGCTGCCAGCTCAAGTCAGTTAATCTTCCTTTTGGGCTGTACAGGCTGGCCAGGCACAGCCAGGGCCACAGCGCTACTCTGCTGGGATATTTTCCTGGAGTTCAAATCTCACTAACTTTAGGCAAATGGGCTGGGTGGGAAGGACCAGCCTGTGGAGGCCTGTAAAGGTGGCTGCTGCTTTCTCTTGTAGGAATATTGCTGGAGACTCCCTTGCAGGAAAACGGGGTGGGAGCTCACTTGTGGGTGACTGTGCTGAGGGCACTGCAAGGAAAAAGATATGGAGGAAGAGCAAGAGGAAGTATCAGTGTGTCTCCAAAGACTTTTGTCGACTTTAAATACATGAAAATTGGGTGAAACTAAGGACTTACCGTGAAACAAAGGCTCTTTGCAACATTACAGGTGATCTAAATCAGTGGATGCCATGAAATAATAACACCATGAATGTGACTAGCGCTTACTGTCAGAAAAAGGAACAACATCCAAAAGATGGGAGCACTACTGAGGCACCCTATCTGTGGTCACTGCGCACAAGCGCTGCATGGGGATGGGAGTGCTCATCCCATTGCAGCGAGGCAGAACCCAGAGCTCTGTGATGAGACCAAACAAAGGGGGGGGGGGTTGGAAATCAGGCTGAAGAGACCAACTCACAAATCCAAACGCCGCGTGTCCCCCAGCTGAGAAGGGCACGCATGCCGCTGGCACTGCTGGAGGAGCGTGGGACACCTGATACAGGACATGGAAAACAGTGCTGGTGAGCCACAGGAGCCATTACACGCGCAGATAGGCACTGCCTCGTGGCAGGTTTTCAGGAGAAATCAGCATACAGAGATGGAAGAAAACCACCGCAGGTCTCCAAATGGAATATAAGTAGGGCTGTGCAAATAAACTGTAGCTGATTCAGCTGTTCACAGGAGATGTGCTGGGATCTTCTGAGATGTTCTTCTGAAGGAAAATTAATAAATAGATAAAACCCTTCACCTGAGAGCAGTTGTAGGCTGGTACCTAGCAGAGTCCCTGGCACGGCACGCTGAGCACCGTGGTTACAGCTGTACACTGACCAGCACTTGGACCATTTCCCAGCACTCAGGCCAGATGCCATGGACTTGCATCCCTACCACTAAATCCACTCTCCAAAACAGGGAGGCTGCATCCAAAACAGCTATTAGTACAGCAGGAGGACTGCTGCTAACTCCCAGACTGTGCCCAGGAATTGCTTACGGGGGGGGAAAGTTGGTTCAGGCCAAACCCATGCCAGAGACCTTTCCAACAGCTTAACGCTACAGATGGGACTGGGTACCAGTGCTCAGGCCCTCAGGGATTCACCGCCTTAAACACAGCTAGTGACTCTCAGCAGAATTCTAATTCCTGCCTTTCTCTGTATACGCTGCAGTTCATCTATATACTTAAGCTATATGCAAAGACCATATAAAACTTTATTGGGAGATGCTATAGAGAGACTAAAACTGTTCCTTGGTAGTAACACCCAAATCCAGCTACTTTTAGAAAACAGTGACAGTAGCAGGAAAATGTGCAGTGGCTAATTGAGAGTTAACTTTTTTTTTTTTTAAGGGGTCTGTGTGACTTGAAGAGTTACTAACAAATAAATTTGATATCTGGACTTGAGAAATTGGTAGAAACTGTAGCAAGAAATTGAAGCAGCAGACACTGCCCAGTGCAATAGCTTACACAGGAGGGTTCCTAGAAAACAGGGAAGTCATATCTTAGCAAACTACTGGAGTTACTGCAAGATTGATAAATCTGAAGTAGCTTTCTTGGATTTCCAAAAAGCTTGAACAAGGTCCTTCCCAAAGACCTCTAATAACCTAAGGCTGGTGTTAAGGAAAAGGGGAGATCCTTTATATAAAATAAAGTTTTTAAGGATGGGAGGAGAAAAGTTAGAGATAAAAAACAGCTTTTACAGTGGAGATTATGTTCCTGGAGGGAACTGTGCCTTTCAAGGTACTCATAAATAGTATAGAAAAAGAGGCAGCTTACCATAAATGAAAGCAAAGAGTCGTGAGGATATCCCATAAGTCAGTGATGGGGCAGTACAATGAACGATGAGGTTCAGTGCCCAACAGCCAGAGGATGTCAGGGGGATAGTTTCCCATGAGGTAAAAAGCTTATAAGCGGCAAGTAATGTTAAGCAGTATAATGAGGCTGGTAAAAGACCCAGATAAGTTCTCGTCTTATTTCTACCATTCCTGAGGGTACAGCAGAAGAAAGCGACAGCAGCAGAGCAGATTATAGCCACGCTCTCAAATCGATGACACTTTTCTGGGTACCTCTAAGAATACAGCTGGAAAAAACAAAACAGTTACAAATCTGGCAACATAACTAATTTTATTTTTAGACTGTTGTCAAAATACAATGCTTAAAAACATCAGTGGTAATGGAAATTTCTTTATGAGACCCACCTCTGCCCTTATGCATTAGCTATGTCAGTGGCTAGAATAAAATCATTTTTCATGATTTTATGCTATTAGATTGACCTAAGAAAGTGCAATTTTAGTCTCTACTCTTCCCTGGTAACATCTACGACACATCACATGGCCTTATCTCCTTATCTCCCATCATGCTTTTGATCCTACTTTTCCAAACATCAGTTTCATTTCCCCAGTCTCTGTTTCCTGCAGCAACCAACATTACTGATCCTTCTGTAACCTCTCTACAAGAAGGGAAGGATTTCATATTCACAGGAAACACGGCTTCCTAATGGAAAATGTTGTTTGCAGCCACACTTAGGTAACTGAGGTGCAGCACCCCATCAGGCAAAATATGTTCTCTTCCATTTTAAATGATCTTCAGGCTAAGCAGATACCCAAAAATACTAAACATAGAATCCAAACACAGAACTTTAGTTCCTCTAACTATTATTTCTGAACTCTGTTGAAATTCCGAACTACATTGCCAGAAATTACCATTGCTCGCATTTTAACAGCAGAATCAGAGCAGCCCAAGTCTTGGAGGATTTGCAGCTGGATCTCCTTGAGTTTACAAACAGCTGGATCCTTGTACCCCTTGAACTTTTCAGGCTTAAACTACGTCTAAGAAACATGCTTAATGTAAAGGCTGCAGAACCTGGCAGAGATGTAAAATGCCACCTGCAGTATTGACCTGATGTATTTGCTCTAATCCCATATTACTCGGTGCAAGGAGAGATGCATTAGTTAGCCAAGATTAATTCTGGTACCATAAAACAGGAGTGTACACAAGTCACGCTAGCATGGAAAAAAAGAACATTTTCCATTAGCGAATCTGAAAATAAGTGCATCTTTTGTTTTCCGTTGGAACAGGGTCCAGATCAGGCTAGTTTATGTTACTTTCCTGGAGGGAGCATGTTGTTGCAGCATGTCATATATCAGATCTAGGCATGAACCCCTGAAAACTAACGCTTGCCACAGGTGTTATAAATTCTTCATATTTTGTGTTCCAAGGGATTTTTTCTAGTTTGCTGATAAATATTATCTGACAATGCCTGAAATCTAAAATTCTCTGCTTGCAGAGGAATGACACCACAGGTGGCTACATGAGGCTCAGCAACATGAAGACCTCCTTCCCCTCCAGAACTGAGTGCCATGCCCAGCTGGCTCCTGTCCTGGCAGCGGACCAGACTGCCAGGCAGCACTAATTGGCATTTGGGGTTTTGTCCTGCAAGAACTCTGCCCCAAGACCATTCAGCACAAAGCACTGCCCCAGTAACCACCCTATCTAGTCTGCATTGAAACCATTCCACACAAGCTGAGGGACGCTTTAATCAGGATTCACTTCCAGAGCAATCCAGTTAGTTCAGTTAAGTCTTCGGCATTCCAAGGAAAACAAACTATCATAAGGAGGGCAATCCTGCAAGCTGGCGAAAGAACTGTCTTCCCCCGGTCTGCCCCTCCAAAAGAACCAATCTAGGATTACAAAATGCCCCTGCATATAGCAGCAAGACATGAAATGTGTGTCAAGCACAAGAAAAATCATCATGAAAATTTGACGTGACAGATAAACGTAGGAGGCATTAACAATAGCCAGTTTTTTCATAGCTTGCTTAGATCCCTTGGATAAGAGCAGGCACACAATTAACCAAAACTTCTAGCCAATAGCTGATGTTATTTCAGCATTTTTCAAATGCTTCAACTAGAACTTTGTCAAAATAAACGGTAGATTTGCGCTGCATGTGCTTATATGGCAAGGTTGATCCACGCTGATACTATTACAGTGTTGTAAAGCATAAAATCTAGTTAATGGTTTCTGCCA
The DNA here is from genome assembly GCA_026212715.1 of Elanus axillaris. Taxonomy (NCBI): domain Eukaryota; kingdom Metazoa; phylum Chordata; class Aves; order Accipitriformes; family Accipitridae; genus Elanus; species Elanus axillaris. The sequence continues at coordinate 3,072,246 of JANZLQ010000017.1, read as the reverse complement.
AACCATGAATCAGTTGCAACATAATGACCTGAAGTATGTTCTTTTTTCCATTTTCTAATATTTCTTTACAGCACAACCCAAACAATTGCTCATAATTAAACTGATTGGAAGAGCAGACACTGGCAGGAAATACACTGCTGGCACTGATCCGATAGCAGTTCATTGTACTGAATTTAGAACAACTACATCAGTTCCTTTCATTTTGCAAAGAGAAGGAGAGCTGCTTTTTTATCTTCTGCATGAGCAAAATCAATGTTTATCAAATCTCCTGAAGCAGATTCTATATTTTTAATGAACAGATTAAGTGCATCCCTGGGTACCCTGATCCCTTTGCTCATCTTGTTTCACCTTCTTTATGGATGCTTTGTGTTATTAGTCATGACCCATCAGGGTTTTTTCTAGGAAAGCATGAGTAGATCAGCGAGTGAAACTGAAATCCACATTTAAAGCTACATGATGACTTGTGAATTCTTATAGAATCATTTAGGTTGGAAAAGAACTTTAAGATCATTGAGTCCAACCATAAACCTAACACTGCCAAGCCCACCACTAAACCATGTCCCTAAGCATGACATCTACACTTCTTTTAATTACCTCCAGGGATGGTGACTCAACCACTTCCCTGGGCAGCCTGTTCCAGTGCCTGACAACCCTTTCAGTAAGAATTTTTTTCTAATACCCAGTCTAAACCCCCTTGGC
>JANZLQ010000017.1:2986725-3052259 GCA_026212715.1 Elanus axillaris | reverse complement strand
GGGGGGGGGAAGGAAAGAAATAGTTTGACAAAGGTCTAAAAGACAGTGCATTAATACGCAAAGGTTGTTGCAGCTCTGAAACACTGAAACTCTAGTGACTGTTAGTGAAGTGACAGTTTTAGTGAAGGAAGGTCATTAGACTAGAATCTCTGTCCTTACTGTACCTCTGCAGATGACCCTTGATAGTCTGAGGATTCTGGTGGCTTAGAAGGAGTTGACGTTTTGCTGTTTGTCAACCATGGTTTACCATAGTTGCGTGTTAAATGATGGGGTGTCTGTATGAAACAATGGCAAATCAAAACATGAAGGACAGTAGATGGAAAACAATGTCATGGAGAAGGATACCCAGGCTTTCACAGGGAGATCAAATCTCACAGTAGAAATAAAAACTAAGCAGAAAGAGTTATAACAAATGTTCTGAAACAAAAAAGATGGCAGAGCTTTTTTTTTTTTAAACTAAATGGAGGGGTTCATTGCTCTTTTAGAGCAATTCCCAAATTGCCAGTTAGTTCATGCAGCACCTTAAATGTAAAGAATTCTTCTATTCCTGTGTCGCAAACAGACAGTAGAGGAAAGACACTGAAAAGACTTCTTGGATCCTCCCCAGACTATGAAACAAAATTCGAAGTACTTCTTCATATCAACTAGGGAAAGCACCAATATTGTTGGAGTAAGCTGGAGGGGGTGGGGATAAAAAAAAAAAATCTATACCCCATTTGTTAACCAGTGCAGTTTTGTACGTTTCTCCTCACCTTTGGAGTTGTAGCAACTGCTTGCGGGGCAGCTGCCTGGCCAGCTTGACTTGACAGAGAAGTAGATCTGTTGGGAGAAGCACCCCTTGAAGAGGGTCGTGATCTACGACCCCTCGGTCGGAAAGCTGCCATGCTCTGACTGGCACCATCTGCCAAAATGAACTTTTCACGCAGCTCCACATTTGTCCTCCCTTTAGCTGCAGCAAAGAAAGGTGTTAATTTAGTCAGACATGAAAGTTGTCACAAGGCTGTTTATTGTCATTTTTGCCATGCTAACTCCAACAGATTTTAACAATAAATAAAATGCATTAATGTGTAATGCATTTATTTTGGACACAGAAGAGTTATGTGCAGAACTCACTTATTCTAATACTTTATGCCAGCAGGAATGAACCACTGTCAAAGGAAGTCAGCGTGATAATGGAATGCTCAACATGCTGAATCATTGTTAATCAATCAACTATTAATACATAGACACAACCTGATGAGCAGTTTTGCTAACTCTACAGCTACTCGTAATAAATACTACTTGCTTGGATGTTCCAGAAGAAATTGCCAGGTACAAATTACAGGAAAGCAGCAAATATGTTTATTCAAAACTATGAAGTTATGTAGTTTGGCAACATGCAATGATGAACATAAAATTCAAACTATGGTGAGGTAATTGGTGGCTAAGCACTCACACACACATACAAACACAAATATGAGAGAATGTTCCGCAAAAATTGATGCCAAGACGTTAGCATTTAACTATCAGTGTGAATGACACTCGTTTTTGAAACACTCTTAAAGCGTGTCAAAAAAATTAGCTTGCAAAGCACCAGCCCATGTAGGAACACACCAAGCTAATATGATGGGTGAAGCATATTGTTAAAAGTATGTATGTATTTAAAAAGTGGGAAGGAAATGAAGACAGAGGAGAAGAGGAGCAGAAGGAGACAAAGAGAGGGGTTTGCCAACCTATAGTAGGCTGAGTGGTAATTGAAGAGTTTGATTCCGAACGTAACATTTTACTCCCATGATGATGAACTAGAAAAAATGACACAGGACATGGGTCACATTAAAGAAAATCGTTAGCAGGAGAAGAAATCAAGTACAGCAGCTGCATATGCAAGAGACTCGGAGCACCAGGCCAAAAGACAGGACTCAGAGCAAAAGCTGTCTAAGTGGTCTGAGGTGAGCTCTCAAAGGTCTCCTAGGCAAAAAGGAAATAGCGCTTGGACAGACTCAGCTGCAGTCCCAAGCATACTTGTGTAACACTATTTATCTGCTGACATAAAGAAGTAATATAAGTTAGAATGATTTTATATAACTAGGTCCAATATTTTTAAAGCTGCTTATGACAACAGCTCTTTGAAATGTGATGTATTCAAATACACGAGAAGCCCTTGGCGGAAATGCAGATTTGCTAGGTGAAGTACTTAAGGAAAAGTCTGAACCTGCAACGCTGACATCCATGACTACTTTGCATCACTGACTTCAACAAGACTAGGATTAGGTTCCAGTGCACAATGTCCAGTGTCTCGATTTTATAGAGATCGGTATTCCTTTAGACCCACTATGTTGACTTACTCATCTGCTCATGTATTTCCCATGAAAAAGGTACTATAATAATAAAGTACTATAGAAAATACTACAGAGATACATAGAATACACGGTTTATTAAAGAAGAGGGGATAAAGTTCCAAAAGACTCTTAATCTAAGAGGACAGTAATAAGGAATTCCAATAGATTATTTAGTTTTTAAGTACTGTATCTCTCAGCATCAACCCATCTGTAATTGCAAGTGTCTACCTGTCAACAGGCCCAAGAAAAATGTTTGGGATACATCAAAACTAATCAAGTTAAACCTTCAATTAAGTCAGATATTTTGAGACACATTTCATTTTCCACTACCATGCACTTTTGAGGAACAGGAGTAGAAAGCTATAAAGTAAGAATGGTTCTGCAGGCATAAATGACTTTCCTATAGTAGCAGGTACAGAATCAGGTGCTAGTTTTCAGTTAGACCTGTGGTCTAACACCAATAAATGTAATATTATTGTTACATTTCTTTAGTAAACAATATATGCAATATGTTGGTAAGCAAAAGGACTATTTTTATTACTGCTGAAAAACTCACCGATGTCATTCAAGGTTATGACAGCTTTTATAAAAAAAGCTATGATAAGAAGTTTCATGGTACCTTTTAAGCCTGTAGACAAAGGTTTCTAGACATTACTGGCACACTGTCAGTCCTTATGGGGTTTTGTGGTAGCTTCATTTTGAACGTAACATCTTTGACTTAGCATGACAACTGCTACAAATACAAGCCCTCTACCTTCTCAAGGCCTGTATCAAACTGTTTAGAAACCCCGGTCCCAAAGCAGAAGCTGTGTGAGATAGCGGACCGTGGAGTAAGGTCTACAGGACAGCTGATGTCTCTGTCTTCACTAGCTCACTTGCCTCTCCTGAACTCCTTTGTACTGTTCTTGCGCTATTACAATATTGATTGCGATCCTACAAAATCCCGAGGTAAAAATGCGGTAAATTTAATGCTGCTAGTTAATGGGATAGAATTACCTAGTTGCAGAATGCCAGCTCACTCTCAACACAGTCATTATTATACTTTCTGCAATTTTACTACTCAGACTACTTCTGACTCATGTCTCCCAATCCCTTCAGAAATGGCTTCTTTCCTATCTCCAGCTGTTCCTCCAAGAACGGTGCCTGACAGAGCCTACTTTCCTGCTACAGAAGTAGGCTTTCTGTCAAACTAACATGTCATTACGTTGCTGTGTACTGACAAAACAATGCATTTGATACAATGCCCTGGAAGGCATGGCGATAGAGCACTCCCTGCTTCCCCAGAGCACAAAGTCCTCCTGACCAGAGCATTTTCCAATTGCTTGGTGCAAGGCTCAGGGCCCTGCAAAGTGGTTCTGGGGAGGATGCCAATGAAAAGACAGGGCTACGAAAAAAGAGCCTGAAAGCCTGGGCACAGCCATTGGCCAGAGAAGTTTTTTGCATTGTTGCTACTCTTCAATTCAACTGCCTTATTTTGATTTATTGCCTTAAAACTTCTCTCTTGCTGAGAGAAGTTTCTGTGTGCTATTTCTGCAAAGTCACAGATGCAGTTTACATGCCATAAACTCTTATCTGGGTTCTGTTCAGTTCTTAATTACACCACTCTAATGCTGGAGGAACTGCACAGAAGACAACACAGTTATTCTAGACGTACATCAGTGCAAGTGAAGAGGATCTTAACCATGGGATTTAAAGTTTACAGAAACAGATCATTACATGACATTTTGTGAGATGATGTTTACAGAACTGGCATTTTATACAATTCAGTCTCCATCTTGAGACAATGAACACTGACTATATCCAAATAATTATCTGCATGTCCATTTTAACAGTTGTGTTACATACCCCTGCAAGGATCATTTTTTACTAAGAACTCATCAAGTGCCATCCAGCCACCTCCAACACGAACCATGACTGTACTTCTTAGGATACGAACAAGGCGCAGTTGTTGAGAGTCACCAAACTGCAATAATAAATAAATAAATAAATAAAAATCAAACAACAGCCTGAGGTTCTCAGTCATTCAGATGCAGTTCAATGCTGACAGGTTAAAAATCAGACACCTTAAAAAGTTTATTTTGATATTTAATTATTAGTAAATGCTAAAAAATCAGATTTATTTATGCAGATTATTAAAGCTGTTAAGATTTCAAATCAGATGCCGCTGCATTAATCCAAAGGAGATGGCAGGATGGTAAGAAAGAATCTCAGGTTTAATTTTATGCTTGATTCTCAAGTGTCTGAGCTCATAAAGGAAGCAAAATTGGTAACACATTACTTAATTGGTTACAGGCTGTGTTTGTGCAAATTAATGAAGACCTATTTGCACTATTTCATTGTTAAAATAGTAAGCAAACTCTTCTGCAACAGCCTAGTTTTTAATTACATCAGCTGAAAGGAAGGCAGCATCGCTTTAAGTTATCAGTATGTGGACTGGAAATTCAATGTATTATGAAAGTTGCACAGTTCTATCAACTGATTCATTTACAGGGGTATTTCCAGTTACAGCAGTGACACTGCTCACCTACAGCAAGGTGCACATGGGGAAGGGAACACTGAAGAAGCAATGAATGATTGACAGCCATCATTATTGTCCTTTGTTATGAACTGTCACTCCTCTGTCCACACATCAAGGTTCTTCACCATTCAAAGGTACACAAAAACCTGCTTCACACTAAATCTTGTACTAGTCCATTCTTCCTTTGGGCTGATGGCCAGGCCTAACCTATGTTTTGCTCTTGAACCCTGTGTAACAAAACCTGTATGCAGTATCACCATTCAAATTCGGATCAAAGAAAACATGACCAAAACGTTGACCCCACAGTCTCATGAAAAGTAACCAGAAGAATTCAGTACGTTTTAGCCAGGGTCACTAAAATATTTATTTTGATATCAGATCATCAGGCCAAGTGCAATGCTTTCACACACAAATACGCAGAGCACTCCCTGAAACCCACGGGAGTCAAGTACTCCTCTTTGGGACAATCTTTGACCCTTAGGGAAGGCTGGCCATAGTTCAACTGTATCTACTTGCTCCAGTGAGGGAACTGAAACGCTTTAAATGCAAACCACACAAACGTGCTCCCTACTTGTTAAGTAACTGCAGTTGTTTGGTACTACTTAAGCCAAGAAGAAAGAGTAAGTTTAAAGGAATATTACTTTTAGGAACCAAACAAAAGTAAAGCTTGCTGCTTAATTCAATAATAAAATCTGTTGTTATATATAAGAACATTCATTCACATGAGCATTACTTTTTAATAATGCATTCAGTATGTGCCAAATAAAGAACCATTTATATATGCAGATCAAAATTAAATAGAGAAATGCCATCCAAATCGATGTCGCTTATTTTCATTGGCTTGTTTCTAAGGTGAATATTCTTTAGAGGTTTTAAAGATCCTATTTTTTTCTTTCTTTATTTTTTCCCCATCCCAATTTAATTCCTCACTTAAAACTCCATTAGGCAACTATACCAAGGGTCAGATACACTTTGGAAACTGCCTAGGCTGTGGTTAATTCAGACAGTGGGGCTTCTGGAGAATAACACAGGTACCTATCAAGGCATTTTTCCTAATAGTAATTCACTCCATTTCCTTCTTAAAATGGATATAGCCTGGATACCAACTTTCCCTGAACAACATTTACCATTGTTTAAGGTAATCAGAGGTAAAAACACTGGCATAAAAACATAAAGGAAGTCTAGTTTAAGCTACAAAAGGGCCTGTTCTTGACAATAGCCATATAACATCACCGTCACTGGACAAGTCTCAGCCAACTTGCTGTAGGTGCTTTTTACCGTGATGCTGTTCTGCACCAGTAAGAGTTAGATGCTTTCAAAAAATACTGGGTTTTTTCCCAGATCTGAGAGTACAGATGGCAGATAAGAGGATTAACACAATTTCGAACAGTCTTTTCAGGTAGAGGCTTGTTGTATATGTGGAAAACATTTTAAATTATTACTTAGATTTACTGCTTGAGGTATGTGCTAAGATTACCCACTGCTCTTTGTGCTTTCTTCTATACTTCAACAGGCTTTGTCAATAAACAGGAACACAACTACATTTTCAACATCTCTAGATTTAAAATGGCTAATGCTGTTAACACCAGCATACCCAGAATGGATTATATATATTATTGCCTTTATAAAAGCATGAATAAGATACTAATGGTATCCAGTTTGTGTAATGTATTTCCATTCTTATAAGGCAAGCATGATTTAACAATTTAAGAAGCTGTGTGTCAGCATGAACCACAGGAGTAAGCAAGCACCAGTTAAGGGTATCCTCTCTGTACCACTGTGGTATGACTGACTGATGACCCAACTGATAAATGTATTCTCAAACACAGCTCCAATATACTATAGACCTGCAATGGCTCTTTGAAAAAACTTTGGGAGAGGAAACAGTCTAAACTGGAACAGGAAGTTTAATTTGCCTATTTCCAAAATATGTATTTAATGATTCACTGCATTAGTATATAAAACACCAACAATCAGCTAGGTTCTCTCAGTCTGCTTAATTGCACAGGGTGTTTTTTTTCTTCTGAAAATGAAAGTAGGTTTTGCCTAATTTGCAATAAATAAGTGATATGACACTGGCATCTGTGTTTACTGTGATTAGCCTTTCATCTGACAGCCTAAAAAAAAACAACATAGAATTTTGAAGCTTCCCACTATAAAATTGAAAACTGCGAAAATAATAGTAATACAAAAATTGCGGTTTAAATGCTCAAGACTTTTTACTGTGGGGATTGCTGCTGACCATTATCTGGTTCCTTTAAAAGTAATCTCCTTAATGAAGAAAATGGCCAAAAAAGCAGGTGAGGGATTGAAGAAGAGGGATCCTGAGATAAAGGAATGTTCCACAGCATTTAAAGAAATACCACAGCTGACCAGCAATGAATTAGCTGAAGATGAAACGACGGCAAGAAGACTGTACACGGCAAGCTTATATCACTATGTGTTAGAAAAAAAAAAAACAAAACTCCATAACACATTCCACTGGTTTATACCTGATTTCCCAGGAAGAACTGATAAGGAGTGAAAAATGGAAGAAAGACACGATTAGTTTACAGGAAATTCTCTATATGACTCAAGAACACATGCAAACTAACATATCAGACATTCTAAATAAAGTATCTACTTCAGAGCAGGTAGCTAACTATCCGGAGATTGAATATTGAAAAATATTCAAGGCCTTTATTTCCTTCCTATTGCTGTCTATGTGGTCTTTTAGAATCATCTACAAGTCCTTAGCAAACTCTCTTAGCCAAATATTGCATATTTCATCTCAAATTGTTCTGGTTATTGAATCTAGGGGTAGCAGATCTTTCTCTACAATGTGTTATTTATTTTTCTGTGATCTAAAATCATTCTGCTGATATCTAACATGTTTCTTACACTTCTTCAGAAGGAACAGCGTGCTCCAATAAAATGACAAGGGAGGATAAAAGTGATTGAATACACTTTGGTAGAAGATTTTTAAAGTAAAACACAATACCACAGGAAAATACCACTGTTTTTATGAAGCTAATAGAAAATCAGCTACAGTTTAAACACTTCCGGTATCCAGGAAAAAGACTGGCTTTTAAGGAGCTGTTGTATGTATGTATGCATGCATACATGCATGCAGTTAGCTTTTAGAAATTTCCATACATTGAAAACAGTTTCAGCATTTTCAGTGAAAATACATACAAGCAGCAGCATTTTCCCATATTTTTAGCCTATATGTTCTAACAGGAAAAAAAACATAAATTTAGACAAGCTTGAAGTAAGAAAACATATAGTTGTCATACAAATACCTGTAAATTAATATAGCCTAGTTCCTTGTGTAACCATGTCATATGAAGAATCTTTAAGTTGAAAGAACGAAGAAGGTCCTTAGAAGACTTACCCTGTACTTGTTATCCCCAATCTGTTCCACTTGAAACCGTTTTGCACATTTACATTTAGCTACCTGTCTTGTAACCTGCAAAAAAAAGCAACTGGATGATTACTTCACTGCTCGTATCACATTACTCACATTGCCAGTTACAGTAATATTTAGAAAACTTCAAATCATGTAGGAGTGAAAATAAAATTACTTATTAAAGAACATGACCGCAGTAGAATAGAGTGCAATCTAAGAAAGCAGAAAATGTACCTCATCTTCAATTTTGTCAGCATCTGTGAGAGGCTTGTATGCATCCTTGTTTGGATGAAGAGCTGCTACAAATTCGTAATAGTCAATATATCCATCACCATCTCTATCAAAAATGTCTGCAACAGCACTCATTTCAAGCCGGCTTGTTGGGAATTCTGTAAGATAAAGACAACAACAAAAGCTAAGTTTTTTTGGCTTTTCAATCCCATTACAATGAAAGGCTTTATCACAAATATTAAAAGGTTTTTAGACACTAGGTGAGAGACGATGCTTATCAAAGAACCCAAAGCCATTCAAAAGAGTGAAGGAATCTTTCGGAAAAAACAATCTGCATCTTCATTGTTACCTAGATATTGGATTAAAATGAGTATCATGGTGTTCCTTGAAGAGAGACACAGAAGCCAGAGCACCGATTAAACTGTAAGATATATGGGGTTTTTTTTAAAACATTTTGACCTTCAAAGTGCATAAAATACCACAGATTAACAAGATAAGTTGTTAGTGAGGAAAGGTCAAGCAAGAATTTCACTGCTAATTAAAATTGGAATGCAAGGCCTTCCCACCGCAGAAACATGCACTGCGTTTCATGATACTCTTCTTTAGATCAAGTTCACAGCAGCAGAATATTAACCCACACAGAGATTCTCTATGAAGTGGTCAAAGAAAATGTCAAGATGGTGAACGGAGATTAACTCATGAGTATTCAGAAGTTATAACAAGTTGGTAGCAACTGAGTTAAATCAGTAAATTGTTTAATCTCTTGGTGGTATCAGAGTTTTTCCATCAACTTCTGCCAATTCATGCAAAACAGCGATGTGCACATACAGTGACTGTACTACTGCATTTTTTAAAGCAGGGGGGGAAATATACACACTACAATATTCTTGTACTGAGTAATTTTAACATGACATGCTAAAAGCAGCCAAATTCTGATTCTTCACTGCTGAAAGCAGAAGTCTTTATAGTCTGAAGATAAATGATTATTTTTAGTAGGCCCTTATCTATCGAGTCGGTTGCTAAAGGCAAACATGATCACACAGAGACATGATGTTGAAGGCTTATGTTACCACCAACTGTGCATGCCTAAGGAATACCAATCCATCAGGAAATCTAGGAAAAGTCCCTTCCTGGTCTGATTGCTTGACAGTTTGATCCTCATTATACAGGTATATGAACATGGTTGTGGCTCATGCAAACACTGGTTTCAGAAATTACATGGTATCCTTCCATAATTGAAACTATTCCATGTAAGTTCTTCAATAAAAATCATATTATATGAACTGATTTTGAAAATTACCTGTAGATTTTAAGGTATGTTTTACTGTTCAGACTAATCAATGGAAAGTAATTGCTGGAGTGGCTAGTGTACTGTAGGAATGACAATCCGAGTCTAGTAAACCAGTAAACTATTAATTAGCCAGTAATATAAATGTGACATTTGTCATCTGATTCACAATGTGAAAGAACTAGAAAAGATTTCTAGAATCTAGAAATATTTTCCAGCAAAATTATTATAGTTTAAAGTAATCATAATTAATGACTTTGAAAGGGAAATCTGTGACCTAACACAATAAACTGCATAGAGTACACTATATAGACATTAAGACTTCATGAGATGTTTGTTCCATGTCCAACATTAAGTTAATTTTAAAACTTACTTGAAGAAAGAATTCCGTCGATAAATTCCTGCCTTGTTATCTTTCCATCCTGATCTTTATCAATCCTCCTAAAGAAGTCCATCACACGAGACTTCTTATGGTTCATCCACCGCATGTATTTTTTTCTCCAAATATCAAAATCAAAGTTGGCAAATTCTCTCAGCTTAATAAAAAAGACAAAGAACTATTTTCAGTTGAAATCAATCAGTCTAGAAAATCAGTGAGAGAGATACCATCTGCATTCTTTCGAATAATTGGTTCTTTGAGGACCTATATAAACACTTCAAACAACTCTCCTCACATTTAAAATGAGAATGACAACTTTTAAAGCACGTTAAAGCACCTGTATCACAGTGTTTTCAGTTAGCTGTATTATACAACATAATACAGCAAATATGGAAATTGTTCACAGTATTTACAGTATTGACAATTTAATCCAGGGTAGACAAAACTATGCAAGAAGTATGTATATCCTGTACAGTCCTTTTCTGACCTCTTCAAGTCTGTCCAAAGCATCATTAAGTTTCCTTCTTCTTTCCAAGGCCAGAAGCCAGACTTGCTGCCATTTGCTGACTAAAAGGTTTACTCGAGGATTCTTGGTTTCGATTTGTGTCTGCGCTGCTGATGGATATATGCCTGGTGTTGGGGAACGCTTTCCTGTTAAAACATGATAAAATGTGTAAGTCTCACCCAGTTCAAACAAAACATTCACATGAAGGGTACTTGACCTTCCTAAAACTGCTCCTTCCTCTCCTAAATAATGAGCCCATACCCTGATACGATTCCATCTAATGGGATTTTTTATTTTTTTTTTTTACACCATTGCTGGGGAAGGACCACATGGTGGTTAAAGTATCTCTTGTCTAGTCAGAAGCAGCTATTAGCTGCACAGGTTAAATAAAATCTTTACTTTGCAACTCTGAGAGACTTGCAAACAACCTGATTTTAGAAGCAGATTCCATGTATGGGTAAATATAAAGTACAATGGGTAAGTATATCTAAAAAAACAAAAAGCAATTTCCTCACTTGATTCACTTTCCATTCAACTTCACTGAACATACTTTCTAATTGGATCCACATAATTTCATAGACAGCAAGAGCAAAATTTTGTCTCTACATCTTTATGTAAAATAAGTTGTTTACACTTTCAGATAATGGTAGATTTACAAAGACTCAGCACATGCACACTCTTGGAAGTTTAACAGCACATGAAAAGCTGCACACTTTAGAAAAAGGTATTCAAGAAGTACAGGACCAAATCTAAAAATACAAATCTGCTATGAGAAGTCTCTTCATAATGAAAAATGAGAGATAATTAGAAAGATCAGCCAAGAGAATTTCACCTTGTTTCCCTAGAAGCTAATCAAACCTATTAGATTATTAGTAATCTGTTATCTTCATAGAGCAATGGTGTGTGTGACCTGCTGCAAAACACTTCATTACGTACTTCCTGCTCTCCCCTTATCAAGGACAGGAATATGAGATTGTATTGGAGTGGGTTCAAGTGCCTTTCTTTTATAGGTCTTTGTAACTTTATCCACATCAGGTTGTTTTCTGGTCATTTCCTCCATGAATGTCTGGAATCAGATAGAGATGGTTTTAATTAACAACACACAAAAGTGACCACAGGAATGAAAAGCACATACAACGGCAAAACACCAATGCTATAAGAATAGCACAGAAAAGACACTTACAATGCCAGCCTCACAAAAAAGACACAGATAATGGGTTTAGTAGCTAAGAAAAATCAGCAGTGTAAGATTTTAAGACCACTATGGTCTGGCTGTTAAAGGAAGGCTACATTTAAAAAACAGTCTGTCAGACTCCTTTATTAACTGTGTAGGGTGAGGTGACACACAACAGAATTTTGACTCTGAGGACTCAGGTGTTCCCTGCTGTCCAGACTGCAGTTCACAGAAGTGAGACAGCTCTGGTGTGTAAACTGGGGTATGAGCATTCACTGCACCAGCAGCTCCCTCTGGCACTTCACAAACGTATTTTGAAATCCAGTCAGTAAAGTCACACTGCAACACTAGTTCTAAGGCAGCAGCACTATCATATATTTAACGTGGGGTTTTTTTATCATTATTATTATTTTCCTTGTTCCTATGGGGAGTTGTAGGTTTGCTTTAGAATAATGTGGCACTGAATTTTTGTTTAGTTGTTTTTTTACCTCTGCATTGAATAAACTACAAGCACATTGTACACATATAAAACACGCAACTGAGTATCTGAAAAGGGATTTGATTATTAGGAGAGAAAATAGCTAAGGAGATTCACACTTGATTATGAAGCCTAGCTGAGATGTGAGCACCATTTGTGGAATGTGTAGGACACGTGTCACTTAACATGCTTTACCTGATGTTCGGCTATAAGTGCTTTAACTTCCTCAATCTCCTGGGGGATAACCTCTTTGTCTTTTTCAGTAAGTGTAGTCTCTGCCCACTGCAACCAGGACAGCAAAGCTTCCAGCAATTCCTGGTTAGCGATAAGTCCAGCCAGAGCTCCTGACAGTCTCTGTTGATGTTGTTTAGCCCATGCTAAGACCTTGATAAAAGAACCAATGCATGATGATGTGCACATATGAAATTCTTTAAAATAATTTAAAATTGCTCTGCTAACTGTAAACCCAGAGCTTCTTCCCAGGCCTACTGATGTTTGACTATCAAAGGTGCTAGATGCAGTGGCTGATCGCTAAAGGTGCTAGGTAACTAGAATTTCCAATTTAACACTTTTTTTTTCCCCCACAGATGTTCAGGATTAGGTGCTGTTAAATGCAGTAAACAGCACGTTCAGGCAACATATTAATAACTTTATCAAACAATACGTACAAGTTAGTGAATCACGCAGGATTTTCAGGTCTGCCCTCCTCTTGAACACTCCTGAAGCCATGCTTTGCTAACACCAGTATTTTGTTTTTCTTTAAACTTAATAAACACAGAAAATACCACCTTAGCAGCTAAGAGTTTTGTACACCCTCTGAGACCTGTTTGCAGCCACTTAAATAATTTGGAAACCTTCTAGATTAAGAATATATTGGACTCAAATCCTCCTTAATGCAATTAGAAAATGCTTCAAGTTTGCCCTGTATTTTTTTTTTCCCCTGTAACTTTAAAGTTTGTCCCTAGAAACTATTGGCTTTCTTCACGTGGGAAGTGTCAGGCAGTATTTCCTTTAACACACACAAAGAAGCTTGACCATCTGCTTTAGTTCTTAAAGCCCTATAAGTTTTAAAATAAAACCCAGGGAAGCATGGTATTCACATCCATCACTGAGGGTATTTTAAATGTTTAATTCTCAACAGCTGGATCATTTCCTCCCAGTGTAACTACTATGTTAGTTGTCAGCTATGTTCCAATCAAAGATGGACTGCTGCGATGAAGATGGCTTGACATATACTGACCTCTTCAAACCTGGCTCTGATGATAGTTATCCAGTGCTTAACAGTGGTGATGGAGTCTGGGTGGCAGATAGCTAGGATAGCTTCTCCCATACCTGTTGCTTTATTCAGTTCTGCCTTTTTCTCTTCCAGTTTCTTCATAAATTCCTAAACCAGAGGTAACAATTTCAATTAGATATTGACAAAATTTGCAAGAGAAATCTGAGTGCATAATATGGAATGTCACGAGCATCTCAATTGCTCAGATTCAACTTGCAAGAAGCACTTTTAATTTCTCTGAGAAGTTAAAGAAGTTTATAAAGCCTATTCCACAAAGTACTAAAGGAAGCTCTAAAAATCTTCACCCCAGCTTGCCTCTCCTTAAAATCCCACCATACTGTAAATACTTGAAAGACCTATGCCCTTATTAAAAAAAGAAGGAAAATCACAGCATTTTAGAAGTGCTGTAAATCAACTATGTCATGGTTAGAATCATTTATCAGCAACATTTCAGATGACTTAGTTTGTCTGTCAAGTTACAGTAATTCTTCATAATAAACTATCTAGCTCCTAGCAGAGGCTGGAAATGTCCAACTATAATTAACATGCTCAGACAAGATGATAGAGAACTTCAGGAGCAGTTATACTAAACTAACACCAAATGTGAAAACTCAGCAGCTGAGGGGGAAAGAGACTGCAAGAGTAGGGGCAGAGGCTACTAATTAAGCAGCTGTTTTCAGAGGTACTGCCATGTGGGAAAAATCTTGTAAAAGCAAAAGGATGTTTACAGCTTTAGACATCCAAGCTCGTAGCCATTGATATTCCTAGGGAGTTTGGCAAAGGAAAGGGTGGCAAGACCAGAATTGGTGGTGGTGGTGGTGGGGTGGGGGACGCGATACGGACACAGACAACACAACCAAAAAAACTGAAGAACTTTTCCCCTCCTTTATATAGTTTACATTTCTTTTTTTAAATTATTATTATTACTACTACAATGGTCTTACTATTCTGCCTATTTTGTTAAGTCTAAATGTTGTGTTAAGTCTGTGTGTCTTTGTGATCACCCTTAACTGGAACTGCCAACATCTCTCAGTGCCTAGCAGAATTGTTGCATTTTAACATCTTTAATTGGGCTACAAAATGGAACCATGTCTCTGGAAGTTTAACTCTTCCTGTTTCCATCTACAAATGGCTATTCTGGATTCCAGAAATTACATATCAGCCAAGTCAAATCTTAGAAAATTCAAAAATCACCTAAACACCATAAAACCAGATTCTACAACAACTCATAGTGACATTATCCGGTGCCTTTACAAATTAAATATGAAGCTATTATGAAATAGAAGTGTAAAAAAAATAAATCTCTTCTACCTTGTTCTAAAAGCCTGGAATAGGTAGGCTGTATATTTAAAGGTATTAATCGCTAACTGATTTTGACTTAAGCTTAAATTATGTCGGAGTTTCAAGACCCAATCACAAGAGCAGTCCTTCTCTCATAAAAACGCTGAGTTCTTACAATGTTTAAGTTTAAAACAGTTTTGGAAAAGTCGAGCTGGGTTGTAGTGAGAGACTACCAAAATAAGCCAGGACCAGGAGGAAAACAGGTAACAAGACTGTTATTCTAGTACAGTTGTGCAGAGAAAATCTCAAAAATCTAAATCTATGACATACTACAATACAGCGTATTAAGCTTTCGCTCAGTAAAGGATACTAATTGTATTGAACTCTGTGGCAATCCAGTGATACAGACACATTTACAAGAGAGGATATGGGATGCTTCTCATTAGCTAATGCAGTGCATTAACCCACTACACCTCTCAGTCCCTGGCGAGGATGGCAAGTGCCAGAAACCTCTCTGCACGAGATCGTAGAATTCTGAAATCACGTGTACTATTCAAGCAAAAAAAAAAGTCGGTAATGGGTGTAACAATGGACAGTTTGGATAAAACACTGTCCTGAAGAAACCTTTCAACAAGTAGCTAGATAGAAATGCATTAGAACTATTTTACAAGAATCACATGGTAAAAGGAAGATACCTTTCATATTCACATAAATAATGTCAGTCATATATTTTTTTATTAATAATGCAGCATTATTTTTAAACACCATGTCTGTATGATAATATATTACATTTTTCCCTTATTTTCTTTTTTTTTCTTCTTGAAAGCTAGTGTTATAAGCTTAAGAGAAGACACCACTCATTCAAGAAAGATTTTGCTGTGTGTGCTTATTGGTAAAGCAGCAGTGCCACAATCTTTCTCAGCTTGACAATTTCTGTATTTCTATTATTTGGCCGTTAAGAAGAAAATGTGGTTGGGAGAACATTTTCTAAAGTCTACTAAAAAAAATTTAAGTACAGTATGGCCACATCTAACACTGAGGTTGGTTGTGTTGTGCTAGTGATTTTTCCCCCAGCTGGACAGGGTTTCGCAGAGACAGACTTTGTTTTGGTTTGAGGTTCCAAGTTATGCTTCAGCTTTGGCAGCACAATTTTGAGCTTTTGTACAGAAATATTTTGTCAATCAATCTCCATTGCAGAGGGAGAAATTGAAGATTTTTTTCTTCCTAATGATTTCAGTGGACCTAAGATTTCATTCAGACAGTTCTTTCCTCTGTATTCAGAAAACAAAACAAAAAAAAAGTAAAAGGGAACTGACGAAGCACCTGTGGAGAAAAGGCAGCTAAAAGACCAGTTTCATTCCATCGAAGACAGCAGGTTGCTATGGCCAACATGAGTCAACATATGCTGATGCATACATACATTTGCCAGCAAAAGAACAGCACCCAGTTTCCAGGGCCCTAAATTAAATCTGAAAACTTCTTCAAAACAGTGAAGTTTGAGTACCTTGAAAACTCCCTAGTTAAGAACCATTAGATACTCATACCCTGCACGCACTCCTCTGCATAATAATATTCCCAAACTCAATTTAAACAGGAAGCTTTTCCACTCGGCATTTCACAAGTTTTGTTAGAACTTTCTTCAGAGCAGTGATTAATAAATCCATTGCTCTTATAATTTGTTCTATAACATTGTGGGCAATTTCATTTTTACACTACATTCTTGGTACTGTTACTACTGTGCTTACGAGAAGAATTTGCATGGGCTTAAATGTGCGTGTTCGTAGCCTCCTGTTTGGAGAGTGAAAATAGGACCTTTATGCTCCTTTGTCATTTTCCCATTTCGTTACTGCAAAGTTAGTTTGATGGCCTACAATCTAGTATCTGGCACCTATGGCACTGCAATATTTCAGTACCTAATGCATATGAAGCATGGCAGCATGCTGTTTCACCACGACAAAAGGTTAATGGATGATAACATCATTCTGCTGACATTTACAAATGACCTTGAAAGAAAAGTATATGCTGTTTTGCTCAATAGTGCTACGACTATTTTACTACTTTTGCTACTGTAGCAGTCTGTTATAATTGCCAGGCAGCATATATTCCACAGAGGGGTTTGCATCTGTCTCTAAATGTTTACAGCAACTTTCTAAATGTCTGTTATTTTCTTAGTAAACCAAGATGACTCAAACAACAGCCGAGCACCAGTATGGGCACAAATCTGTCAACTCCATTAAATTCCTAGCTTCTCTACAGAAACAGTTGCAAAAGCAAACATTGGATGCTGGATAAGACTATATGGGACAGACTGCTTCCCTTCCTTTATTCTACCCTCTTAACAGGCCTTTTAGAATGAAGAGAACTCTCTTCATTTTCTTGCTTACCCTGTGCTGGTCTATCAGTGTACGCAAGGCCTCTTCATCATCTGGAAGGACCCCATGGAAACGAAGAGCCTGCTCTGCCTCTGCCAGCCACTCCAAAAGGACATGGACAACAGAGTGGAATTCTTCTGCCTGTTAAAATGCAAGGAGTAGTCATGGTCACTCATGAGGGGATGTGACAACACACTGCAGCTTACACAAGGAGACTGAGCCCACATTTGGAATCATTAATCATCAGTACTGGCATATTAACTTTCCATTAAAAAGTCAATGATACACAGTAGTACGTTTTCATAGCTGTAAAAATATCTCATGCTTCCCCAAAAAATTACAGGAAGCCTAAAAGCCTGTTCATGCTTTTAGCCATCTGATTTATAGTGTACTTGCAGCTCAGTTGAGAATGTCATGCCTTTACGCTGACAAATTGCAGGGGAGGTGCTTTCATGGAGCAGCTGGAGAGATGAGAGCTGTATTTTCTGCATAGCTTAAATCACCAGTTAAGCAAAATTAATTGACAGCCCATTGGTGACTGACCCTTTTATGTCTGGAGAAAACAAGAAAGTTCCACCTTTGGCCACAGTCATATTCAGACACAATTAGTGTTTGAGGTAGCTCAGGATTGTTCCAGCCGAGAGACTGGAGAACTGGACAAACACAATACCCTGGGAAAAGCAGGGCAAGAATTATGTACACTGTGGATACATTGCTATTGCAGGAGCCCCATCCTAGCATCAGCCCAAGCTAGTATTTCTTCACAGAGCTGTACACCTCTATTATCTTGGGTTTGGAAACAACACAGATGGACCTATTTGTCTGGGATCAGTACCAGCTGATACTGACACACATACACTGCTCTAGCTCCTGAGTTCTAGCTCGAGTTCACTCTGCAGAAAAAATGGGGTTGCGCTATGTTCTTCACTATGCACTGTAATTGTGCCAATGTAAGCAAGTTTTCAGTACACAAATTTACTTTTTTTCCAATAAGGCACGAAGGGCATAAACATGATTGCAAGCTCCAGCTTCCCGTGAAAGGGGCATACTTCTTAATCACCCTTCATGCTTGACTGTAACTTCAGTGATTTCCTTAGATGGTAAGGTCCTTGAAACATTTGCTTTGCATTTGTGGTACAGACTAATAATAACGGCAATAATAAATGCTAAGAGGCATTATTTATGTGCTGTGGTAAAGGGATAGAGACAAGGTAAGCAATGCATGAGCAAGAAAATAAGTATTTTCAAATGAAATTAAATTGAATGACATCAAGTGAAAATGAAATTAAATTTTTGGCAACTAGACTGCAAGTTATTTTCACTGCTTCTCGTGAAGTAGATGTAGTTTCAGTAATATTCCTCTACCTGCCGAAGAGCCTGTTCCAGTCGTGTTTGCTTGGATACTGACAGGGCACAAACTGTCTCCCAGCGAGTGCTTAGCTCCTGCATTTGGACTTTGACCCAAGAAGAGTCATCACGGCTTCCTTCTATCAGCTCCCTTGCAGAGCGCTTCAGAGCCTGGACACTGCTTGTTCTTTTTCCCAGCTCCTTCTGGAAAACCTAGGCACCACCAAATACATTTGAAATCTTTAACTCATTAAAGCATAATTATGTAAAGAATAACAAAAATCTACTGGTTGTAAGAAGAAATCAAAATACCGATTTAGTTCAGTCAAGAGTAACTCTATCTAAGTGATGCAAAACACACAAGTTCTGCTTATGAGATTCCACATGAAGATATTTACACTCTACCCTATCTTAATAAAACTGGAATATGGTAGGAAAATGTCAGGCAGATCCTGAGAACCCATCCTGACGCAACGCATGGGAAATCTAGCCTCCTTACCACACTGGCTTTACACTCTTTATCAAAGCAATTGATCTGACACGCTGATTAATGTGCAAGATTGCCTTGACAGGAAAAGATCAGATAAAATGCTAACAATCAAGGACAATGTTTGAAATCGTAAAAACAGAGATAAAGCCCCATCTGAGGGTCTGACTGTAAGGCTGTAGATCTCACCACATATTCACATA
Source organism: Elanus axillaris (assembly GCA_026212715.1). Taxonomy (NCBI): domain Eukaryota; kingdom Metazoa; phylum Chordata; class Aves; order Accipitriformes; family Accipitridae; genus Elanus; species Elanus axillaris. The sequence continues at coordinate 3,033,014 of JANZLQ010000017.1, read as the reverse complement.
TTTCTGTGAAAGTATGTTCACGTTTGCAGGTGGAACAAGCTGCAGTTACATATAGGAAGATCTTAAAAAAAGATATGACTATTACTGTATACCGTGCCACTGACTATGACTTACTTGTGATACACAGTGAGCTTTCAGAACCAATTCCAGCATATTTCAGGCTAATTTTTATAGACAACCCATGTTTCCAAATAATTCTTTTCATGAGGGACAAAATCTCCTCACTGAACAGTTTTTGCATACTGGAGGTCACTGGTGAATGAACACAGGGACCTTCACCTCGTAAACCTCCCAGGCTCCAGAGCTCTGACTGTGCGTAGCATTTGCAATATAACTTCAACAGCTGTTTCTTCTGACATACTGAACTGCAAACCTGAGATTCAGAGGCGAAGTCCTACCTCTCCTACTTGGTTCCATCTCCAAAAAGACTTCAGTAACAAAATACTGCAGCTTGCTAGTGCAGGCTTCCTGGGCCATATTCTAGCTGTGTACTCCCATGCATAACTTAAACATTGCAACTGCTTTTCTCCATGAATGTCCAGCAGCCCTGCAGGTCTGAAAGGCTGCTGTAGTCATGATGTGCTAAATAAAAAGCCACATCTCCCCAAAGATTTCCAGCAAAATAATTTTTGCCACCTCTTGTCCATACACACATATTCATAAATGCACACTTGTGATTTTTGACATGATATTCATACACAGGATAGCAGCACTAAACAAAATTTATCTCAATACTAACTGGTGTCAATGAGTCATTAACAGTTATCTTCTTCCACGTATGTTTTACAGCATTTTCCATTGTTGATGACATAAAACTATTTCATGTTTCTAAAAATTACAGATTAGCCAAATAAAGACAGCATTAAAATGCTACAGTTATAAGCAGTCTAGTAATTAAGAAAAAGAGTATTTTTGGAATTACCTTGTGATTGTCGATCAAATTCATCACTAAATCAATGTCTCCATGTACCGGCTGATCTTCTGCTAGCTGAGGTTCAATTTTGTATAACCAGTCAATAAGAGCTTGCAGAGCATCAGTAAATTGCCCCGAAAATAACAGGGCTTCTTCCAGTTTATTTTGTCTGGGGGGGGTGGGAAATAATCATAAACAAAACCAGAACACACACACACACACACAAATAAATCACATTTTAAGAAAACATTTTCAGCATAAAATGATAACAAGTAAGAGCTTTAAATCAGTGTTTCCCTTTTTAACTAGCAGGACACCCCCACCTTCTCCCCCCGCCACAGTCTTTTTCCATACCATCAGGAAAGTATGCATTTCTAGTATTTTACTGCTTTGGCACTCAATTTTCAAACAAGCTAACCACTCTGGTTTTACTTTTACACAACAGAAGCCAAAAGAATTCTCCTAAGCCTTTTTCTTATCTGCTGAATAATTAGATTGGTTTCCATTTACCTTTCCACTGATTTTCCACAAACTGTATCCCACTTATCCCTTAGTTCACTCAGCATATCATCAAGTTTCAAATTGTCATCAGCTAAGGTGGTTTTCTCTTTCAAGGACCGTCCAGTCCTATTTGTGGTATCATAGACAGAATGTTTGGCACCAAGAGATTTCTGGAATTCCTATATATGTGGAAGAAAAGAAAACACCCTTATAGCATTAACTGCTTACAGTTAATTAATCTTTGGCGTATTATTTGCAATGGAAGTTGTAAATGTTGCTGCAAAAAAAGTTTAAACTTACTGCAAAATTTCTAGTCTGCTAGTGCCACAGTGCACCTGAAATCGTATGGGGCTTGATACTTTCAAAGCCTCTGCCTTTTGTCCCTCTCTGGGAATGTAGCTCTATGCCTACTGGAAAAACTTCTGGAAGATCCCTCCTTCAGTGAGAGCAATGATTCCTGTCCTACCATAATATCCCTAAATTTCAGCCAGGGGCTTCCTGGTAGTCAGAAGAATGTCAAAGAACTGCTACTTTGGGAGCCATGAACTGAGCAGTCTTCACATTACATTTTTACATACTAAGATTACAAGCCAGTGTAGAGCATCCCAAGGGCTACAAAGGTAATTCTGTTTTAGCTCAGCATAGTCAGGCTGGGAAACCTCCAACCGCAAGCATTCAACCCTCCTCAGACTGAAGCATACTATAATTGGTAAGAATTGTATGCCAAAAGCATACAGATCCAGGCACAAGAAGCAGCCAGGTGACATCCCAGTAACACAATTTGGGCTGGAAGTCATGATCACAAGCAGGTTTCTGTGATCCAGGGACTTTGGAACATGACAGTGACACAGCAGTTGCATCTGCCTGCCAGCTCTGACAGCTCCTTCTGCACAGAGCCCCTGGAAGCTTTTCACAGGCACAGAGGAGCACACAGAAACACAGCTCATCTGATACTGCAGAGGAGTTAACCGACTGAGAGAGGAAATAATTAAATGAAGAAACACTGCCCAAATACAAAACGAGCCCTACACAGCAGCTTTTAAAACATAGCAATGTTTCAAGTGTTTTTATTTCACACCTTCAGGAACTGCTAGAAGGATATCAGTTAAAAAAAATATTAAAAAATTCACAAGTTTACTTTAGGAAATTCTTATATACAGAATCAAATAAATATTAGGGGTTATTTTGTGACAAAAAGTACTAGGCCAAAAGAGTTTTTGTTTAGTGTTTGCTGAAATAGATTATTCATCTGCTTCACAGAGCAACGTTCAGTATCATCAAATCCAGCAAGGAAATGATTACCACTTACAACTTCTAGTAACTCCTCAGGGTGTGTAAAGATTGCAAGGATTCTTCATGGTCACTGCCGGCACATGCGCGGCTGTTCCCAGCTGGCTTGCACCAACCTGCGCCATAGTACCTCACAACTCTTCCACCAACTTTCCCATGTGTCCACATAGTCATCTGCTCTTTTTAGATGTGAATGTGTGTCAGGGAAAGCTGAAGTGGAATGGAGGTATCTTAAGTAGGAGGTAGGCATTGGGTTATGCCATGTAGACAGTATGTCAACTTTATCTAGGGTGATTCAAGGTTCCTTTTTTAAAACTTGCTTAGTATTTTGCACTCTACTGTCTTTACTTCAGGGTTATGTCAGGATCCAGTGAGAACTGAGGATCAAAACTCATCATCCAAAAGAAAAAAAAAAAAAAGAAAAAAAGGCAGAATTTCTTTTGTAATTCAACATTTCCTTACCGTCCTTTCATTTTCCTCATGTAAAACAAGGAAACACACTCACTTTAAGAAAGAATACAAACACCATTGTCAAGCTAGAACTACAATAAAAATAAAAATAATTTTCAAAATGAAAATAACTGGTTTTTTTATAAAAGTTCCTTAAATACAAACCATATGTCTGTGCTCCTTTTCTTTGATAGGGTTTACTAACTACTTAACACTACATGCACAGTGTTACTTGATTTGCACAAGGAAACACAATGAAATTGCTGCCATAGAAGGATCACACAGGAAAAACAGATTTCAAGGTGAACAAAGGGTTGCAGTCAATTAATTCTGTGAGAGACTACACACACTACACTAAATCTACTTTCATTTGATTACACAGAGGTGTAACTGAGAGCAGATTCTGGTTTAAGCTGCCAGCAGCAGACAGGCAAGATGAATGAAATCTCAGTAATTACCTACCTTCCTTCTAAGGGAGATAGGAACATACAGGTAAAATTAGCCAGGTTCATACAAATGTACTGTAAGGAACAGTCGGCATTAACACAGGAATGGACTGGGTGACCTAGTAAGGGTTTTTCCATTCCCGACTTCTAAAAATGAGAAAAAAATTGCTGATAAACAGACCATGAATAACCCCCAAAAGTCCCTGGCAACACACTAGATATGAGTGAGAGAGAAAACATATTATCTTGGCTTTTCTCTTTCAGGGCTTCTTGGTTTTTTTTTGGCAGTAACAACTGGCAAAGAGTGAGTCCAAATTATTGCTTACAGCACACACAGAGCACATATTCAGTTCAGTTAGCAAAATCGTTAACTAAATGGAGCAAGGAAACCTTCAAGGCTGGACAGAAAAGACAAAAGAAAGACACAGGGGGTACACGTGGGAGTGGAAGGAAAAGACTCAAAATACAAGGAAGGACATTGCAGTGTTGGGAGGTATGACAGCTCATTAAAAAACAATTGAGTTGATTTCTTGGGGCACTTGCTTGAAGTTTCAAGTCACAAAGTTCACAGAACTCCCTCTCTCACATACATTCATCTTTTTCCTCCAAATCACTAGTTTCAATCCTAATGTCCCTGTGCCACATTCCATCCCATTCCTTAATGGGAAATGAGATTCAAGCAACTTAAGTAGCTATCCTCTGCAGGCATTTTATACAGAAAGAAGCTGGAGAAAAGATATCTGAGAGAAGTGGTAAGTCTGCCAATCCATGTGAGGAAGTTTGGGCTCATAAAATGTACTGCTGTAGGTATAAAGAACAAGTGGGATTATCAAGTTTAACATTTCAGAAGAGGGGAGGAGAGTAAATGTAGAGAGTCAAACCTCAGGACCTGAAAGGACCTCAAAGCCCAGTGACATATTTGTGAGGAGTTTGAACTTTATTATATAAAGAAGAGAGGAGTGGAAGAATGAAAAGATTGATTGAGTCAGAGAAGACAAGACAAGAAAGTCTATCTTAACAGAAAGATCCCCCCCAACTTCCCATCACTGACTTCAAATTCTGGCAACAGCAGCCATCTCAGAACAAACTGAAATTGCAGACTTAGCATAACAGCATGTTAATGTCTGTTTTATCTAAAAGTTTTAACAGAAAACATAGGTAAAACTGTTTTTGCATGACCAACAGCCAACTTTCCCATATTAAAGGAGATTATTTTCCTGGTTGATAAGTAATACTTAGATCATCATGTAAACTGAGAGATGACAAAAATATAAAGCAGACGGATGCAATAACCAATCATTAGTATACATGGCAAAACTTGTCGGAGGTAAACGCAATCATCAGAAGCTACACTGAGAGGGAAAAAATTAGATATGCAAACCCTATTGTGCAGAATGAAAAAACAGGATTAAATGGAAAACAGTAAAACTGACATGAAAAGTAGCAGTCAATGTATGCCAAAATGTAGACAAGTGAATGATCTTTCTATACTCTGATGAAACTGCTCCAAGTCAAATCATGGGACACAGCCTGCCTCTGAAGATTCGACCACTCAGCCACTTGATCCTACATAATATGTTATCTTAGGCACTTTACAAAAGTAAAAATGAAGTGGAAACGTCTTCTGTCCTTCCTTCTGCTCTGTGTCTGATGGAACTACAGAGCTTTTATATTATCATTATTTGTTTGAAAAGCCAGGTCAATCAGGGAGACTTTTACATTTTCACTACAATGGCTGGGTTTGTGGAAAGCTGGTCCTGGAATTTTGAATCCTATGAAGACAACAACCTTTGCTAGTAATGGTGTGATTGTACTTTCTAGAGGATTTCATTAATATTGCCACTTGACATAAAAAGCAACTGCCAATCAAAATACAAGATTATTTTTCAGTTTTGAGATCATCCTGTAGTATTAAAAGGAAAATCCCAACCGAAATAACTGGATGCTAAATTTGTGGTTTAAGGACTGAAAGAAGCCTGTAATAAAACCTCTTTAGAGATTCCTATTCTGAGATAGCATTACTTTATTTTTTAAAGTTTCTATGGTGCTGTATGATTATGTCTTTCCTCTTCATAGTTAAGCATTCCCCCACAGATCAGGTACTGTGAAAAGTTTTTTTCACTCCCCACCTGTAACACACTACCTTTTAATTCAATGTTAATAAGCATTCCACTGTAGTGAGGTCGTAAGTCTACTTCCTTTGTTGATTGAACAGTACAAAGCTGATAGAGTTACTTACATCTCACTGGGCGCTTTGCATTTCATCGCTCATGACTCACCTTATGCTGTGCAAGCTGCATCTTTATTTTGTCAGGGTCGTTTGCAATTTCAAGATCCGAGTCCAAAGCTTTCTCCGACTCTTCCAGCCATTCCATAAGTTTGTGCCAGGCTTCATGGAACTGCAGGAAAGCAAGATTTGCATGGACTTTAAAATTCACCGGTTCATAAAGTAGTCTGAAAACATTAAACCCCAACCAATTCTCTACAGGCCAAACAAGTACTCTGCAGACTTTGGAAAGGTTTGCTCTGCTTTTTCTCCCTGGTCTCTCAAACAGGACTAGCCCCATCATGTGCCCACTGGACTTAGCCTCCCTTCTCCCAAGTGAATTAGCAACCTTTTATGTACATGATCTGCATACACAGTTCGTATCTTTCAGAGACATATTGGTAACTTCTGTTGATGTGTTGGTCTTTTAGATTCCTATGTTTTTAGTAATGACTAGTAAATACAGCAAGAATGGGGCTTAGCTATTGCCTATATGGGACAACAGCTGTAAATCACTGTGGAAAATTCCTGTCTGGATGACTGCCAAAGATTTTTCCCTGGGATGCTCATAAACACTCTCATTACATCAAATGGTATCTTGATGGGCAAGGAACAGATTCTAGATCTTCCTTCCTGTCTCAACAAAGAGAGTGCTTCAGGGAAGGAAGTAGGGAAAGACCAAAGATTCAACCAGCTTTCACAAAGTGGCATCCCTTTGGGATTGTATTTTCTAAGCTGTTTTTTTTCTCTCTTTGCCTCTATTTTGAAAATTCTTCTTGCCTGGGCTGCCTACACATGAAAGCACAAGCAACTAGTCCAGAAACCTCTCAAGGCTCCTGGAATCTGTTGTTCAGGGCTGTGGATCAGGCTTTGACAGTAATACCCTTTAGTACTCCTTCCCCACTCTACACAGATAGTTGTCATCCCAAATTACTAACTTATTGTATTCAGCTCTGTAAATGGATGTAGAGATGAAATCCATCTCATTGCAGAACTGCTGTGTATCTGAATGTACACGAGAAACTGCTGGAAAATAAATAACATTTGATTGGCATATGGGCTAATTTATTGCTCAGAGAAGTTCTTACTTTTATGAGCTGAGTGGCAGCAGCAGTGAACATAAGAATGTGGTTTGGCTGTGAACATGACCTGATCACGATTTGTCATGTTCACTTGAATAAAAAGAAGCTAGAACTTCCTACTGATGTTTAAACACATTACATTCCTCTCATGCATTTTGCATCTTATCATTTATGTTCCTCAGTGAGGGGAACAGGAATCTAAGGGGAAAAAAAAGAAAAGAATGCTCTCCGGTAAGGAAAGCTGTGCGAAAAAAAACTTTCCAGGTTTTTAAGGAAATAGAGATATCTTAACCACACAGAAGATACTGGAGTGGTAACTAGCATAAGAGATTGAGGAAGTGATGAGTATTAATCAGGGCACAATGTAAACCCATGAAGAAAATACTAAGGAATACTCCCACAGATTAATGAAAGGGGTTCATCATATTCTTTAAAATACAAGGGGTTGATTGTGAAACTTCTTTTTGTGGACAGATGGCACTAATATACATCTGGAAGACATACTGTAACTTTCTTCTTTCAGACTATCCGGTATTGCAGACAGAAGTCACTGCTTGGGTTGAAAATGACGCTTTCACCTCACAAATGAAGTGCTCTATGATTGAATCACAGAAATTGCTCCACTAACTCAACAGTGTCTGTTACACTAAACCCAGACTTACTTGAAAGTGCTTTAAAGCACCATATTCTTCAAGAGTCTGGATACAATTACAACTAAGTTCAAAGAGTTCTACAACAGCTGTTGTCCGATTACCTGTTTGGCTCTTTTCCTTGCATCATCCAAAGCTCTTCCCCTTTCAACTAAGCGTTGAACTACTTTTTCCCATCGACTCTGTACACTAATCAGCAGATTCTTAATAAGGACAACATCCTGTTTCTGGCTGAAATATTTCAAATGGGTTCCAGTTTTGTCCAGCTCTATGATCTGATCTCGATGAGAATTCACTTCTGTGGCAAAAACCTTGGAAAAAAGGGAGAAAATTACTCTAAATAGTACATTGCTCAAGCACTGGGTAAGCACTGAAAAAAACCAGTCTGATAAAGAATGATGTAGCGAGAAAGACTATAAAATGCAATTTTAAAACAAACTAAATGTTTCTCTGAGTGCCAGCATTACAGGGTTCATTTGGACATTGTTAAAATATCTCCAGAGAGTGGGAGAAAAACATTACACATCTGTTTCTTTACATACCTTGTGTTCATCAATTTGAAACAAGACAGTGTCCAAGATAAGACTTGGCCGAGAAGCTGCGGTTAGAGTTTGCTCAGCCTGAGTAAGCCAATTGATGAAATCTTGAAGTGAGTTGTGGAACTCCATTGCTAAATTGAGGGCTTCTTCCAGTTTGGTCTGTAAAGATAGGTCATACTTTAATAGCAGCTGATACTGTGCAGGGACTTCAGCCAAGTAAACCATTTTAGTTTAGCATTTTAAAACATTTTTCCAACTCAAAGTTTCTGAGTTTTAAAATAACAACCTACATTTGAGCATATTAAAGGAGATGGATAGAAAAGTAACAGTAAAATTATGTACAATACATGAGTAGAAAATAGAGCACCTAGTATGAAGATAAAATTTTTCACGTTACAGTATTACATCTTCTACTACTTAATCTCCATGGGACACATGGATTTATCAATTTCAATACAAAATCAGTAGAATCTCAGAAATCTAAGGTGGCAGTGCACTTGGAAGAGCCTTAAAGAGGTAATCTAATTTATTCTCTTGCACTAAACAAAGAACAAGTTTGTCTAGACCACTTCTTTTTAATAAAGCCTAATTGTCATTTAAGTTGCCTGAAACACGACTAATTTTGGATACAGAATTTTTATTGATTACGAGACAGCCGTCAGAGATTTTTCAAACAATTGCACTGTATGCCTAGCTGAGTACTCCAACCTTACAGCTTCCTGCAAGAAGGTGCTCATATTAATTAGTTTGACATTCTTAAATTATCCAGTCACCTTAAGAGACACCAGCATTCTTACTTTAAAATATAACTAAGCCCTGAGTTAAATATTTGTGCTTTATACACATTAGGGCTGTACAGAGAGTTCCTCTGTTTGTAATTATTGATACTCTTCATTTTTTGATTAAGGTAGAACAAATGGACTATACTTCGTGAAGGAATGAAAGCTAAGTGAAATTAATAATAAGAAAACGTATGTTGCATGTCAGTGAAATCATGCTATTGATCTACGTTAGAACAGAAGGCCGTCACTTTAAGTAAGTGGCAGAAGGCCAAATGTTTGGGAATTTTAAGAAAAAAAATGGATAAAAGCTAGGAAAATTAAGGCGGCAATTCTGTACTGAGAAGGAAATAAACTTGAATGATCAAATAATGTTATTCACTCTTTCATGTCTACGATTACTGTAATAAAAACCAGAAAAGCCAAATCCTACCAAATGAGCATTATCAGTATCAGTTAATGTACTTCTATGGAAGAGACTTGTGCTATGCTCACCCGCCCCCTTCCCCCCAATTAGGGATAATCAACTTCTTGAATCCCAGTTGTTCCCAGTACTTTCTAAACATACCAATGAATTCTGCGTAACTGTCTCTACAACTGGTTTTAAATCTAAAAGATCAAGCAAGTATGCATGCATAAAAGGACTGAACATTAACATCCTTAAATACATGATTTACACTTCTATTTCTATGTAAAAACACATACTTTTCTTTCACTGAGCTTTGTTTGTACCGATTCCCATTTTTCTTTTAAGTTATTTATGTCCTGCTCAACGTTTGTTTCAGCAGACTCTGGGCATCTTGCAAGCATCTGCTGGCCTTTCTGCATTAGACACTTATATGTCTCTTCTTTGGCTTCAAAGGCAGCACAGAGTTCCTAAACAAAGAAAGCACCAAAAAATAAGTCAGGTAGAAATTCAATACTCTTTACAAATGCTAGTATATTTATTCCTCCCCCAACATTTAGTGGGTATGATTAAGACTAATAAAGGAAACATATGTAATTCATAAAAAGTCAAATAAGCAAAGGAAGGGCCCAATTCTTCAGGAAATGAGGACTTGTATTGACTGTCAGATGTTTTCGCCAAGATCCAAGGCTTGGCTAAGACAGTACTATCCACTTATTGCACAAGATTTGCTACAACTTGGTTGGTTTAAAGTCCATTTGTAGCTGAAACACAAAAAGTGTCAGCATTATACAGTGTGCTGAAAGCCCAGGCCTATCCAATACACCTTCAAAAGTGGGTGGGACAACTTGTGAGGTCTTCTTTATTGTGCATCATCTCTATTGTCTGTGTCTTCCTTCACTTGCCAGGCAAGAGCACTGAAGACATTTTACACATAGAAAGAAAGCTGGAAGAATAACAGTGACAACTGTTTTACTTGCTAACTATTCTACTAACTATTCACTTTTAACCATTTTAAAGATAAGGTGGCAAAAGCTCCCATACATCCCTCTAACTTAGAAGGGCATGTTCAATATTTGTAACAGACCATCCAAAACGTACCAACAAAATCGCTGCAGACTCCCAAATGAGGAACATCTTCCAGATGAGTAGTAAGTGGCTTGCAAATAGGAGGAAAAGAACTTTTTCCTATGATTCCCAGGACAAGAGCCCAAACCAAACATTTTTTGGGGGTTAAGAAATACTGTACACAGGGTTGTACCTGATCACAGAGGAGGGCAAAGCAGGAGCAGGTTCAGCCATGAGCTAAGATTTTAACAGGACAGAAAGCTTCCTTGCTTTCTTTCTGAAGACTATGAGAAGTGGTGTCACCTAGCCTGCTTCCTTCTATGTTCCCAACTTCCCTACACTATTTCTGGTTTCCACAACTCTCCAGAGCATCTTATTTTATTGCAGCACAAGAACCCCACAGAACAGGTGAGACACAGCAAAGCAGGAGTAGCCCTGAACACTGGGGCTGGGCTCAGTCTAAGACAGGGGCTCATCACAGTGGTTAATTCTGCAGTACAGTACCACTCTTAAGAGGGTAGAAGCAACTGAAGTTATTTTAAAGGAGGAACTGAGAAAAACGGTTGCTTCAAGAGAAGCAGAGGGATGTTCTGAGCAGCACTGGGACAGCTGAAGAGGCCTTTTTAAGTCCCCTTCCTGCTGGTGTCCTGTAATGCCTCCTCATATCTTTTGTTTTCCTGGAGCTGCCTTAGCTGGAAATGCTGCCCAATCTCAACACCATTTGCAAACTGATTACGGCTGAGGGCTCTTTAATTCCTATCTGTAGAAACAGACCTTAAGAAGATGGTTCATAACATTATTTCCAATGAGAAACAAATCAAAATACAGTGCAAAACTTTCTTCTCCAGTTTCATGTCACACATTAACATGGTTTGTATCACTTAGGGGCAAGTTTGAATTTGGAACTTATGATAAATAATACTCAACAGGACAAGTGGCCTCAACATTTCAGAGAATTTACACATATCTGCACAGATTCACTGAGGTTTAACTAGACTGAAATCAAGTCCTTTTTTTAAGGGTTATATACATTAAAGGATAACAAGTCAGTGTCTGCAGTTACATGATGGCCCACAGCATAGTAACAATCTGTTAAAACATACATGTACAGTTAAGAAATGATTATACATATAGGGGACATTCACATTTGTTCCAACTATATATACTACTACATTCAGTTTAAAGATTCTTTAAACAATAAATCTGTAAGCGCCAGACATATAGAAAATGGCTTGTTGATTTGCATAGTAAAAGAATGTACCAAAGAAAAACCTGAAATTTTCCAGCGAAGCTTTTGGTTTTGATCTGACTTTAAGTCCAGGATGAAACATGGAAAAAGCTCCACTGAACCCCATGGAATTGTGATTATGACCCACTCTCCCAGGTTAGGGGGGAAGGCTTATTTTTTGCCTTATTTTTTTCTGTTTGTCTTTCTTTTTTAAGACAAAAAGAGAAGGATTGGGGGGATTCAAAACCACAAGGTTATTTCTGTGTTTTGTCCTAGTCTTCTGTCACAACTGATTTTAAAACTGTAAATTATTTTCATTCTCAAAAATAGTTACTGGTAAATTTTAGAGGAAAAAAGAGAAGAAAAAAAAAGCGCCCCAAATTGGTGGGCAATGACCTTTAGCATAACTCCCCCCAAAATCTCATTTTTAAAGCTATGACAGTCCAAGTTTCTAATGGAAACTGTATCAGGCATATTCAAGTTCAAGGGTAGTCCAGTAAATATCACTCTTAGAATTGAGCCAGGAGGTCAGGAGTTCAGATCACTGGGTTTCAGGTTATGTCCTGGCCTAACAGCACAGCACTATTTTATATAAATGGAGCAGTGCGAACCACCTTCCTTAAGTAAAAAAGTCAAGTTTAAGTGTCTTTTTTTTAAGCTCTATAGTTCTACAAGGGTGGAGAAATCCACAGAATGTTTCTTAAAGAGAAAGGCAGGGAAGGAAGGGAATAAATCAGGCATTCTGCTCAGATTGCCACTTCTAATTAAAGCAGAGTCTCTATATGACCCAGTACTCCTTATTACAATGATTTTAATGTCAGCTTTGGTTAGGTAAAGAATAAAGGATGAAATCTCTTAATTCAAGGTCCAATGAATGTGGATCACTTTTAGATTCATCTTTGTACCTTAGAAAAAGCATAAAGGTAGTTGTTGAAACAGAAGGGAAAAGAAGAATAGGAATCACTGAAAAATCTGTAAACACCTTCTGGTTTTCTTTCTGAGAATAAGGATGCAAAGTTTTTTTTATTTCTGTCTGAACACTACTAATGGTTCAGTTTGGTGCATCTCTGAAATGACTACTTTTCCTACGCTAAAAATAACAGTGTTGTTTTGAAGGCTATTAAAATCTTTTAAGATCCTCTACAGACATTGCAATATAGAGACCATGCTCTGTATTTACCATAAACACTTTTGAAAGATAGTTAGTCCTGAAATGTAGTTTGCAAAGCATTCTAATACTGATACTTACCATATGGGTATTAAGCTGCTCTTTTGCTGTTTCTGGTAAGCCTCCAACAGGTTTTGAAGCCAACAGCTGACGTTCAGTGTCTGTCAGCCATTGCTGCATATCTTCAACTTCACCATGGAAACCTTGGGCCTAAATTATACCGTATCATTTTAGAGCTTATTTAAATGTTGTCCATTCTAATACTAACTCAGAGGCAGAAGTACACTAGTAACATATTTAATCAGATATTTACATTAATCAAAGGAAATGAAAGAAAAACCAAACGAAAAAAATCAAACCGAACTTTACTCTAGTTCAGTCCAATCTAAATGATAAAACTAAAACCAAAACCCATGGAAATCTTAAAAGCAGGCTAAATGAGCAACTGTGAGATCAGTGTTTTCCCTGAACAATATACCTATACAGAAATTTCATGCTTTTAAAATATGTATGGCAAAAGCTGAAATCTTGATTCAGCACTATAAAAGACAGTGGCCAGCTGTGGAAGATACAGCTGGATTCAAACTTTCTCCAAATTCAGGAGTGTCTGTGTTATGACTTTAATTTAGACCAACGTCTAATACATGTATCTATGTATTTCATGTAAAAAACCACTTTTTTTGAGTTATCTCTTTATTTGATCATCTCCTGTTCACCTGGATCAAGGCACTGTCCAGCTGCTGTTTCCTTTGTTCTGTTTTTTCCAACACGTTTTGCCAGCGCTGATTCAGAAGTTCCAACTTGCTCTGTAAATTACTTGCTTCTTCAACAGCACTTGATTGAATCAGGTCATTTCCTGCTTTCTTGACTGCTTCCACTGTAGACTGATGAGCTAAAACATCATTTTGTAGCACCTACAATTTTAACACAGCATGTATGACTGGCCATGTTGATAAATTATTGGATGAAGGTAACTACAGTGACTGAGGTAGTTCTAATCCAGTGACAAGGCAATGGTTTAGTATCAGCACAGGTATTAGCAATTAAAGCTAATAACTAAGGTCTCTTCAATCAAAGGCAGTAAAAGAGCATTCTGCCAAAATGCTACATTTTATTCTTATACCTTGGAAAAAAAACATATTCCTTCTGAATACATATATTTCTTTCTGAAATTATGAAAGGTTTCTGGTACTGCTAGTTAAGAATTATTTCTTCACTCTCCTTAATTTACTACATACTTCAATAGATTTTTCTTTGGTTTTGAGGGTAAGGTGTGCAAACAGTGTTATATATAGTAGTACAAATTGCTTGTGGAGCAGTAGTTAAGAGAGTAGTGAGAGGAACAAGAATACTATGTGCCTGCTGTGCCATACAACAACCTGACTGCAATGATGTCCTTTATGCATTTCAGGTCTAGAGCTCATTTTCCCATTATGTCAGGCTACCAGGACACTTCAGCTGTGCTAAAAGCTGGGAAACGATTGCAATACTAACATTACAAGACCTCCTTCCATCTGGTTGAAAACCTGTTATCACCAACCACAGTAAAGCCATAAAAGGCGAAAGTACATTTGGGAAAAGGATGCTGTTTTCAGATAGATTTAAAAAACACCCCCCCTCCACGCCCCTGCAAACCCTTTAAAATACCAGATATAAAGAACAGAAAAGGAGACTATGCAAAATGGTTGGGAAAATGAAATGTACTCTAAGAAATTCAAGTTTTTAAGTGCTGTCTTGCATGGCGTCTAGTTCAAACTCACCTCCCTCAAAATGCTAGCATATGGAAAAATTTAAAGCTAAATACAAAAGAGCTTTTAAATAAACTATACAGAGCACCTGATGAAACAGCAAGTCACAAGTAGCCCTTGTATACAAAATATGCATTACATTTGCTTTAATTCTTCTAAGCTAAGCACTGGAAGATATTCATTGTTTTATTTTCCTAACAGGGTGAAAAAAAGATATTCAAAGAAGCAGATGCACCTTATTCCTTCCTTCCTGCTGAGGCTCATTAAGAACAAGGTCTATTCTTTCCAAAGTTATTCAAGAGATGGATGTTTTTCCAGGCTACCACAGGATGCACTACTGTGTGAACTTTCTGACCTATAAATTATGTTTTATGAAAAGGAAGTAGATTTGTTCGTGTTTGCTGAACTCCTTCAGCACTGAAGGTGGATGAAGTCATAAACCATGTCCGGATGCTTCTTCAGTAGTAAACCACTTCCGTTTGATAAGAATAGAAAAGGTTCATGGAGTGGAAGCTGTATTTGTAATTTTTTTTTTTGGAAGGGCCTCTTTCTAACAGTAGTCGTACAGGGCATGTAGATGTTTTACTCTGTTCAAGTTCCAGCTGACCACACAAAAGGCTTCAGAAGCTGCACAGCTACATTAACACAATGAAAATACCTTAATTATCTGTATATTGTCATTTCAATCCATTCTAAGTCCAAAACTGACTCTGAGCACTTTTTACATCACATGCAGGCCAAAAATTACATGGCAGATTTAAAGGAAATGAGAGGATTTATGAGGCTGGTTTGAAACCTTCAGGGCTAGAAAGAATACATCATCATGAACAGCAGAGAGTCTCACAAAGAGAAGACCTCTTGCTCCCGAGATACTCTCCAAAATAAAGGCACAATGGAAGCGTTCTTCCAAGTTTGTTGCTTTGGGCTGAGTAGCATGTTCAATAATTTTTGAGTTCCTTTGGTCAAATGAAGATGAATGAAGGTGGAGATTGTGGTAAGCTGCTCTTTTTGTTGAAAACCTATGCCACTTGCATGGCATATGCAAGGAAGGAAGGAATATGGAGGAGTAAGAGGAAAGATATTAGTTACTCCAAGCCTGCATTTCAGCTATAGCCTGCATCTTGAAAATCACTCTAGAGAATTATTTATCAGAGCTAAGTTTTACTACAGACTCATCCCTAAGATAAACATCAAAAGAACATTTCAGTTAATATTCATTATAATTACATACATGATGTTTGGCAAGTTCAATTTCAATAGCCTTGGGGTCTCCACCAACAGGTTTCTGTTCATTCAGCAAGTCTTCTGTATGTGTCAGCCACGTCAATAACTCATCCAGGGCATGCTGGAACTGCCCCAAGGCTAACAAGGCACCTTCCAGCTTGTGCTACAGTAAAAATAAAATTAACAATAAAATGGTTTCACAATGCTATTGAATTGGTTTATATTACCATTAGTCACCATAATCCAGAGCAGAGTCCAAGCATGACAGCAGAAAAACCAGGGGGAAACAGTTATCCAACACAAGCAACTACTTTATAATTAGAGCTGAGTTAGCAATTCCCTTGTAAAGCCTTACATTCCAGGCTTAAATTCCTGGCCTTTGAAGACTCCATGTAACCGAAGCAAAGTTTGAAATTTCTCTCATCGCAGATATGACAGTAGTTTTTCGTCACTTAAAAGATAATTTCAATATAAATGCAGTTTGGTGCATTATCTTTTTAAAACCTCGTCTTTGTTGTGAAATGATTCAATTTAGAAAACAATACACTTCAAAGAACTGCATCTTTAAAACTCTCTTTCACTTTGATAATTTAACAAAAGAGCACTGAAACAGTTTAATATTAAAGTTGTTTGGTTTGTTTTTTTTTTTTTTAAAAACCCAGCAGCTAGTATTAGTTCTGCACACAGAAACATGTTTTCAGCTGCTACTTAGGATGTCATCAAATAACCAAAATGAAATAACAATGATTCAATATGGCACTGCTGCCAGAGGAAGTGACAAAAAAACCCCCAAACTGCTAAAGGTTTAAAAATCATAAAAACAACTCATTAAATTGAAAAGTTCAAATTCTATTTTATATAGCTCTGTAATTTCCAAACTAAAAGGATTGTGTAAACTGATACAAACATCATACATAATAAAAAGCTTTACTCAAAAATCTAAAGTCATGAATAAAGCCCCCACCTTCAAGTTTATTTACCTGTCTATTTATAATTTTTTCTTCTAGACTGTCCCACATTAGTTTGAGCTCTGAGAGAGGGTCTTGAACAGTGTGCTTGTCACTCTCCTCTGTTACCTTCTTCAGCAATAGTTCTGCCTGATGGTTCAGTCTTTCCATTTCTATCTGCTGCTGATAAGCTTCTGTCTTAAATTGCTATGGTAAACAAAAGAAGAATACAAATAAACACAACACAAGTAATGATCTTCTTGAATATAGCAATATTTACAATACTAATGCATCACTGTCAACTTTCATAAATTTGAGGGTTTTGTCAAAATGCTTGTAAGACACTGATAATCCAGACATTCCCAGCTAACTGAAAATATGCAAGAATGTCTTGCTATTCTAGCAGATATTGCTAACTGCAACCAGAGGACGACAAAGATGCCCAATAGGAAAGCATTCTCCAATGATCTCCCTGGTCTGTAAAAAGGGCAGAATGTATCTTGAGTAACTTCTAGCTCTTGTGGTTGTGATAATATGATAACGTTAACCTTTAAACAGAATTATTCCTCAGAAGAGCTGAAAAGCAAATTTTCTTCAGTAGAACACCCTCTTCTACATTCAACCTGGGCAGCAGTCTGAATATAGCTTGCATGTGTGTGTTCTTCTGCAATATGTAAGATTATGGTTCATTTGAAGTTACATCATAAAATAGATAGATTAAACAACCTGCCCACAATCAAAAAAAAAACGTAAAAGTGAGCAACAAATTCCCTGATCGTTATACACTGCTGTTTTTTATACATAGCATAACAGCCCACTAGTTAAACATTTTAAAATTAAGTTTGCAGTGAAACATTATTTGAAATTTACATACAGATTCTTTACTAGAAATTGAAAATCGCTTTTGACTCTTGAATAATACAGCAAAATACTAGACACAGAAAAATGCAGACAGATGAAAATATAAGTGAAATAAATTGCTAGTTCATACCTTAAGTTCCTCAGTTTGCTGCTTCACTGTCTCCAGATCTGTTCCAACTGGGGACATAGATGCTAACTTGCTGCCAGCAATGTCTACCCAATCAAATATTGCCTGAAAATCACAGTATGAAACTGAAGCATGAGCAGAGAAATAATACAACTTTCAAAGATGACACTAAGTAAAATACCAGAATTTTTTACAGTACTGCTGTGCTCTTTGAAAGAAAACAGCTTTCTTCAGTGAAACTTAGGTTTCTTTGCAATACAAGGCATCAAATATTAGCTAAAATATTCCATGTAATGGTTAAAAGAACGCACATGCTGCAAGACTGAACTTCTATTATCAGTAATATTCCGCCGGTATTATTGATGATGAGTAGCTCTCTACTTCTTGAGTAAAACTAGGAGTTTTTATGAATAGCCTGAAAGGTAAATAAAAGGTGAACTCTGTTCGGCAGTCCTTTGGAGCAAAGATGGAAGGCAGTAGCTGAATGATGACACACTTTGATGATTATAAACAAACTTCTTTTGAAGTATAACGTTATCTGTGTAGCAAACCTGGAAAATGACCCATTTAGTACATGTTAGATAGTGAAGGGCCGTAACTAAGCTTAACTGAATCTCCATCGGATAATGCAGTTATAACTTTAAAAAACAAATTAAGTTTCCCCACTTCTGAGGCTTTGTTGGTACTTCTTTTGCTCCTGATACAATGCAGAACAACCTCAAGAATACTCCACTTGCAGATTAAGAACAGCTTTATCAATCTGGGTAATTGCATAGAGGAAAAAACACCTCTGCTAGGCCCTTTTCCTCCTGCCCACTATCTATGATTCATTACAGAGAAAGGCTTAGGATGGCTTGTTGGAGCTGCCCACCGCTACTCAGCTCCTTGAGAAAAGAACTACGGCCACCCAAGTTCAAGAGGATAGCTGGCTGCAGCTAACCATCTGCCCACAATACTTTTCATATTGTCTACTGAAATGAGCATAAGAAGGCATTTAAATATAGTTCTTTCACAAAGTAGCAAGCTTGTAGTGTGTACAAGGTACCTGTATTCTGTTCCTTTCAGATCATGCAGATGTGTCACAATTTCAACTCGCCAATCATATGAAGTACTGACTATCACAGGAAAATGCGAGCAGGATTACCGTGAATTTGTGTAGTATCAAAAAACCTCTGCTCTTATCAATAAACAAAGGGACATTAATTTCAAATCTAAACATAGTGCAATATATGAACAACTACATGAAGAAAACAACCCAACAGATTTATTCTTTAATGCAAAAAAACCACAAGCCAACCAACCCTGAGAAAAAATACCTGCCTACTGAAGAAAAAGTCACTATAATCAGTGATACATTACTTCTCACCTACCCAATTACGTGACATTTTTTACTACAACACATGAAAGTCTATTGACTCAAGATTGGCTTAGATATATCACACCATCTTACCTGCAGCCCATCTTGGTATTGAACAGCTGCCTGCATAGCTTCAACAAGCTTATCCACCCGTTCTTTCCATGTTTTGTTTAAGGAATCCCAGGCAGAATTCAGCTGCAAGTAAGTGCAATTTACTCCAATGGAAAAAAGAATTTTACTGCTGTATAATGTGCACTCACTAATTATTTGCTGATCAATAACACTAATAAACTAACCATGAAGAGTTCATATTAATTCCATATTAAAACTTTTGTTCTCCCTATCACTGCATAGTTAGTTTCCTTCAGAATACACTAGAGGTACTGGATTACAAAAGCTGTAAGCTTCAATACTAATTATAAAGTGTTTTTATTAATATCGGGATTGTAGTTAATATGAGAAATAATATTATTAAATAATTTGGAGTTGCATCATTAAAAAAAGGTAGTTTAAAAGAAATGTACATTGCGGAACATTAGAGAAATTAAAAGTACTCTGTAGTCATCCAGACAGGATTGTCCCAGTTAAAATGTCTCACTTGGCATAAACTAGATATATTGGAAATTTATTCTAGCATTACTTCTGCAAAAAGTAGTCATCTACTGTATTAATCCATATTTTTACAAAAAACCTTTGTCTTTTACAAAAATTTTAACCCACAAATCAATAAAATAAAATTGTATTTACATTTTACTCTGAGTCAAGATTCATTTACCTGAAAAGCCAACCTTACTATAACATAAAGGCTTCAGGGATATTTTACTTTTGCCACAAAATTTTTGTTTTCAAGATTTGTTGGGGACAGGAGGATATACCAATTTCGGCTGAACAAGCATCTAACATATCAGATTTAAACATCTGCATTTCCCGTACCTCATCTATACTCTTGTTGACAATAGGTTTGTCAGGCTCTCCACAAGCAGCTCTAAGTTCAGAGCCAAGGCTCACAACTGTTTCCAGTTCTTCTTGTAGTCCATCAATTTCTTCTTTAGCAGCCTACAAAGAGAAAAAAAATCCAACACTGCTAATATTAAATTTAATAATCTATGTACAGCTTGCTTTCAAGATAGAACACAGCAGGATTCCACCTTTGTTTTCTTTAAAGTCACTTGAACTTACAATTGGATGCTTAAAATATAAGCATCCCTTTGCAGTGTCAGAGTGAAATCAACTGACATCAGTCTAAATTATAGCAATGGCTTACGATGTAATTTTGCATGTGATGGAAAAAATAAACAGGAAGTTTTAAATTAGACTTCTTTAATCAGAGTGTTTTCTTTTTCAGAGGTTATCATTCAACCTTCAAATCTTTAACTATCAGCATAAATAATTACAGGCATAGAGCATAATACATAGAGCGCAATACATCTGTACACCTTCCATTTACATGTTACGTACTGCTCAGGGAATCTAAAGTATGCATGACTTCTAAAAGTCTCAGTGCCACGCTTATTATATACATGTTTATAAACAGATATGTAAATATAATGACAGGCACATGTTGCATGCTCACTGCAATTAAGCACTAATACATGTTATTTACCACAGACTCTCGAGATATCATTATAGTAAATTTCTATACAATTATCCCTCTTGGCCTCTAAAAAAAACATTCTCCTGTGGTATTTCACAGTAATTCTGTCTTTTCTTTGCACACTGTAAATAAAATACTTCAAGTCAACAAAATACTTTCTACTGACCTCAGCTGCTTCTTGCTGTTGCTTGACTACAGATGGGTCAACTCCAGGTCCCTCCAGCTCTCGAATGAAGTCTTGAGTATCTTTAATAGTAGCTACAAGAGCCATATGATCACACCAAAACTTTTCAGCTAATTCCATTACATCCAACAATTTGGCCTCCCTTTCCTCAGTCAAGGTCTGGATGTCTTCCCAAATGAGGACCATTTGGTCTAGTTTATCTTGAACAGCTAAACAACAAAGGAACTAGATTACTACCTTGGCAAACAATTCTTGGCCATAAATCTCTCTACAGTTCTACAGCAGAAACATATGTGTACATTTTAAAATTTAGACCCTAAAACCATTTCTTTACAGGACTCCTTATAATATTAAGTGGAAACAACGAGCATGGCCTTTAAAAATAAAACAAAGATCAAATCCATAATGAATTGTTTTAAACTAATGCTTTGTTTTTATTAAATCTTTAGCAGCTTTTCCAGGAGAACACAATCCCCAGGTTAGTGGTCACCAGAAATGAAGATTTTTTAAATGCTGCAGCTTGCTGCATTTCCATTACATGAAACTTTCCTCAGTCTACTACCTTTAGCAGATATATCCTTATCAGCTCCTTCTGAGCGAGCAATCATTTCCTCTCCTCTCTGTTTAAGTGTCTCATACACCGGCTGAAGTTTTTCCAGATCCACCGACACGTTCTTATTTTCATTGATTTGCTCTTTAATCTTCTCAACCTCTGCTGAGATCGAAGGTGGCTGCCTCAGACGTTCAACTATGCGTTTCAGACTCTCCAAAGTTGGATCTATCTTGTCGTGAAACTGGGAAGGTGGAAAAGGACAGAAAAGTGGCAGAGAAATTAAGAAAAACAACTGAAAAATGGCATCTGAAATTCTCTTGGAAAAAGGTCCTTTAAAATTAACATATTTAACATCTCTATCCAATATGTAACCTGCAATACCCCCCTCGTGGTTCTTCCCCTCTTTTAATATCTAAATTACAAAACCAACGTTGCAAAATGATAATTTGTCAGATTTAAGAATTTTACTGTGAAGTCTGAGTTCAGTCCTAAGGCACTCCATCTGAAGATACAATACATATGGGAGAATCCACTTGCATATAGTTGTGTGCAATTCATACAGTAGTTTGTACCTTATTTTGGAGAGCCGTGGCTTTCCGATTTCATCATTTTAGAAAGATATTTACCTTAATATTAAATACATACATTTTCATAGCAGGACCAACATACTGGCATACAAGCACTGATCAAGATTTGATATGTAAGGTCATTCAAAAAGATGTTTGTTAGCGTCCAGATGGTGCTTGTTAGTGCAGTAAAGGTACATTACTTTCTACAACTAAAAGCACACAACAATGTGCATTATGTTCACCCACATTTGACTGAGCCCAGGTAGGTGCCCAGAAATTCAGTTATGGCTATGTTAACATGGTTCATCCTTTGGTACAGTTCCAAAGTTAGCCTTTACTATATGCATCTGGATCCACAGAGATTCTTAAAAATATCTTACCACCATGCCCCTTTCAAATTACAGAAATTAATTAACTGTAGGTGCATTTAATGATCCTCCAGGATCTACAAAAAGCACTCTGACTGCACTTGGGAAAGGTGCTAGCAAAAGCACAGCAAAACAACATCACCTTATGTGAACAAATTGCTACAATCTTTCTATTCAAAGGAATATAGGCAATACAAATGTAATTATTTTTTCCCACTATACAACCCACTTGAAATCAGACTCTGTGACTAATGTTATAGATTCAGTGTTTTTGTTAGAAGCGTGAATACCATACAAGCCAGCAAAATGTGTGATGAAAGTTAGGTAGCCTTCCCACATTCAAGACTTCCAAAAAACTGATTGTGGCAACAAAACTTTACAAAAGTGATAAAAACTGAAATTAAATTGGCAATATTCAGGTCTAATTTTAGGACACATTAATTTTTCAAGTTCTCAGTGCATTCAGTGGGCCTCCTTGTACTCATACTTCAATGACTGAGACAAGGTGTTTTAGAACTTAAAAGGAAAAAAATGCAAGTCAGTACAATCTCTCATTCTGGCTATAGGTTATGTCCTGCTGTTGACACGTAATGCAATTTAATATAATTTAAAACGTGAAGAGTTAAATAATTATTCTTCCAGGACTGTCTAGACAAGCATTGACACAGACATCATAGTACAGTGCTCTGATAATAGGTATTTACATATCTTAATAAAAAAAAGGACATTATATAAAATTAGATTCTAGGCATTACAATATTTTGCTTTTCCATTTGCATATAAATTTACGTATATAAAATGAACCTTAAAGTTCTGCATAAATAATTATTTTCTCAACATCTGATTATATTCTAGCTGTTACCAAAGAATGCATTTTTTATTCCTGCTTTCTGTACTTAGCCAGTACAACACATTAATGTCTACCACATATAAAGCAGGGACTCGAAGACTACATAAATGTCTTGATTTTCAAATATGCAGCTCCAAACAGGGGGAGGATCGACAATTTATGAGAAAGAAAAACACCGAATCTAAATAATCAGGCATCTTTCAGAGGTGTGAATAAGGAAGGTGTTTAGAATGACTGAAAGTATAATATAATGTCTATAACCAGTTCAAAAGCAGGATGATATCTGATGTCACTTTCTTCCTCAGGTTCTTAAACTCAGTCTGCAGGGGCTAGGAATATGACAATGACCTTTGACAAAAATTATTTGTAATATAGACTTCATGAGAACTTTAAGATGTATTTCTTTATTTAGTATTTTAGACCTGAGCAGAATATAGCACTTCATTTCCACCGAACAGAGAAAAAGGGGAATTTCCTATAAAAACAGCAGTATAGAAAAAAAGTATTTTTATTCAGGTTTTTGTATGGGTTCATGTACACAGCTTTACTGAGTTCTTTTATGAATTTGGGTTTGAGTTAAAGAATTTCAGTTTGGGTTTAATGACAATTAACCCAACATTTAAAAGTCTCTAGAATGTGACACCTAACAATACTCTATCAAGGTTCACTGTATAGGCTGAAGAACCTGAGATATGCAGCTTTTGTGGACTTGATCTGAATTTTATACTTATAACATTTTGTGAGGTCTAACTTTGCTCGCAATACTTCTACGTAACAGTTCAAACATATGTTACCTTAAGTTCTTGTGGGTCTGCAACAAAGAGCAAATGCTATTACCACTACTAAAGTCCCCTCTAGCTCCATCAGTAACAAACTGTAACTAAGGCTGTCAAGTTCTAGATATATCTATACTCAAGTTAACTGATCAACAGTGACATCCATATACAAAGCATCAGCTAGTAACAGACCAGCAAGAGAAAATGGAATAAAGTTGAAATAAAATCCCACATTTCTAGACCAAATGTTCCTTTTTTTACTTCAAAATTAAGAAGCAGTAACATTTTTCAAATGCAGCAGTAATAATACTGACCAATATATAAAATAATAACCGCTCAAGAAATAGAAAAATCAATGCCATAAGCAGTGATATGAACATTCACAGGCCATTAGGTTGAAAAATCCAGATAAAACAGCAGTTTGGTCTTGATATATACATGTAAGATGACAATGTCTGTGTATCTTTCCATTTGAATGAATCCAATTATACTTTAAACTTAAATTGATACCTGGGTACACTGAGAAATAGCTTCATCCAGTGCCAGTGCTCGCTTTTTGACATCTTCCTTAATTTTACTGTAAAGGGTGTCAGCTGCCACATATTTCTCTTGGATAGAAAAACCTTCTCCTGGGCTCAGCTCCAGTAACTGAGGCCCAGTTTTGTTCATCTTATCTATATGAGGCTTGTGCTCAGCGATCAGCTCACGCAGTTGCTATAACAAACGAAACAACTTATCAGTTTCTTATGCTTGCAGCACCACATTACAGCTGTTCACACTTCTAACACATCCAGCTGGCAAGAAATTCCAAACAAATACCCTTCGTCCTAATGTAAAGCACAAATATTATTAAATAAAGTTAATGACTGCTCTGCCAATGATCACTCCCATTCCAACACAAGAGCTATCCAGGCATGAAACATTACAATCAGGGACTCACTGGAAAGGCCTGTGCAACACTTTTGTAGGATATATGATTACAGGTAAAACATAAGATGCTAACTACTCATATGATACTGGCAAGAGACATTCCCCATCATATTTAGTACCTATAATGACAGAAATGGCAACGATATTCTAGACATGTGCATAACACCACCATGTATATACTTTTTATGTTGGTATTTGTCACTTGCCCCAAAGCCTTTCATTGAAGAACATCACAGAAAGAGCTACTAGCATTGCAAGGTTATTAATTCAAATTATCCTTGATTTAAGAAGAGGAAACTAGCACAAGGAAGGGTCAAAGAAATCAGTGAAAAGGACAACAAAGACTGATCAACCCATCAACCTAGTTTTTCAGTCTTCCCTCTGGCCACAAGACCCCTCTGTCTTCACAACAGCACTATTACTTAACTGACACAAAGTTTAACAAGTAATTAGCAAGTAATTAAATTTCATCTCAGCTGTCTACTCCCTCTCATCATCCACTCCCAAAGTAAATCAAACTGCAGAAGACTCTGCAGAGGCTTGTGGAAGTGAAAGGTCACAAGGTGTCTTCCAACTTGCCAAAGGATTTTGGATTAGTTTACTTGCACCGGTAGATCTGAAAAAAGGGAAAGTTTTTTTTTGTGGGAGTAGCCTGATCCTTTCATCCGGTTTTATTTACTTTCTCAGCTCATCCCTCCTTTTTCAGAAAAATGTCACCATCTGGTGAGGCACTGTCCCTCTCGGTGCTGTGAACTCCATGTGCTTCTATCCTATAGCCTCTGTGCAAGAATGTGAGGCACGTGCTCTGTTCATCCCAGATCAGAGTTTGTTTACATTAATGAAGACACAGAAAAGGGCCTGTATCAGTATCAGTGTAAATAAATCCTCTTCTCTTCCACTTAAGGTCTTTCCCTTAAAAAGAGATCTTGACACTGGCTTGCTTACTTGCTCTTTCCCACAACAGGAAAGGTTGAGAAAATTGAAAAGGAAGTGACCATGAATTTCCACAGTCCCCTGATGACAAAATAGCTATGAAAATACAAAACCCCCTGATTCTAGCTACTTACTGAGAATGTAACTCAATTCATAGACCTCGCAACAACAAAAATAACATTGATTATCAGAGAAGAGGACAAGGTGAAACTAAGAATAGATTGAAAGTTTTTAAAAAATAGTTTTGTGTGCTTTATTTTTGTGCACTAATAGATGATATGACACAAGGCCACATGCACACACATTTCTGGGTCCAAACCTTATACTAGTACTCTGCCCACAGCTCAGTTCAAACCAAATTGACTGCATGGTACTCACACAGTATCAACTCTATGAATTCCATGACTTGAAACAAAGATAGTTATCAGTAAATACATCAGAGCAGAAATGTAAAGTGAATATAGAAAACTGTCTTCAATTCACATTCAGAACCTTATTTTAAAAATTATTTAATAGAACAATAAATGATTTGGTCTTCTCCATGATCCATTGGGTAAACAATTCCAGTAAACAAGTATTTCAGATCAGATTACATGTTAAAATTGCCTGACATTAATCTTCTACTTAACAAACAAATCTCAGCTAATGGCATAGCCCAGGGAAAATGCAAAACCAGAAGCTCATCTGAAGGGCCTCTCATGCAAGGAGAATGATTAAAGTAGATGAGGAACAATCCTGTAAGTAAAGCAAGCATGATTTGGTTCGTGGTGACTAATCAAGACAGTTTGTAAAGCTCATGTTACATAGCTCGTCTTAATAGAGCATGTTTGTTCATTGTGGACATAATAGAAAGACAAATGAGTGAACCCAGTGTTTACCAGTACATAAGAGTGGCACATCTTCATTAAGTGGTCTCAGAGTAAATAAGACTTTGAAGCCAGGGTTCATCCTATCTAACTTGAATCACTTAATTAAGGCAGCTAAAATAAAAAAAAAACCTAGTTAACTCTATGTTCAGTAGGGAGAGACAGGTATTTCCAGTAGACATACAGGCTTTGCATGTGCCAAAACATGCAGGTTTTAACCTTGGTGAGATACATCTTATTCCATGTGATACTAGTAGCCATATGTGAAACATACCAATTTTTATCCCAGCTGATTATTCCTCCATGTGAAGAAATGCCATATGGTGGCCAGCCTACAACACTGTTGCCTCTATTTTGTGACATTATGGTAAACAACTACTTCTTTTAATTATTACATAACAAACATACTTGACATGAGAAATGATTACGGGATTGGCTAGAACCCAATCAATCAATTCTTGGCCCTCTAATAGTCCATCTTCCTGGCTCAGCTAGGTTTAGTTCTAATGATACCAACAAAACAAACCCCCAATTTTTTACACATACATAAGAACAACATATGTGTATATCGGTATACAGACTATACACAAAGGCAGTATTTCACTTTCAGCATGCTGACAGCAGGTGCTCCAGTTCTTTAGATAGTCATGTTTCACCTTCTTTTGTTTTTTGCTACAACATCTCATGTCTGTTCTTTCTGTTTATGGGTTTGGTTTGTTCTAATACCGACATTAATGTGTACTTTTAAATATACTTCTTAACTATTAACTTTTGTGTGCTCAGTTCTCTCACGACAATGGCATTTATTTCCCTTTTAGCCCTTCTTTGTGCTTATATATTGTTTGCTGCCTTCTCCAGAGAATCTTGTTTGCATGCACAGTTTGGAAAACAGTAGAGGCATGATTGAAAATGTATTTATTTTGTATTATTATTTTAAATAATTCTTTTTTCGACAGAAGCATAACTGTCTGGGTTTTAACCATTTAACAGAGTACATACACCACAGTTCTAAGCAGAACACTCCCTGGCTTCTGACACTGTTTTTCAAAACTGGCAAAACACTTACCCTATGCTCTTCTTGTTGTTGCTTTAAAGTTTCATATTCAAGGGCTGGCGCAGGAAGCTGGGAGATGACCATTTCTGTTTCAGTTAACCATGGCCAAAACTCTTCATAAGTCTCCCAGAACTGGTTAACCAGAGACTGAGCCCGTTCCAGCTGGAGGTTTCTCTCAGAGTTCATTTGACAGACTGCATCATATTTCTGTAAGAGGCTTTCCATTTTTTTCTGTAAAATAATATTAACAAAAAAATAACAATACATATTTTTTCACATGTCTATTACCTTAATTTCTAAGCAATCTTTGATAATTATAGCACTAAACCGCAGTGAACCAGATTTTAGTTTTGATAATGTTTCTACAGTATCAGTGTTTAAGGTAGACAGAATCAGTACTGTGGGAGATCAGAATTTGGCAGAGTACTTTCAAAGTAATTATAGCACATTTAATGATATCGGTATTTACAAATAACACTTCATTCATAGGGCTTCCAGTCAAGCTGCAAATGACTTGACTGCAGATCTTAGCCCCACTTCCTTACTAAAGACACTTATCTTCGGTGACACTTGGCAGAAACTAAGTTTTCCACAGCATTTCTGAATCAAAGCATCATGAACAATACATAAAAGTCTACAATACATAAAAGCTGTCATTTTTTTTTTTTTAAATCTGGCAAGAGAAGAGGGTATACTGTTGTGCTTGTAGCTTACGAACTTGCAACAGAAACCACAAAACATTATTTTCCAGGTTAGCATACATTAATTAATGAGGATATTTTACGATTAATAATATGATAGAACTACAAGGTTTAAACATTACAAAATCTACTGTATTTGGGCATGTGATAATAAAAGAAAATATCAACCAGCTATAAATTTTTCCTGTGGAAGACTGCCCATGTTATCATTTTTATGAAATATTATATGTGACAATGCACATAAATGCTAGCTTTGGAAAAACTAGACATATAAGCAAGCCATTGACTGTGAAGTAAAGAATCTTCTTTGGCAGTACAAGCTATCCTTTCATTTGTTATGTCTTGCATGTAAATTAAGTATAGAGATGCTATCCAAAGGACAAAACATAGCCCAACACACAGATATACAGTATTTTTGACAAATACAAATATCTAATAGAGACTCACATAAAACTGCTCTCTCTCATGACTACAGTTTCATAGACAGAACATCTAATATATTTTAAATTCACTTAAGACCAAATCAGATTTATTCAGACATCGTGCAGAAGAGCACAATTAGTGAAGTATTGTTGAAGGAGGGTGGTCATTGGAAGGACTGAATTTACACAACATATCCAGCCTCACTGTAATTTAGCAAAAAAAACCCAACCCCACAACTAACCCATTCTTAAATACCAACATGAAAAAATCTGTCTGTATATATATATACAGCCCTAACATCATGCTCTGTGTGTGTGTGTAATAAACAAAGGCCTAAGAATGCCTTTCATGGGCTGTGTTAGTCAACAGAACGCAATAATCTTGGCAAGCAAGATCTACATTGAAATCAGCAGAAATGAAAGATTCACGCTGAGGTGCACAGCCATGGAATCCAGCACACGTGCCCAGAGCATCACTGACCCAAGAGACCTGGGCACAATAAACAGCCAGATTCCACACACACCATCCCAGATGACTAATACCTGTTCACTCAACTGTCTGTTGGCTAAAATACTATTTAACATGGATAAAGATGATAAATGGGGCTCCAAATTAGTGTCGGGCAATGAAACAAGTACAGTGTTTGCTCTTTAAACGTCCCGAAGGAAGGAGAGCAATACACAACAGCATTTCTTCTAGTATTACAATCCTCAGACTAGAAGTGGCTGTAATCAATGCTTTTTCATTAGTATTTAAAAAAAAAAAGACACTATAGGAATCCTTCTGCTTATATATTGTCTGCATGTCTACTACTGTAGCTGCAATTTAAGGAACTTTACCTTCATGGTCTCTTTCTCTTCTTCGGTGCATGTGTTCATAATCTTATCCCCAGATTTAACAAGTTCATCTATAGTATCTTTGTGCCTTAAAATCTCCATGGTAAAAGCCTTGAAACACAATAAAAAATAGGTCAGAAAAAAAAAAAAACCAAGCAGAGTACATGGAGCAAAAACTATTTTTGAAGTGCATTATGATGGACTGAAAATTAAATCATGCCAGTACGTTTTCTAGATGGAGAGTGTGCCGGCCAATAATTAGCATGACAGTTGGAAATGCATTTCTTTTACCTTTTGAACTTGTAGCTGAGCTGTGGTCTGGTCTTGCTCAAGCCTAATATCACCCAGTGACTTCAGTTTCTTTTCTGTTTCTGCAATCCAGGCAAATTCAGCATCAGCTGCCTGATCAAACTAAATGAGAGAGACATTAATTAGTTCAGCGGTTCTATAGACATGAAATTAGAATGACTGTTTGAAAAATTTTCAAGAAGATTAAAAAGCATACTTTTGAATTGTTAGCAAGACAGCAGCTCACTTTCCACATGAGGTTTTTATATAAATGAAATACAAAGCCCAAAATGGTTCTGAGGGGTTTTAATACAAGCAGATTAATTCGTAAGCATGACAAAGCAACA
The DNA here is from genome assembly GCA_026212715.1 of Elanus axillaris. Lineage (NCBI taxonomy): Eukaryota > Metazoa > Chordata > Aves > Accipitriformes > Accipitridae > Elanus > Elanus axillaris. Next base: position 3,002,692 of record JANZLQ010000017.1, on the reverse strand, counting down.
GAAGCAAATACATTTTCCCAAAGCCTACAGCTCTCTAACAGACGTAAGAAAATAAAGTCTTATAATTCCAGAATTTTAACTAGACTGTTTATTTTCATTTCATTCTACTTTCACATGTCTCTTCCATCTCTATGTTTATTATTGCTGCTAGTGTTGCAATTATCCTAAGAAATAGCTGTTCGATGTTATCCTTTTAAGATTAAGAGTTGCTTTGGTATTAAGTGATAAAGGCAAAGCAATCACAATTCAGCTAAATCAGTGGAAAAAACTGCACTGAATTCAGAGAAGACAGGATTTCAACCAATACTAGACCTTGGATTAAATGCAGAAATTCTCTGGGGCATTTGGGTGCAGCCAGTCCTTTTCCTAAAAGATTAACTTTTGACTACCATTAGTCAATACTTAAATGTTTCAGAAATTACCTCAAAGCACTAAAGTAATGACAGTATTTAAAGGATTTATTTCTTACTACTTTGTGAAGGAGACCATGAGATCCTGAAAAGTACATGGGGATCTAATTATTCTGAAAAGTAAGACCAAATCTAAAAAAAAAAAAAAAAGTCATACATTCCCTCTTCAGCTCAAGTTTATAGGCATGTATCTTGGCACACACACATTGCAGTACTCACAACATGGGCAGCTTTGAGCTTAAGCCATAGAGAAATCTTACATGGGATGATCAGATGCACAAAATGGTCACCATAGAAACTACTAAGAACTTACTTATTTAAAACTCTGACCTCCACTGCAAGTAGCTGAACATTAACATGGCTCTGAGTTATTGTGAAAGTCTACAGGACATATTAGGTCAGAACGTCCTACTTGTGTTGTTGATACCCACACTTTCCTCAGAAGTCTCTTTCTGAGCACTCTCAGTCCCTCATCTTTTAAATCTGCTGGTCTGTGCCTTTGTGCTTGTAAAGCATGACAGCCCTGCTCCTGTAACTTAGCTGGAGTTCAGTTTAGCCACACTAAATGAGTCTTGTCTTAGTGGTTAATCATGAGTCACACAAAACCAAAAGAAGCTGTCCTGAGATTTCATTCTAAGTCAAACTTTTTCGGCCTTTATAATCTATCTGTTACATGAAAAGGAGCACAAACATTCTTTTTCACTATATAGCATTTCTCATTTAGAGTAACAGAAAGTTAAGTTGTCCTAAATATTGTGACTTCCTAATAGAAAGGTATGTTCTGAAACAATCGGTACTGTAAAACATTAGCATGAAGCACATGCACCAGTGGTAGTTTAACCCTGGCTTTATAAACTGCAGTTAACAACCGAGCTCTTCAGAAGCCCATATCTCTATGAATCTTTATGAAATGAAGGAAATGAAGCAGGTGATTTCAAATGTGCAAGAAGCAAAAATTAACTGCAGTGTGACTTCCTGATACCAAATAACCATGGGTATGTATGTAATATAGAGCAAATACTTAATAGAACTAACAAAATCAAGGCATAGCAGTGAAACTTCTAGGTTACACAGCATCAAGGAAGGACAGGATGCTAAACTCCATTTGCTGAGGGTACAGGATTTCCAATTTGTGATGTTCAAATATAACATTAAGGAATAAAAAGCACAAAATTGGTACTCTCTGTATCCAAATCTTGAAGGATTTCCTTCCCATTAAGCATGACAGTTATTTATTGAGCCCTGAACTTCACTTGAGTCACTATAAAATAATCTATTTCATCCCCACCCAGTATAACCAGGCATAATTCATTGTGGTACTTTTTCTTGTAACCAGAAATGATTGACTTCCTAATATGATTACACTGTGATTTGCTCCGTGAATGCTTTCTAAAACACTCTCTGTGGCTACTTTAGAGCAAAGAACAAGTAAGCCAAAAGTAGAATCTGACCTTCTGTTTCTACATAGCGCTCCTTCACTAGGGTAAGACACCAACCAATGCCTTCAGTATTGAAAAATTAAGATTAAAATATGTAGCTAAATTTATCTCTAGGATAATTCTATCCACCCGGGAGCATTTCGCCCAGGTATTTAAAAAAACAGAACATTGCATTAGTCTATTGAGCCTTCCAGCTTCCATTCACAAATGAAACAATATGCTTACCCATTCATACAGCTTACTGCATTTCTCACCTTGGCCCAGTAACATCTAGCACGAATCCCACACTACTCCCATTGAACCATTATGTTCATAGTGGCTTTGTCCTCCACCCAAAACCTTTTAACAGTACAGGCACTTGAACAAGCTGTCACAGGGCAAGCTTACAGAGCACTAGCTTCTCCAAAAATATTGTTTTGCATGGTCCTTCTCTGAGCTAAATGGAAAGTAGCTTATCCTTCACTGCAAGAGTGTTACACCACTTGATATTTATTATAGGATATAGCGTATAGGAGTATATTGTGGTAATGTGAATTGGGCTGAAGTGGAGGTTAGCGGTATGCAGGACTCGTGCAACATAACCTCACAACATAGGCTACTGGAGCAGCAGCTCTGGACCTTTCATGCCTGGATGTGAATCTGCAGAACTTGTGCTACAGGATGCAACATACTCACAGAATTCAGAAAAGTTGAAGAAGAGCCAACATATACTCCCCAATCTCACCTTATTGCTCACTAACAACAACAACAAAAAAATCACCCTTCATTTTTTGGGATATTTGGTTAACAAGACAAGGTAATATTTATAGCAAACCCTTTAAAAAGAAACATGACGTTATTTTTAACCTCAGTTACAAGGAGATCAAATTTACTTGTCAGCCTCTTTTAGTTGGCTTTCAGCAAACTTTGAAAATATCACACATGCTTTCTCCTTGTCCTGTTACAACTGTTTATAGAAACTATTAGCAGAAACAGAAATCTCCACCAATATTTTTTATGCCTAAACTCTAGACAGACACTGGAAGACTGTGTTTCCCAATGCATTTGTAAGCAAGCTTAAATATGGGACTACTTAGTGACGAAATCAGAGTGCCGGTTCTCAAAGTGTACGCATATATATATAGATACACACACCTCTATGCCTGTATAGAAACCTCCACATATTAAATAACTCAAGTTTTGAGCCCCAAGAAGAAAAGCATTGTGGATATGAATAAAAGCAATTGTTATTTAAATCCTCCACTACAGCTTGAACAAGATGATCCAGCTTTTAATTGTAGAAAGTACAGAGGAGCTAGACAATCAGCTGATGCTAAAAGGTGTGGCAACCCTAGTGATTCCAATGTTGCATCCAGTAAAATTGGCTAGGGATCTGGACCATATTTTACTTAACACAACATGATCTGCAAAAGACATGGGCCATTCAAGTTCTTACTTAAGCAAACTCCCATTTAAGGAGCCACAGGTTAGTCACAGCAATTTTAGCTGGAAGACTGATGTTTTTGTCAATGAAAAGGCAGATAACTACAGCACTGTACAGATTACCTGAGTTCTTGCATTCATATCTTAACAGTGGAATCCCATTACATTCAAAAAGGGCCTTTTGTGGATCAAGCACAAGAAACTTTTGGTAACACTGTTAAAGGACATCTTATGCTCAGGTACATGTGGCCAGCAACTCTTATGGCCCACAGAGCAGTTTTCAGTACCTGCTGGGATCTCAGGATGGCAGCATCAATCTCATCCACCTTCTGAGAGATTGTGTCACTCACTAATCTGTAACGCTCGTTGTCCTCCGTTATCATCTTGTCAAGCCCTTCTCTGGCCCTCCACGGCACCAGCTCCAGGAAGGCACTGCCAATTTCATTCAGAGTGTCCAGTAAGCCTTTGTTGTTCTTCGCTTCCCTTTTCAGCTCCTGAAAAAGGCCATTTGAAGTAAACATGCCAGCATATGAGCTGAACACACACAGCTTGGAAGTTTTTTAATTCTTTCAAACTACTCTATGGGTTGAGAACTGAAATGTTTTCCATGCAAACCAAAGGGATAAATTAGCGCACTTATTTTCATCTCAGTTGTGTTAGCTTTTTGATACTGTAAACTGTTTAACAGTAAAGTGGGTGCTTCTCAAATTTTCTACAGAATATATCTTAAATATATTTCTTCAGCCAGTATGACAGTCTGAAATTTTTTGTAATTTTGTAGGAGTTTTTAGTACTTGATAAAGCAACCAAAGAAAATAAAACTAATGGATATTCTTTGCAACCTGCAACTCCATAAGGAACTAAATCATCAGCAAGTGAAATCAGGCATGCGGTAAAGCAAAATATGATGAATTCAAATGATTTATTAAATGAGCAATGACTGGATTAAATTCCAATCAAATCATCACATCATCAGGAATGAGTTTTTACCTGTACAGAAACCCCCACTGTTGTTTCATTTATTTATATATATACGAGAAATTTAATAGAAAGATTTTTTTTTAGTTTCTCCCAAACCCCACCATCCAGTTTATACTACAATTTTTATTTTGAAATAAATATTGTTAAGTAAGATTAGTTATATATATATATATATATATATATAAATGCTGACTCTTTTTATACTTTAGTTGTGACATGGATAAAATCCTGTAAAGCACCAAAATAACTTTGACAGCTTAAGAGTTTTCCCAGGATTAGGTAGCTGCTTGCATGAAAAGGAAATGTTGTGCTTCTCTGGTGCTAAAAATAAACCTCAGCCCAGTTTCATAAGTGATTATAACAGATGACTCTGGAAAGTGATTTTGATTCTTAACTACTGTTACATTTAGTCAAATGATCAATGCCAAAATTAGCTATTCACAAAGCAACTTCATGCCAAACGTAAGTTAACACAAAACTTAGCTGAATGACACAGCAATAAATAATACACAGGTTCTAAAACCTACTTTTTGTCTTTCTTGTACTTGGCTTAATTCTTCGCCCTTTGGTATTTGAGTTTCATATGAGAGTAACTCCACCTCCACTTTGTCAAGCCATTTGCAAAGCTCCTCATGAGTTGAGTGCAGTTGACCTGCAAGCTGCAGAGCCTGCTCTAAGGTCTTGGATACATCAGAACTCAATTTCGTAATGTCTTTGTATCTTGCTTTAATTCCTTCCAGTTTATCTTGAATTATTACAACTTCATCACCTAAAATATCAGAGGGATGTTATTTCCTGTGATCACAAATATTTAAAAGCAAAAAAAAAAAAAAAAAACAACAAATCCCAAACCCCACCTATTGCAGAAACCTCAAGTCTTTAATATATAAAATAACCCAAACAAGATGACAAGGTCAATCCTCAACCGTTGTAAATTATCCTGCTGTCACGAAAATCCACAGAGCTATGAACTTTACATCAGCTCAGGATCTGTCCTTCTGTCTTTTTTTCTGCTTCACTAAACTGTTAGAAAGTAAGGACTTACATGCAATACTTAACATATATGTTCTAAAAAACCAGTCCACCCTTAAATTCACAATTCTTCTTATAAAGGCCAAAAAAAAAATAATTATAAAAGGGTTATTCAAAATGTGAAGGGAAAAAAGTCAACAAAATACTAATTAATTTTCAATTACAGTAATATTTGACATCACTGTACACCCTCATTACTGTCCATTTGAAACATAACTCAAAAAGCTAAATTAAAAACAATGTAATGAAATTTATTACTGTATATTCAGATTTTATTAGAGACTATACATAATGTCTAAGTTTGGAACAGAAAGGATAGCCCCCCCACCCCCAATCATATGTGTGTCTTGGAGAGTTCAAGAACTTCAGAAGTACTGGAAAATCCAGACAGATGTTGATCTACAGAACAGACACGTTATGTACAACTGGAATGCAGCTTTTCCCACAGTATTAGCTCCAGTGGACGAAGCTTCCCTCTTGCAGTAAAAGGTAGTCTAGTATCTCGTTCATCTGTGGATGCCTGCAGGGAATTGACTGCATCCACTGCCAAAAAGCCCTCCATTATGAGTAATGTCCATAACTTGCTATTAGGAATGGAATGGAGGTTCACTAAAATAATTTTCCACTAAAAAAAAAATAATCAAGGATTCAAGGGCCAAATTCTCTACAGGCAGAGAAGGTCCAAAAAAGGACTTTTACTCATTTACATTAATAGTAAAATTGGCCTTAAAGCCTAACCTACCTTGACCTCAAACCTTTATTAAAATAAACAACTATGACTGCTTTAACCAGCAAATATGGACTAACAAATTCCACTTTAATTTTCTGATAAGCACTTACAAGTACAAGAAAAAAGCTTGATGAATCATGGGTTTATATAAGCTCTCACCTGTTGTTTGCTTGAGAAGCTCTAAGCCATTTTGTACAGCCAAATCAACATTTTGTTTTCTAAGAAGAATCTCCTCCTGAAGATCCTAGGAGAAAAGGCCATTTGTGTTAGCACAGACACGACAAATTACCTTTTGTTTGAAATAAGCATATTGACATTTGAAACAAAATATATTAATGAAAAAATAAATGAAGTATGGAAATAGAAATAAATTTTTAAAAGTAATTAAATAATAAATGAACAGAAATCAAAATACCAGTAGTTCAGAGTGCTGTTTCTCAAGCAATTCTGTGTTGCAATCTTGGACTGACAATTTGCTCAGTTTACCATGGATTTCATTCAGCCAGTTCATCAATTCAACTTCGTCCTCCCCAAAAATCTGAGCATTGCTGTAAGCTTGCTGGAGAAGTTCAGACCTGCTGTTGCTCTTCTCTTGAATCTCAATGTATCGGGCCTGAGAAGAGTCTAGCTTTTCCTGCACCATATCTTTGTCTTCCCTGGAGCTCATAGTCTTTAGAGACTGACCAGTGCTAATGGCCTGATGTAAACTCTTATTGTGAGCTAGGACATCATCTTCTAGGGCCTATATTTTTTTAAATAATGAAGAATAATGGAAAAAAAAATCAGAAAAACATAAGAGTAATGTAAGTGGAACTCAATAAAAACTTAATGAAAAAGGACGTATTGCCAATGTAAATAAATAAAACTGAAATTACAGAAAAAAAAAAATCACTATGGTAAAACATAGGTATACCGCAACAGCTTTGCCAGTTGTGTTGTACTTTATAGAATCACCTAAAATGAATTACACAAGTGTGTGGTTTGTATCTTACTTTATGCTGAGAAATTTGCTGCTGCAGTTTGGAGGCCTGTGTTCCAATGGGTTCTGCATTTGCAAGTCTCTTCTCTGTGGAGGTCAACCACTCCACCAGCGGCTCCAGAGCTTCATGGAACTGCTGCGCTACCACCGAGATGGCTTCCAACTGACGGTTCCTATCAACATGCCAAGAGAAACGTTATTTTTTTTGTGATGAAGTAAGTGTGAAATAGTAAAAAAAAAGCCCCTTGAATCCTTTGCAAAAAATAGAAATAATTGTCTTATTGCAGGAACCAGTCACCAAATGAAATGGAAATATATCCATGATACTCAATGAAAACTAAGGTAAAGAAAAATAAAATAAAATAAAAAACCTCGAACAACTCCAATGCTGTTTGAAACTTTTAGCTAATATGCAAGTTTTGCATCTAAGAATAGTATCACTTTATTCATGTAATTTTTGCTAAAAATAATCTAACACTCAATTCAGCAAAACATTGTTTTACACCCAATTAGGATAGTTCTCAAGTTTCCAGCTGTCTTTAAGCACGTTACATTCCCTTGACTATTTATTATACACGTTTTAAAGTTAGGCAAAGGCCTTACTGAACCAGAACATGTTGTCATGCTTCCTCAGCATTGTAAAATATCTTTAAACATTTGTTCAATGATGTGAACAGGACTATTTGGCTCTCTCGTTCTGGATAAAAGCTCTCAATGAAGTTAGTGAGACAATGTTAATAAAGCACAGAGACTTGACCTCCAAAATAAAAAAGCAGTACCTAAAACATTTCTGTTTCAGATTATTACATTTCAGAGAAGGCTCCTGATTACAGGAAGAGTCTTCTCTGCAACCACTGCTGAACAAATTTCATTCAAGCAGACTTTTAAGAGAGATTTGCCCTACGTGAAAAACATCACAATATTGTCTTTCAAGCAGGGATCTCATTCCAGATAAAAGCTATGTTCATACGAGCATCCCAAGGCTTATAAACAAGGTAGACTTGACACACAGCCACAGAACACTCAGTGAAGTACTCCACACAGTTTTCAAAATCATCCTCAAATCTCCTCTTCATTTCTAAAGACTGTCCAAACACAAATGGAGATGAGCTTGCAGCTACTACATGGCTTGGAAAAAGTTGCAATTTGATTTTTAATTAAATATCACCAGACTGGGAGAATAATATTAAATTAAACATGACATTAACATTTACCCAGCTAATGAGTCAGATTCCTTCAATTAAAAAAAAAAAGAGTGTGGGGGGGAAATGGTCTATTAGTGGTTGACTCTGCTAATTAAATAATCATATTAGTATGAGGTAACAAAAGAGGTTCAGAGTAAAGAAACTAAAGACAGGCTACCAGAAGGAATAGGAGACAGAGATGAGTTCAATGCTACTTTGATCACCCAAATCCCAACACATGGCTTTGTTCTTCACTGTAAAGATTCACTGTTCACTTAAATTCCTTTTCTTCAACTTTCCAAGTCCTTTCTTGTTCTCAATTATATGTCTTTTTCAGGTCACCTCTTATGCACACTCTTCTCTACTGTGAACAAGGCTGTCCTTTTTGAAATCTCCACCCAGAAAACATGTTCAGCAACCCTTTCAACACAGATTTCTTCAAAGACACTTTACAGTTCATAACTTTCCTGGTATTTTATATGTTGACAACAACTCATAAATCTAAGCGTGTGTATAGATACTGAGTGTAGGGGTTGTTTTTCTTAATTGGAACTTGGACTGCATGCAATACCTTTAACAGACAGTGTTTTCTGTGTTGCTAGACTCTACATACTCTGATGGTCCTTTTTCTTCTAGAGAACTAAGGGAGCTCAACACCTTGCATAAGTACATCAGCAACTGACAGTATGAGGATGCTAAGTTTTAGAAACTAATTATATGGATGACACCTAACAGAAAAAGGGAAGAAAAGTTGAGTGCCCCCTCTCTGTAGCAGCATGTCAGGATTTTGAAGTTCCAAGGGAACATCATTATCACTTGTTAAGAGTAAAATTTGCACTTGATTCTATGCAAAACAGGTTCTTGCATCAAGAAACTTGCATTCTAATGAACTATCAGAGATAAAATATTCAGAAGATACATATGCAGTTAAACCCAGCAGATTGTAGCATCTTAGCCTAACCTGTTTTTAAAAGCTTTTGGTCTGTTGCAGTTGCTTCTCTCCACTTTTCCTTCAGAGGATCAATTATATCAACATCAAGATATAATAATGTAATAACAAGAATGATAATACTTAGATTTCACACTATAGAGTTCCACATGCTGCTTTGAATCACCTATCACATGCTATGTCTACATTTTTCAAACCCATGAAAGAATTTCAAATACCTTGTTTCAGCTTTACTAAGCAATGCACCCCATCGGCTATCCAGGAAACTCAACTGTTTCAAGATTTTCACTCTATCAGCAGGTTCTGCTGACTCCGCAATTTTCTCCCCTTCGCGCTTGATTACCTCAACAGTAGGCTTGCGGTCATCCAGCAACCTCTGGAGAAGCTACAGAGAAAGCAATGAGGGACCAAGTTATTAAGAAACATCGTAATAACACAACTCTAAAACCAGAAAGAGCTAGAGTTCTTGAAAGCCTGTTAAAGCAATAAAAAAAAAAAAAAAGAAAAAGCAACGCCTATATTGTGATGAAAGTATCAATAATGCTAATCAAAGAGACACCCCCCACCCCACGCCCGCTACTCATTTTAGTTTCTCAATTCTTTTGGTATGAACAGCAGAGTTTCAGCAAGCCCAAACAAACACCTTGGTTTCTACTAGGTAAAGATGTGTGGCAGGCCAAAGAGTGAACATATAGAGGAAAAAGTTCTGTTTAGTGCCATTGAGGGAAACAAGCTATTTAGAGTATCCGATACACTTTACAGGAACATTTCTGAGAAAGCTGCATGCCCTTCTAGATTTGACAACACAAAGATAATTCTGATATATATTAGAGATAGGAAAATAGATATAAAAACTGTTCTATAATAGGCTCATCACTTGTTTGAGATACAATCAAGTTCAAGATATAGTCCAGTAAATTAATTTCTCCCTGAAGACACACCTCTGTCTAAAATCCTCCCTTCCTCCATTTTCTAGTTGCCCTTGGAAACATTAACATTTTGTCTCTGCAGATACCCCAACACGACAGTCTGTATTGACCATAACTTTATATTAAATCTCTGGGTGGCAATGGGCCACACAGTCCAACCACATGGACTGTATGTATCATGAGCTACATTATGGTCCTTTTTTCTATAACCATTATGAAAATTTGCAAAAAATGACAACACTGATAGTGCTTCTACATTAGCCCAGGCCACTTCCCAACATCATTCCAACTAACTACCAACAACAATCAGATCATAATCAGGATCAAGTATTTAAGTCCACACTCTGCAATACTACCTTGGAATGATTACAATGAAAATTTACTAGTTTTTATTTCCTACTTTCCAAATGGCCAGACACTGGATTTTATGCTTTCTCTTTTTCCAATGGACCTTTATCAATCCTTTCCAGATAGCATTAATAACTCTAACCAGAGCTCAGATAGCACAGTGTTACTCTGTCTTATGTCCCAGAAGAAGAGCACTTCTCCCAACCCTCGACAGATTCTTGAATATCAAACAGATGGCTGCTTTAAACACCTCAGCACACTTCAGTGTAACATAATACACTTGAACAGATTTTATGCCTTGCCAAAGACTGGGAATTTATTTGCATTTATCCAGTGGAAAGAGAGGTATTCTGAATGCATTTCACCTACTTTCTGTTCCTGTATTTGGGCCTTCACAACTTTGAATTCAGCAGATGGTGGTTTCTGATTAGCCACAAGGTCTTCTGTATCAATGAGCCAGCTAAGCAGAGATTCAAGAGCATCTTGAAATCTCCCACAGTGAAGGAGGGCCTCCTGCAATTGTGCAGCACGCTGGGCAACCTGAAAAAAGTAGAGGATCAAACTGTACTCACCTTTTCTTTTTATTTCTGTGAAGTAAGTAGCCAAAATCTGTAGAACATCTGGCAATATCACTAACAAATACTCTCATTTTCACAGCTATTCATAACAGCACTATGGCACAATTTAGCATTGATGTCTTGGGGCTACAGACATCCAACAAAGAAGGTGACTCCCAGTAAATCAGACTGCACTAGTAGTTCCCTACAATAGATACTCCTGTTTTATATAGCTACAGTATTATGAAGTATACTGACAGGATGCTTGTGTTTCAGATGGCCTTTATTTTCCTTATAGGAAGACCATGCCAGGAACCCAAAGGAGCCCCTTAATAAGGGGCAATGATCCCTTCAAAGGGAAAAAGAAATAGGAAAGGGGAAGGCAAACAGGTGAACCATAGGTGCCTGTGGGTTCTGCTGCATCACTCCTCCAGGAACACAGAGCAGAGCAAAATGAGTGCTGTTTCCACTTCTCACCCTCTGCATCTTCCAACAGCAGCTACTGCTGGAAGAGGAGTCTTCAAAGGCATAGAAAAACATCTACAACCAGTTTTCCAAAGCAGTGGTACCCTCCAACATCTCAAGCAATACAATCCTTAAGGTGCTACAAAGGAAATGTGCCACTAGTCACACAAAACTGAGCTGTATCACTGCTCTGTGCACTGTGCAGGTACAACGGTGTACATGAACAAATACAACAGAGTGAAAAAAGTGTGAACAAAGACTCAGAAAGAACTACTTGAAAGTGGCTGGCTACAAATGACATAGCTACCCTTCCCGTGGATGTGTCCAACTCCAACCTCCTTGATTGAGTTACCAAACTCACCTGCTCTGCTTAAGCAGGAAGGAACATATAGTCCTAGAGGAGTCTCTCCTGAATAAAAATCCAGGACAGACCTACAGAAAGCTTGACAAAACCTTATAAATGATAGCAATGCCTCTGGCTACTAGCGATATAAATCTTATCCTCAGAATTACCAATAAAGTGATTGTGTAAAGTAATATAATTCATATTTTTAGTGAATGTTTAATTTCCTGTATTTTGAAAGACGTCAGCAAGCAAATAATCAGAAGGCAAAACACAACCAAAGCAGAGTATTATACAAAATAATAACCTTCTTATTAAGAGTCTTCCATCGTGTGTTGATATCTTCAAGGTCATGTTCAAGGTTTTCTATGTTGGTACTTTTAGCAGCACTTTGAATAAGGCCTTGACCCAACCAATTTACCTCCTGTTGTTTTACTTGCAGGGGTTCAATTTCTTCTTTCTGAAATACCTGCAGGTGAAATCCAAGACACACATGAAACGTTGTATCTTCTGACATAAATTGCATTTGTGTTTACATCACAGTATGCAACAAAAAAATTGCTGAAAAACTGGTGTCTAGAAGAAAGGAAACCATTTCTCATCAGCACCTTCCTAAAAAGAAATTAAAAAATCTAAACAGAATTGACTCAATCTAAACAGTCTAAATGCAATACACTACAGAGGGAAAATGATCTACATTTCCATGAGTAGTTTTAGACAGGAAGGAAAGGGAGAGAGGGAAGGGGGGGAAGATGGGGGAGGGGTGTAGGAAAAAAGAAAGAACTTCTAATAGAGGAAAAAATTCAAGACCAGAGAAACTTATCTGTTTAATTATCGATCTACAAAATCCACCAAAAAACTGGCACAGAAGGATTAAGTTGTCCTCAAACAAACACACACACCCCCCCAAGAAAGACAACTGGGCATTTTTTTCCAAATTAGGACAAAAGCAAAAGTTTTAAGTTAAAGAAGCAGTGAAGGAAGAGAAATTTTAAGGTAATTTTTAGGAGAACAGAATGGTAACAAGCAAGGAGAAGGCAGTACAGATACTGCTGAAACAGTATCCCAGAGGATGCCCAGGAGAATAGGTTTTCATTCAGATGAATATTCTTGCAAATTGCCAGGGCTTTGACCATACCCAAACAGCAGTTTGAGCAGTTTTCTGTTTGCTTTATTTTACTCTTTCAGGTATTTAAACTTTTTCAGAGCCAGATAATTACCATTAGCAAGAGCAATGGAATCTCCATTTGTATTCAGCTCCATTAGGCTGCACTGACACCAGTGTCAATGAGATCAGAAAATGGCCTGAAGACCCTGAATTAATTACACAGGCCAGTGAAAAATAACCAATGAATAAACAATGCTAAAGAATGCTCAACTTTTGACCCTAAATCCTTCTATTTCTATAGCAGCATTCAGCAACAGTTTTGGTGTACACTTAGTGCATTCAAAGCAACCTTTCTTAGCATGCTGAAAAGCAGGCATCACTTTGAACATAGCAGTGATTCTCCCCTTTTGCACCAAACACAGTGTGGCAAGTAATTGCTTTTAAAGCAGCAGACTTCAGGTGGCTGAGCACAGTTCCACCAGCTTGACAAGTCAATCTAGAAGCTAGAGCAACTACACAAAACATGAGGGGTAAAACAAATTAAGCACCCCTAAGAATTTTGTTACTACGGACAAAAAAAAACTGAATACTGTAAGACTGTGGCTACATGAAAACTGAGAGTGTGCAACCAGCTGGCTGCTCCCAGAAGAAGGAAAACACTTGTGTTTTTCTTTGACTGTAGGGTAGCAAGGAGGCAGAATAATATTTCCACACAGAATCAATAACAAATTCTTCTTTTATGTGCCATAAAACCTCATCTTTTGAGAGCAACATCCTACCACAGAGAGGACTGATGTCCATAATCTGCCCTTTAAAAACGCATGCATTCTTTGCGGAGAGAAGCTTAAAATAAATTACAATTATTGCTGAGGCCAAAGTTTACCAGAACAACTTAGCAACAAAGCTTGAAGTATCTCAGATTTCACCCAGAGTGGGAAGAAAAAAATTACAGACCCGACAAACACCCTTTCCTTATTACAAAGCTTCACTTCTTACTCTCTTACCTCATCCACCACTCACAAAGCGCTGCAAGATCCTGCACTTGTAAAATACTACCGTAATGTCAGATCGGCTTTCTGGCACGCAAATGCAAAAGGCAGCTTTCAGAAGAGGCGGGGAGCCTTTAATCTGCCTGCTTTGGAAACCACAACGATCTGACACTGTTGCTTATACCTTGATGAGTAAGGCTACTCAGGCTGAACACATGCTGTAGCTGCCCTTGAATGGCATTGCCTGTAACCACACTCTGTACAAACACTGAGCACCAACAGGGGTGTAGGAGGAGGCACTCCACAGCGGGTGTAACAGGCACCAGCTGGGCAATAAATAACCCTGCCCCACACAGCTGGAAGTAATCAACCCTCAGAATTTGCCTCCAACTCATTTTTCATACTGACCATCTCACTCATTTTGGACATCCCATGTGTGCTATGCAAATGATCCTGATTACTGCATCTGCCAAATTAATAAAAAATTTACATTTTTGCAACAACAACAAAAACTTAAAGAAACCTTTAAGCAAATATCTTTAAGGCTGCATTACAACTATTGCACAAATCTATGTGTTTGTTTTTTTTAAATTACCTTGTTAGACAATAGGCCATTGCAGACTCTATCCAAGGTTTCTTCAATGCCAGTAGTCCAGATATTGCCTTTACTTCTCCCTGGGAAAGCTTTTGGACAGTTTACAGTACTAGCTAATTCAAGCTGTTGAACGGAAAATGCCATTTCATTCGAGCCTGCACATGCTATAATGGATTCCCCTGTATCAGATAAAATCTCGTATTTTGCTAAATCCGAGTCACTAGTATTTACAGCAACATTTGCATAATAAACATCTACACGAGGAGGTGCATCATCCACATAATCCTCCTCTACCGTTGTAACTTGTGTTTTAATTTTTTCATGAACTTCGTACACATTTTCCACTTCATTTTTGTTGAGGGAAATACTTCTTCCATCACCTTGAAGATCTTCATGCGACAGAGATTTCTCTTTGAAACCCTGTAAGTGAGAGCATTTCCCCCCAATCTCTTCCTGATCACTCTCACATGTCTGTGCATTGCTTTGTTTCACTTCTCCAGAGGGTAAAATGTCATGCAAAGCCAATCGGCAGCTTTCTTTGACAGGGACACTACGGCTTGCAAGCAGTGGGGTTTGCTGCTCTCTGCAAATTGCTGGGAAATATGGTCTGAACTGACCTACTGCATGGATATCTTCTGCAGAAGATAAACTTTGTATTTGAGTTTGCTCCCCTGCTAACAGTGTATCTTGTTTTTCTTCCCTTTCTGTTGGAGGGCTGCATAAACCAGAATCATCCTCTTCTGAGGTAAGAGAATTCGTACCCCATTTGCATTTGTCCAATCTAGCTGTATCTGACACATCAGCAGTTTCGTTAAAGGAGCTTTCACTTTTATTTGTGTAATCTGAAAAGTTGGGCGGAACAAACATTCTCCATGATCGTCTGTGCTCCTTCTTTTCTGTGTGAGACTTCGCTTTGGGTAATCCAGCTGTCCGTATTATATCGCTGTTCAGTTTGAGAGCATCAAAGATCATTTTTTCATCTAATTTGTTAGCTTCACGGCTTCGGAGCTCAAAAACACTGGAAGAAGTAAGGGCACCATTGGAGCACAAAGTGCTGATGTCCAGTGTTCTGTGACTGTAGGGTAAGGTCCGGTCCGTGAAATGCCTCGAGGAGAGGCTGCCCTTGGAGCCCGAATCAATCTGTTCATTCAGCCGCACAGTGTCATAGATGGACCTCTGGGGAACGTAGCAGTCCTCAATATTTAGATCTTCATCTTCTTCCCCTTTGCCAACACATGGAGGATTCTGACGCAGACAGTCTGGCCTGCTAAGAGGCTTCCCCATCCTGAAAGTATTTGCACAAGTACACTGCTAGATCTTCTTTTTCATGGATACAGGGGAACCATTTAAAAAACACTAGCACTCTGAAGACTTACAGTAAACTTGCCCTTAGCATCAGATGCATAGATACAAAATACATATCATAACTTATGAGGTGGCTGAGGTCATTCATAATCAGTGCATCAGTTTAAATGCAACTTTACCTGGATGTGAGGTGTCTCCTCCC
>JANZLQ010000017.1:2956998-2980191 GCA_026212715.1 Elanus axillaris | reverse complement strand
GCATTTTCATTATTCATTATAAGATCCTCCAGCTTTTTCAGGAAATGTTTTATGTCCTCTCTCTGTGATTGCAGTACCTTGAGATCTCTCCCGACTGGAGCCATGCTATCAAGTTCATCATCAAACTCTGCAAACTGAGAGAACATCTCTCGGATGCTGTTTTGGAAATGGCCAATTCCCTGAAGTTTTGTCTCTAAGAACGAGCACCGATCTTCAACCTGCTGGTTCACTGCAGTGTATTCTCGCTCCAATGATTCAGCTTGGAGCAAAAGATCAGAAACACCTGCTGAATCAGAAGCTTCTACCACCAGGTCTTGGGCAAGCTTTTTCGCTAAATCAACATGAGGCCTTAAAGCCTGCAAGGATTTCTGCTGGGCCTGCATCATCATCAGGTGTTTGTTACTAAATGACTGAGGTCCAAGTAAGTCATGAGCTTCCAGATGCTCTCTGGCACTTTTAAGCTGTCTTTCGGTTTCCCTGGATGATTCCTGAAACTCTTTCAGCCTTTGTGCCATATTCTCCAAACACTCCCTCTTCTTATGTAATTGTTCTGTGACCACATACACTTTCTGATTCAGCACCTTAGTTTCTTCTTGAACAATTTCTTTATCTGTTTGACTTGCACTGAGCAAACTTTCAGCAGTATTATTTAATAGCTCCACCATCCCATGGTGTTTATCCAGGTCCTTCTGCCAGGCCCTCACCTGAACAATAGAATTCTCTATTTCAACGGGGTTTATGCCAACTTTTAATTCACACAGGTTGCTTTGGCACTTCTCTATCCATGGCTGCAGATTTTCTACATGCTGCTTGTATTTGAGGGCTTTCTCCAGACAATCTGTTAATGTATCTTGCCTTTCTTTTACCTGTTTATTCATTTCATCCCAGTTACTTCTGAGTGTGGCAATTTGGGATTGTAATGCTGCTTTGTCAGCTCCTTGAGTCTTCTGTAAGATACTTTCTCCTTCTGCAACAATTCTTTCATATGAACAAATCTGATCGGTCACGGTTTTCTTAAAATCTTTCTGTTCTTCAATTAGTGATTGCAAGGCATCAAGTTTGGCTGATACAGGACGAGCCTGGTTCAGCTCTTCTTTCTTTTTGCCTAGCCAGGCTTGAAAGTCCTTAAACGTTTGCTGGAACTGATGAGAAGTGGCATATGCCAACTGAAGCTGCTGAACATGGTTATCTGCAAAAGAAAAGACAGCACAGAGGTTCATTATCAGAACCTGCTAGTATTCAGTGAAAAAATAATAATTAAAATTCATTCTATTATGAATGATCATTAACGTAAAGAAAGCTGGTCCTTAGTATGTTGTGTTTGACTGGAAGACAACCAAGTCAACCAAGTGTCTTGCAAGGGACAGACTTGCGCCTGTACTACAGCAGAGCAGTGAAGGCATTTGGACATGAATCAAATGAGGTCAGCTTAGCCAATTTGTGTCTACATGAATCCCATTCAGGCAGATTTCAGGGGTAAAAAAAAAAGTCATGTTTCATGGTGTTATGAAGTATAAGCACAGGGAATATTAAGTCATCTAGCCTAGTAATATCTAACTCATGGCCTGCAGGCAATATGTGTTCTTAGGGGGATCCTCTGAAGTGCTTCAAATTCTCTCACAAACTATTCACTAGAGATCCCAAGTGTTGGTTTTACCTTTTCAAGGTATGGGCACTCTCCTAAAGTCTAATGTACAACTGCGTGGGGGCTGGACTGGATAGAGAACTGGCATTAGACTAAGCTCATTCAACATCTCTACAAAGACAAAAGAGACTATGATGCTTTACTTTATGCCTTAGTTACTATTTTTCTTTAAATAAATACTAACCTGATTTTTGCTCAATATCCTTAAACAGTTTTAAGATGCCATCTAATTGTCTTACAAGTTCTGCTTTCAAATACTCTTCTCCAACCAGTACAGACAGCTCTTCACAAAGAGCCTGAGCTGCATTTATATTCTTCGTTTCCTGTTCTATTTCCTCCTTCATTTCTCTAGCAATTTCCAGTTGTTGTTTCACAGCATCAGGTTGTGTACTTACAGCCTGGCTGCTGCTTAGTTTGCTATCCCATGCACTTAGCTTATCAGACAGGCTTCTCAGTAGACTTTGATACTCTGTGCTTTTCACAATGGCTTGGTCAATTCGGTCACATCTGTTCCTCAGTTGGCCAGTTAGACTGTCCCATTTTTGTGCCACAGCTGCCAGTTGCTCTTTTACAATTTCATGGGAGGGTGGGTGTTCACCAGGTCTCATCAGAATCCCTTCACCAGCCATAGTTAACTGCTCATATTGTGGCTTTCTGGTGTCAAACTCTTTAAGCAGAATCTGGGAACAAAGGAAATTTTAAAAAGCATTTACCTCATGAAAAAAAAGGAAAGTGCTTCTGACAAAAGTAATGTAGAATTTGTTGTAGTTAAGTTCTCTTACTGAGTAATCAATCTCCGAGTTTAAAAGCCAGTGAAATAGTTGCATCTTCTACACATAAACTGTGTTGTTTCCAAGCATTTACATCAAAGAACCACAAAAAATGAGGTTCATTTGTACATCTAATGGAAATTCAATCGGCAGATACAAGTAAACAATGAATTCTGTTAATACTACGGTAATTAAGTAACTGTACCAAGTAAAAGAATCGCTGTTTAGTTTCAAGCAGTATCTTCTTTCCTAGACAGTTTCCGTATTTTTCTTAAGATAGAACTTCAAAGAAGGTGTATACTCACATAATATTGCAATGTATTATAGCAGCACAGAGAATATTTGGATAATTCACAAAATGACTGAATGTAAGACCTTTATAGTTTGTACCACTGGTTCCCAGTATTTTATTTTTTTTTGACAGGAAGTCACAGTGCTTGCACAAGAAGGGACAAATATCATGGTTTTACTTTACAGAACATTCCAAACCCTTTCTTTTTAAGTCAATTGGGTTTAACTTTTAAGGACTGTTATGTGATAGTCTTATGCCAGCTGTCTGGATTTTTGAAGCACTTACAAAACAATATTAATTCATTTTCACATGTTTTAAACACTTCATTTTAATCAATATTGGTATGCCAGCATAATAGTATTTTTGGAAAAAAAGTTATTTCTCATCACAGTTTAAAATAACTGGCAGCAATAGAAATGTTTGAAATAAAATTTCTCATTTCTGCAACCTTGATTTAAATTGTTTCTTTTGTCGTCAGTTTGCTCTATTTCTGTAGGTAAACTACTCCACTTTTCACTATTTCTTCTGTCTTTCACACTCTTGTCCCCATATCTATTTATAGTAAAGCATTTCATTTGCCTTCATATTTTTATTAGCTACTAGCACAGTCAAGTGAGTAAAATCTCAAAAAGCTAGTTCTACAGCATAGACTGTATATGAGGACTGACCATAAAATGTTACATACACACTCAAATTAATAAAATTTTAAAGGAACATTTTCATCTGACTACAGAGATACCCATGGTCAAAACAAAAAAATGTATCAGAGGATCAGTATCTCCTCAATGATTTTTTTTCCTTTAGCCGTTCTGATCTCTTTCCACTCTTGTAATTTCTTCTTGTAATTATGTAGTCAAGTATGACTTAAGTATGACTTGCTGATAAACAAATGTAAATGGCTCATATTAACTGTGCTGTACTCTATCTAAATGCAAAATACTACTTTGCTAATAGCAAAGAAGCAGAGGAAACTTAAATCAGTAACGCATGTTGGCACTACTCACCTGAACCTGTTGCTTTTGTGTATTCAGCATATTAGGATCGATTGATAGCGGTCCCAGCACACTGACCATTAGCTCCTTTTCTACAAGCCAGTGCTTTAGCTGAGCTTCTGCTGTCTGGAACTGCGTCAGGTAATTTGAAGACTCCTCCAGTTTTTGTTGTCTCTCGGATGTAACTTGATTGAGCTCTTTCCATTTGGAATCTAACAATGATAATGTTAACATATTGCATGCATGTTCTAGCAGATGGGTTGTCAGACAGCAGGCTATATGTGAATCATAAACAGAGCTCTCTCATAAGGCTTCTTGCTGATTAACTCCAGATGCCTTATTGCAGTGACTCGGCAAATACATCTTTTAACAGTCAGATCTATTTACACTTGGATGAAGGTCTGCAGTTTAGCACAGCCATGTGCGGAATTTTTAGAGCAATGAATATACAACACATAATAAAATTGGGTTAGAATATTACTAAATGAAATACCACCGAGTTTAGGCTTCAGTCTCAAATGATGTAAAAGCTAAAGGGCTGTACTCAGTTATAACTTAGGTGCCTGATTTAGACAAATCTTCCTGCTTACTCAGTAAAAAGAAACAGATACCTTTCCAAGGCTGAGCAGAAGCCCTAATTTAGGTTAATCTGAATAGCCCTCTGAAGGAGCACACCTCTTTCAAATGTCTGTATTAGAAGCCTGTGGAGATTAACTGCCTCATTTAGACATCTAAACCAGGTACCTAATGACAGGCAATGAGAATACTTCTGCACACAAGTACTTCAAAAGTGGTGTGTGAGCTTAGGTTCACACATAGGCCAATCTATGGTTGCTTCCACTTGTAACAAGTGGCTTCCAGTGCAGCCATGGAGTCTTAATGTCTTGTAACTTCCCCGTTCCCTCTGTGATACTGTCAGTACTTGCTCAGACAGCTCTGATATTTTGCTAACTCTCCTTGTCCCTGAATTTAATCCATGTTTTCTCAGTTTATTTTGCCACCTCACTGTCTTTGAACTCTGCTCATTCTGTATTAATTCCCTTTCAACACTATTCAAGTTCTCTCGGAGACCTTACCTTCTACTTAAATTTTTCAGAGTTTCACTTACAAACAGGACAGATCAGAAAAAATTCTCATCTTTAAAGCTACTGTTGGTGTAGCTATAGAAATTCCTACCAGTATGAAACAAGATTGACCTATGATTTATTTAAAATATGACAAACCTAAGAAGAACTTCAAAAGCTCATGACAATTTTGCACTACAGTATCTCAAAATCTATTGTCCACATATGATAATTTCCAATTTTTTGGGACAAAATTTATGGAATCAGTTTTAGAAAATGGCAAAAACCACAAAATGACAGAAGCCACTAATGCATGGGAAAAAAACATGCAGAAGAGCATTACCAACAACTCAAACTGTTCTTTACATGAAATAAGAATTAATTTAATTTATTTTGTAAGAAGAACAACATATGTATCCGGAGCAGTAACTGACCAGTCAGGTTTTAGCTGCACATTGTGAAAAAGATAAAGCCCTCTCAAACAGGGAGTCAAGCTATAGCCTCTCTCAATTGCACTGATACAAATTCAAAGCCCATGGACATCAGTGGAATTGCTCTAGACCTACACTCTTGTAAAGGGGGTTATTTCCACAGAATTTAAGGGGTAGGAGGGAACAAGATATTAAAAATACCAGTGGTTGCTAATACATTAAAAACCTCATAATAAAACAACTTCCAAATCAGTCTGAGCTATAATAGAGCTTTACTAAAGTACCTATTTTATCCAACATTTGTCTCCACTTGGGCGCCTCAGAAGAGTCGGGGTTCTTCTCCAATAGCTCTGTCACTTTGTCCTTTAGTTCCTGCACTTTATTTGCACTTTGTTTTAATTCACTTTCAAAAAGCTGCAAATTCAAGTGATAAAAAACAATAAATAAGAGACTAAAGAAGAACAGCAAAGAGTAAAGTTTGAAGTCTATAATACTGAGATGCTAAGCATGAAGATAAACAATAAATATCTAATATGTATATACTACTTTTCTGCTATGAATCTCAAAACACTTTGTAACGGCATATGTTGCTGATCAATTTTTTTGTAAGAGATAACCTGACAGATTTAATCTATATTAATAATAACCATTATTGTTTAATTTGAATAGTGACAGAACTAGAAGAATTCAGACAAATAAGATCCACTAGGTCCCATCATATTCACATATACTTGGAATCTGTTCTTGCACAGAAGGCAAACTGACGAATGCACAGTACAGTTCACAGCAGAAATAACCCAGCTAGCTGCAACGGAGACGAGTGTAGTGTGGCCTCATTTACCTCAATGGAAGTTCTGCTATCACAGATAGACTGCTTCTTCTAGATCATCTGGTACTACAGTTTAAAGAGCACCATAGCTTAAAGTGTAGACCTAGGAGGAGACTGAGATGTCCCAGCAATTCCTAATTCACGCTGTTCTTACAGACAGAAGTGAACAGTCCTTACATGCCTGGCAAAGGGCTCTTACATGAATATTGTAAGTAACAAAGCTTGCCTCATGGAGCTGCATTTTAAATACCCCAAACCCACTAACATATAACACTGAACAAACTACGATTGATTTAGAACTTTTAGTAAAAGGTCCAACTGCGTCAGAAGGATGATTCTTGCCTGAGCACTGGGCTCAGTTTTCCAACTATCTGTGAATACTCTTCTGTTACTACACCAGGGGTAAGATGGTCATGTTAGCTTTGCACATTCTCTGTTAAAAAATAAGGAGCTAGTTTTCTTCCACGTTTAGTCTGAGTTTTAGGACTGAATGTTATCCAACTCTGAAGTAAATTAGTAGCTGTTTAGGTTAAGTTTTAAGGGTGACCCACCAAATACAAAGTAAGAACCTCAGTTGAATCAAGTTCTGTTCCTGTTTATCCACAATCACAGGCAAGGCAAGAATTTCCCCTATGCATTACATTTCCCTTTATAGATGAACCTTTACATGTGTAAATATTGTCCTTCATTGCTAGAGAAGCATACATCTCCAATGCTTAAACATGACAGAAACTTACTGCTGATTCAGTGGTTTTCTCATAGCAATTAAAAAGGGGGGAGGAGACTGTTGTGCAGCTATATAACTTAACAAGCATAACATGGCTGCTGAAGAGAAACACTGCCTTGGAATAGACATAAGCTGCTGCAGCTGCAAAGACCGAGGGGGGTCTGTGGAGTATCAGTGAAGCAGCAGCTGCAGAAACAGCTTTTGGACAGATACAGCCCTTCAGACCTTACAAGCAATCCAGTATATATATATCTAAACCACTAAGGAGACCAAAAAAGTTTATTGCATAATCAGTATGGCCTCACCTATTTAAACTGGCCACCAAAATTTTTATTTTCTGACCTGCATAACTCCTTCCCTCTGACACAGTGCTCCTTTTACTCCACTGACATAGTTTGCCAGATTTGCTCTAAGCCTGACTAGCATGCATACTAGGGTCATTTAAATACTCTCTGCAACATTAAGCTAGGTTGAGATATCGGTTGTTCAAATAGAATTTACCCAATAACTGCAAGAAAGGGTATTTTTTTGAAGGCACAGAGTACCTTATGTTGCTCAACTTGAGCTTTAACTGCTTCACTATCAGTTGGAGCAGCTTCCCAGTCTGATGCAGTTTTGTCCATCTTTTGCAGCCACTGCATCATTGAGGTCGATTCTTCCTGAATATTCTGCATTTTTGAAAGCATACTTTCTAGTTCTGAAATCTTCTCCTTCAATAAAACTCCCAAGTCTTCGTAACTGTGATTTACATCAGACATGGCTTGTTGAACAGTTGTCAGTTCTGTAAAAGGAGAGATGCACAGAGACTCTGTTAGAGGTTGCAAGCCCTTCAAACAATAGACTTCAAGAACTTCTAAATAAATGGTACTCGGAGTTACCATAGATAGTAGTCCTTCAAATAAGAAGCTGCTGAACGTGTTATGAATTATTTCCAATTCACTCTAACTGTGGTAACACTACATCTGAATGACCTAACATAAGTTCCTATTCACAAGAGCTTCTCATTTCACAGAAATCTTTACTTTTAATACACACAGGTACACAAATACCTTTCAGTCTTTCTAACCATTGTTATTTTAGTATTTTAAGCAACAATTCCATGACAAAAAGTTGAACATACTGGACTACAATTCAGTTACTTAGACGAGAGCCTACTGTTACTGCAATAGTATTTTGCTCACGTTCATGTACTGTTATAATAGTGGTTTATCACTGAAAGAGCACAGCAGGCAAACTGTGTACTAAGAAGACTACAGTTTAGGAGAATGGACACTGCGGACTTGGGATGTGGTACATGGCTATCCATAAGCACATATAAAGTGGCTGTGTAAGTTCCTTTGTTTCTGTAAAGGGGCTGGTCACATACAGCGATACAAACGTATGTAAAATAGGTGTCTTTGTATATGTATATTTGTGAATGCTGGTGGGTGTTAAAAGTTTCAAACCACACACACGCGCATGAGAATTTTCTCAAAAGCCATGTGTTGTATTAAAATAGCTATCCCTGTATACATTTATAGAATTACATATTGATTCAGAAAACATGGCCAGATTTGATCTGTCTTCAAAGAAAATATTGAAGGTATGTATTTTCACAATTAATTTTAATATCATGTCCTAGCCAATATAGTTGCCTTATGTGATGGTGATGTGAAATTTCAGTCTAGTAGTGACTGCTACAAGCAGATTTATGTACAGCATTTATAAAATACTTACATATTTAACAGCAGGTGGCAAGTACGTTTCTTTTTCACATCCTGAAATTTTTACTGACCTTTATTTTTCAGGAAATCCTGAGTTCCTGGAGCTCCTCCTTCACCATTTAACATTGTGCCACCTGTGGATTAGGGAAGACGAAGTCCCATGCTTATCTGGGCTTTTTCCCACCAAAACTCCAGGACTACATTTCCTCTTCAAAACAGCATGATACATAGCTCTCATTATACCATTAAAGAAATATCTGAATGCTAACCTTGTAATAGCAAGTACTTTATTTAAACTTTAAATATTTTAAGGTGGTTTTATGTTTTAAGCTGCTCCAGCCAGCTAGTACCATAAGTGGTAACACATATGCACAGCATATGCATAGCGGGTCTGTGTGCACATGGATGAACATATGCATGATACATAAGCCGTCCTACCGCTCACAATATTATGCTAAACAAACGACTATAGTGGACAAAGGTCTATGCCCTAGCTACAAGGCTTACTCACATCCATATG
This sequence comes from Elanus axillaris, assembly GCA_026212715.1. Classification (NCBI taxonomy): domain Eukaryota; kingdom Metazoa; phylum Chordata; class Aves; order Accipitriformes; family Accipitridae; genus Elanus; species Elanus axillaris. Next base: position 2,971,218 of record JANZLQ010000017.1, on the reverse strand, counting down.
GTTAATATCACTTCCTTCCTCTCCCCAAAAGGAATCTGTTCCCTACTGAGAACATGGTTTTACCCAGCCATGTGTGGGTAAGGCCTGGGAGAGGGCTTGCTAGCAAATGCCAAGACTCTGAGGAGAGCACTAAATATTAAACAGCAAAGGAGCCCAGAATGGTCATTGCAGACACCACAACCAAAGGCACTGCTTACTCAGGACACCTTTACCCACCAGGGAAGTGGTTAAGTCACCATCTCTGGAAGTATTTAAAAGACATGTAGACGTGGTGCTTAGGGACACAGGTGCTGAACTTGGCAGCGTTAAGTTAACAGTTGTACTTGATGATCTTAAGGGTCTTTTCCAACCTAAATGACTCTATGATTTAGCAGCACTGTACCACTGCACAAAACACTCTTGATACCAACTAGATGAATCCCTCCCTATCTTATCATGAGCAAGACTTAAGCATGTGCTCCATGACAGGGATTGCAATGTGGTGTCCTTACTGTTACACCTGAAGTCCTTACTGTCACTCGGAAGCAGCCACTCACCCAGGCAACCCTACTAATTAAACATAATTTCAAAGCCTCTGCAACCAAGGCTACATGGGCTTTGTAAAATGCTGTCAGAACACAGAGCTGGGGCATGTGGTCAAGCCACAGAGAGCTGCAAGGAGAATCACTTCCCACTCTCCTGCACATATGTATTCCCAGATGAGCAATTAAGAGAGAAAGATTAGCGGTTGCCTTGGAAAAGGCTATGGATCCACCCCACAGTACCAGCTGGACAGTGAGGACCATGTTAGTGGCAGCTGGAGGATGGCAAGAGAAAACAAACAGATAAGAGAAGTCACAGGCCCCAGCCAGAGCCTTGTAAATCTTCATGCTCTATTAGCTGGACTCCGGTATTTATAACTGTGATTACGTGATACACAGTACAGCTCTTGTCTAAGCGGGTGAATAGTGTAGTCTGGAGGATTACAGCTGCTCTTATATGCTAGTTATTTAATTATTTTTCTATCTGGATGCATAGGAGTAGAGAAAGGGGCAGAAGAAGGAGCCCAAATATCCCATATAAGGTTCCAAAATATTATTTGAAAGATTTTTATTTAAAATTCAAACAAGAATGAAACCAGAGGCAGCAACTACAAAGAGATATGAGAAAGAAAGTGTTCTAGTCTTGCCAAATAGGTATCCTCTGGCTGTCCCCATCATCCCAGACCTTTGCAGATGACCAATGTAGGCCAAAACACTTGAATTTATTTCGATACTTAGTTCAAGAACTGACTGAAAATGTGCTTATGACCATTAAAACACCCTAGGTACTACATGCCTTGAATGATCCTTAGCAGAATTACTAGTTTCTGTAAAACAAATTAACATTTAAACACTAGAGTACAGAAAATCATGGAAATAGATTTGCTGTCTTTAAAATCAGATTACTGGTAAAAAGAATTTAGCTGAAGCTCCAGACTGAAAACACATTTTGGCCCAGGGAAGTTATGCTGGGACTTGGAGCCGATTCCCTTCCATGCTGTTATTTCAACTAAAATACTGACTAGCATTAATTACGCTATCATACTGGGATAAGTAGGTTTGCCTAGGCTCACTTTTTAGATAAGCTGTGTCCTCATCACCCTTCTAACAAAAACTCTGTGACTCTGCAAACCTTTATGAGTTTGCTTGGCATCACAAAGAATAGCCTCGTGTCCCCTAAAGAGGTATCTGTGGCAGCAAAGGTGTGCAGGTACGTCAGTGTTTGCAAAAGCAGGGTTTGTGTTTGTCCTGCTTGCAGACTTGGTGGATATGTGAAGCACTGAACACCAACCAGAGTAAGTCAGTTTCTCATTATCAGAAGCTTTCTGGGGTGAGGTGAAGGCAACTACGATCCTGTTCATTATCTGGGAATTACATACTGAAGTAACGGCTTTAGGACCAGTTAATCATTTACATCAAAACACTTTTATGCTATTTTGACAGTGTAAAGCAATCAGAATGTGCACTGAATTACTACACCAGTTAAGACAGTTTAAATGAGAATCACAGCAAACAATGGTCAGTACAGACGTAGCTAACTGACTTCTCACAAGCTGTAATATTCAGAAAGCTAATCCAAGGGTGAAGTATTTTAATTTTTGTCTTAAACATTGTAAAAATTTCTGAAATATTAGGCTTACCTGATTATACAAATGCATACCTGATTTTGCAACTGCTCTCAGTTTGGCAGGAGAAGTCACAGCAGTAATTAGATTACACAGCAATGTGCCTCGGTTATTCATTTTCTGCAGTTCAGGTGCTTTTAATGTCCATTCATCCTTTAAATTCTGGTTAAGAAAGACAGTTATTTGTTCATTACAAAACTGATTTCAGACCAAAAAGATTTAGTGTACAGAAAGGAACAACCTTGCTACTTGGGAATCCCCTGCAGTATATCCAAACATGCAAAGGAAATGGGAATGTAAATGCAGACTGCAGGCTCCCTAGCCACAATTACTGTGACTGCTCACACCTTAAGTCTGTACTTTTATGCTACTAACAGATGCCCCATTTACTTCAGCCATATTTCACTGCTCCTCTACCATGTCTTACCAATGTATCTTCCAAAGGTTTCTTTAACTCCTCTGTATTCAGAGAGGGTTGTGCTGCTGGAATTCGTTCTGTTGTTTCTTTTATCCATTTCTTCAGTGATTCTACAAGGAGCTCAAAAGTATCCATTTGTTTCTGACAAGATGATACATCCTCTTCTCTAGACAATTAAAGACAATTAAAGGAATGTCAGTATTCCTTCTGGTAATCAAACCAACAGATATTATCAATACAATATTGCTAGTCCTAAATTCAAAGAGTCACAAAAGCTAATTTTATGGATATGAGCAGAATGTGGAAAATCTAGTCTTTATGTACAGATAATTTATATGGAAGCTCTAATAATTTCTCCAGTTTTCCTTTGCACCCTGATTCCAAATGGTACTCTAAAGCAATCTGCACAAGCACCAATTTTGTATTCTATCAGAGAAGGGGAGAAGTAGAGTTTTCTTAGAACTCACAGGACTCCTGGGAATGTCACAAAATTTGAAAAGTTACTTGCCTTTACAGCCCATATTAGGGCTCTTGAGCCAGACAGACTAACTACAGAGGCATTTCCAAATAGTCTCTTTTTTTTTTTAATAAAAAAACCTCTCTACTCTGTGGTTAACTGCAATCTCTTGAGATTGCATGCAAGGGGATAGCAGTCATCGCCATATTCACACTGTATTATTAGCCAAAGCGGAAACACTTATAATTATTCAACTTACTTTTCCTTTACAGTCTCCTCTACCTCTCTGAATTTCTTTGACAAAGCATTTACTTTTTCTAATACCAATGCTTTATCTCCAGGAAGAGCATGGAATGAGAGTTCTTCAAGAAGCTGCTGCAAAACTTCCAGATCCTTCTTATGTTGTGCCAATTCTACACTAGCTTCCTGCAAAATAGGGTTACATTCTTCATATTAGACTTTATAATCACTTGTTCAAAATTAAATTCTTGATTTTAGCTAACCAACCAAAGTTGGAAAACTAGCATGCCTTATTTATTCTTCAATCACTTAGATGAGTTAAGACTAGAAATGCACATTATATATAAATGGAATAGTACAGTACCTGCATATACTGAGACACTTCACTAACATCCTTTCTTGGTGCCTCTGTCTCACTCAGTGCCTGGTTTTTCTCATCTAGAAATGACTGAAGTTTTTCTGAAAGACCTTCAAATAACTCCACTTTAGTCTTCAACTCCTCCATTTTCATAAGCTTCTCTTTATGCTTGTTACTTGCTTCAGAAAACCGTCCTGCAAGTTCCCTCATTTTAGCTTGCAGTGTGGATGCAGTGGATGGATCTGCTGTTTCTGTGAACTTCTTCACTTTTTCATTCATAGTGTTTATACTGCTTTGGCGACCCATGATGTCTTGTTCTAGCATCTGAAACAAGCAAGAACTACTTTGTATTGCTTATAATTAAATTTTAAGAAGCAAAACTGATCCACCGTATGAAGCAACAAATCAGTACAGCTAGACCATCAGTGTAGATTTACTTCAGCTACAAAAATCCTTATGTGCAGTTTTCACTTCACGCAACAGTCCTCTTTATTAAGTATTTTTAATTCACTAAAGGTGTTAAACTAAGATTTTAATTCTTTCTTGAAATCTGAATTATCAAACAAATGTTTCTTCTTTCAGAGAATGCTACTTACAATGCTTTTACTAATAATATCCTGAATAGCAGCAGAATTCAAAGGCACTTGATCTTGTTCGTCAAGACTCTTTTCAACTCCTTCCATCCAATCCAGCATTTCATCCAAACCATCCTGCACACTTAGGGATCGTGTCAGAGTTATTTGGAGCTTCTCATTCCTTTCATTCACGGACTTGGATAAATTGTCATACCTCTCCACAATATCATCTGATAAAAAGAAAATACATTTCAATTTTTTCCTTGAGCCAAACTAAGCTTTTAACTCATTTTACCAGCTCTAACCAGGTGAGCGTGAGTCAAAAATTGCCTACATCAGAACGAAGCAAAACCATCAGCTTTATTCAGTAAAAACACACAAACAAAATCTTCAAATAGAGCCAAAAAGCCCACACAACAAGGGAAATGAGGGAGCAGCTTACAGCTGTACTCCCCAGCTTTTAGAAGCCGGTTCCCATGCAGCTCTAGCTTATGACAGCTGTTGACTTTTCCCAAGAAATAAAATAGCAGATATTAAGACAGCTCTTCTACAATTATGTCTCTTATGTTATTGTTAGAGCTGAAAGGTTCTTCCAGATGCTTCTTCATTACACCTTCAATACTTTCGGGATAAGCCTCTGAAAGTTACAAGTTCCATCTACCTCCCACGGAGTTTCATCACAGACTCCAAAGAGGCAAGCCCACAGTTGTTTTATTCTGTTGCTGTGCAAGTTACTTATGGGATTCCAGTGAAAGGTATGTGTGATACACATAGAGTCTTCAAGCTTCAGACAGTGGTGAATGTCATGCTGTGCTACTTATCACAACTGACAAGAAAGAGTATTGGGTGTAGGTGGTAAGGTTTTGGCAGTGGCAAGGGTTTTGGCCTCTGTGAGAAGATGCTAGGGACTGCCCCATGAAGACACAGACAGTTCCAGCCAGCTCCAACTGACCCACCACAGGGCACAGCGGAGCCCCTCAGCCAAGCTGGTGGTGCCACTGGGAAAATGTATTTAAGAAAGGGGAAAATGCTGCCTGGGACTGAGAAGTGAGGGAAAATAAAGTGTGAAAAACAGCCCTGCAGACATCAAGGTCAGACAACAAAGCGGAGGAAGAGGTGCTCCAGGTGCTGGAGCAGAGACCTTCAGATAGTTGGGAGTCATGTTCCTTGAACATGAACACGCTCGTTTCCACTGGAGAATTTATGATCCTCAGCAAATCACTACCTCTGTTTAGCATGCCCGTCGGCAATGTGGGAATTAAACATAATCCCTATTTCTGAAAAGAAAGTCAAAAATCAAATGACATCTTTTAAGTGAAAAGCACACAGACCTATGTAGGAGACAGACCAACAATGAAGTTACTGTGCTGTAACAGCTTATGACTCAACAAAACATGGACTTGGAACAGTGACACATGAATGTGGAAAGAGTATTTTGTCTCTTTCGGTACCTGCATGCAGCACAAGTGATAAAAAGAGCTATTAAGGCAAGTAAACGTTTTACCCAGTGTTTTCTGAATCTCATCTTTGTCTGGTGTTAACTCTCCCCTTGTATCCAATAGCACTTCAGCAGCTTTTTTCAGTTTTTCTACAGCGATTTGGTGGTTAGACACTTGTCCCTGAAGAACCTGTAAAATTCCACAATTATCAGTTACTCTTTTCAATACAGCTAATAGTTACACACACAAGGCTTGAGATATGTCACACAACCTAAACTTAGTGCTAGGCATAAACTAATGAAATTTGTGACCTCTCCTTAAGAAAAATCTTCACCTGTGGCTATGACTGCTGTTGACCTTCTGGCCCTTGTTTTAGTTTATTCACCATCTTTTTAATCTTCTGTTTTACAATACTTCTGACTCAACTGATTTCTTGCATGTAACTTCAAAATGGGTCTTCTGATTAACTGTTTTTAAAGTCCACTTGTACAGACTACCCAAGAGAAAAATAAACGTATTTTCCAACTCAGCATCAGAGAACAATTCAGGGGGAAAAACATGCAGTCATCAGCAGTAGTTACACATTCACCACCACTTGTACTGATAAAGGATCAGGCTGATACTGTAGCGTAAACAGGAATAGCTTTAAACAATATCATCACATTCATAGTTGAGGAACCTCCTGGAGCCAGTGTCACTGAATTTTGCCTGAGTTTGTCCATCTAACCAAGGAACACAGGTTTAGAGACTAGCCCAGCCATGACTTGCTCCAGTCAACACAGAAAGACAGGAAGGCTGAATCCACTTCTGAAAGTGGCTTTCTCTCTCCAGTGTATAAAAGTACTTGAGGAGAATAGTCTTTATTTCAGGCCTCTGTGCTACTATACTTGATATATGTTTGTTCTGATTCACTTGAACTTTATACAAGTCCAGAATGTAGGGACTTCTCATTTATTTTTGATACATGCTATCTCAATGAACATATGACTCAAAAGGTAATCCTATGGGCCCTGCCAGGACAAGGAAGTCATGTCAGTGCATTCACCACTGGTATCCAGAGCACAACAGTATGCCAGAACATAGTATGTCTTGCTGACCCACTTGACAGAATAAAACTCAGATAGACCTGAAGAAGAATTTTCCTAACACTACAGAAATATATGGGGGTGCAGGAAGAAAAAAAGACGTACCAGAAAACCTTGTATGCTGACAGCAAGCAAGCAACCTTATGCCAGAGGCACTGAAAAATATTCTGAAGAACAGTTAATCCCCATAAAAAGATTAGACCCCACCATGCTGCCAAGGTCTGTGTCTAGCTGGATTATCAGCTGCATGTGTTGGCTAGAAGGGACAGCTTTAACTTGCAACACCTGACTTCTTCAAAAATACTCTTTGTTTTCCTTTCATTAATTGGCTTGCTTTCTTCAGCCTCCTGATTTTTCTCTTCCTTTGAATCTTTTGACAGATTGTACCCCCCCCCTTCTTCCCAGCCTATATTCATTGAGTGCTCTTTTGTCTGGCAAGTAATCCATGTAGGTGTTTTACAAAAGAACCCCAGTAGTCACTCCTTTTGTATTACTTGCATGAAAATTGGCATTATACAGAATATAATTCGTTTTGGCATAAAGAACAAAAAGTTAAATGAAGCCTCAAACTGTAATTGGTGTTATTCTTACTTTTCTAGCATGTGGAAGCACAAACGTGCCTAAAATGTTCCACTGTTAGGAGTTCAAAATTTACACTTTTAGTTTTGTTGTCTTACAACATCACTGGGATTCGTCTCCTCTGATGTGTCATGCACCAACATGTTGGGCAATTCCAGTGGCAGATATGAAAGATACCATGTGGTAAAGGTAAATACTACTCAGGCTGATGTAAGGGAAATGGTTAAAGCATGTATTTTCCAAGAGCCGTTGACTATCATTTATCAATAATAAACATATCAGACCTGCACTAATACTTTTCATAGCACAGACAAAACAGCAAGGAAATGCCAATAACCTGGCCCACTGAAAAGTAATCTTACATATTAAACATACTATAGATAATTGAATATTTAGGAAAATATAAGACTCAGTCCAAAGATGACAGACTGTATGAAACTTTATGTAACTCCTCTTATACTTGGCTTCCTAAAGCCTTCTGTAAACCTGCATTTTACGCAGCTAACCTGAGTTTTACCTTCACAAGCTTCATCACTAACCTGTCTTGCCTCTACCAGCACTTACATAAAGCTGTGAGTTACTCCCTCAGTGGCAGAAAAAAAAAAAAAAGAAAAACAAAATACTGCAACCCAAATTATCTTATATTCATTCTCTGCAGGGCAGTACTGTATACAGCTGAACCAGGCAAACAGACTGGTCACATCACACTGCTTATCCAGTATTATCCCTTTCATAATGCCGTAACACACAAATGTGAACAGAAAAAAAACAAGAGTCACAGACAACAAACATCAAATGGTCTTCTCTGTCAGGAACTTAGTCCCAAGCACTCCTCTGATAGCAAACTCTAATCGCTAAATCCTTTCTTAGTTCAAAAACTTTCTAGATTTCACCCTATTATTTGCTAAGTGACATGAAACACATCATGCTTTCACCACTAATGGCATCTCGGTCCTCCATTCTTTTTCACCATAGTGCTTTGTAGGTAATACTCTGGACAGATGAATTTCAGAACTATAAAAGTTACATGCCCATGTGCAAGGCAAGAATTTGGCCTGCAGCCACTTGGATTATATTGGTATCCTCTTTTTCAGACAAAAAAGCACTTCCTTTTAGGACAAAAGTATTTCTGCTTTTTAAATCTTTCACCTTGGTTTCTTCTAGTTGTCTTTGGAGATTTTTGGGATCCACTGCAATTGGCTCTGATAGTTGTTTGTTCACAGCTATTTCAGAGGCCTGGAGACCTGAAAGAAGTCCAGATGAGGCATCTTCATAATGCTGGTATTTATCCACCAAGTCTTTAAGATTATTTCCAAGGATGCTACACTGAAAGAGCAGAAAACAAACAAGAAAATACCCAGGCATTAAACTGTGTGCTGCATTTCATACCAATCTCAAGGTCATACTTTCCTTCCTGAAATACTGCATAATTTTTTCCTGATATCATTCCACTGTGTAACTTATTTCTGAACTAAGGCATGACAGCTGGACAGCCTATGCAGGTCTTCCCAGTTTGTGCTCCTCAAGCATGATTTAGGATCAATTCACTGATGCAGGTGGGAAACTGGAATCTAACCCATTGTACTAGAATAGGAAAAGCTTTAGGAACACTTTTTAATCCATCAACGTAAATGTACTTTATCAGCACTCTAACACCAAAAATGTTACCAGTGGAAGCTAGAAATTTCCCAAACAATCAGAAGATATGTGCATGTACATAAAAATACAGACAGCAGAGTATTGCTTTCATAAATACCTTATCTCTATAGCAAATCCAAAGTGATATGGCTCGGTATTGCACATATGCTTTGGTTTGGTCACTTAAGAATGTCATCTGGCCAAAGATCCTATTATTCTTATACGCTATTATGCCCCAAAATGTATACAGTGAATTGTCATGTAAAAAGGTCAGTGGAACTCTTCCGGGCTTTTTGGAGATGATTTCACAAACAAAGTCTGATTGTGTCAAGTAATAATATTTATAAACAGTTACTGTAAATATTTATATTCTGAATCTTCCATACACTGTATTGTAGTACTTACACATGGTACTTGGGCTCCATCCAGTGGGCAAACATAGAATGCACTCATTTACATAACCAGTTAATTAAGAACAGACATTAAGATACCTTCAACATATAAGCTTATGAAGTCGTATGTGTGAATATATATATATATAAAGCAACATAAATATTTATTAAAAGCAAGAAGCTTTTACAAAAGGCAAAAAAAGGTTACTACAAACCCAGTTACAACTTGGAAGATCTCACAAAGTGCGGAAGATGTCACTTTCTAAGTCTGTCTTTCAAGACTTGATTTAATAAGAAAAGTCTGCTTTGCTCTGCATATTTACGGTCAAATATTTAGAGCATTTCTATTATGTCTGTGCTAAATATATATATATACATGGAAAGGATTGAATTTGGCAGGCTGACAAATCTGAGACCGCAAATCAAGCTGCTGGCGTAGGGTTTTTATGTGCATAAAACTAAGCTCTCTGAGCAGTTTGCAATGAAATATTTACATTCACACTCAAACTAATCCAATAAATCAACTGGAGGAAATCTATCCTGTTAATACAAGCTTTTAGCTTCACTGCTCATATAAGTTAAGCGGGAAGATGAAATGAGCTTCTGTAAGTGGAGAGCCTTCTTCACAAACTGTTTGAGAGAACAGGGTTTACACTGTTTTTGTAATCAAGTAATCAAGTGATCAAATCCATGTCTTTACAGAATTTACATTTCTGAGGAAGAAAATGTTAAAGAGATGAAAATTCCCAGACAAAGATGGCAACTGCTGCAGACCAACACTGCATCAGTGGACGCTGAATCTCTACTAAGGAGTCTGAACCTATGATCTCAGAAAATTATGAAAAGGCATGGTCAAAGCATACTGACAATCACTGTCTCTTAAACAGTTCAACTAATAATTACCTCAAAAGTTTATAATTCCAGAATATTATCAGTATTGAACACCACTTTACTGGTTTGTTGAAAACAGCTGGAAAGCTGGCGTGCAAGACCAGTTGGTGATGTTTGTCTAGTTCTACCAGACAGATTCCATAAGTGAACCTGGCACGGAGAACTGGATTATCTTCCCTCTCTGAGGTACACGGAGGATTTTGCACTGCTAGTTGCCTGTTACGGTTAGACACTTATCCCAGATTGTTAAGGATAAAATTTTTATTTGGCAGTGTAGTGGAAAAGAATTGCTGTCCTCAAATCATTATGTTCTTGCATGCCTAGTGCTGAGAACAAAGGTCACAGTGGGACAAACTATTTCAGGATACAAATAAAATTGAAATTTTCAATGTTAATCCTGGCATAGGCTCTCTCTTTCTGTATTCATTTTATTAGTAGGAAGCCAAGTAAATAAGCAGGTGTGAGAAATATCACAAGGAACATAAATAAATGTTATCTATCTAAAAGTATTAGAAGTTCTTTCCACCCCAAAATGTTACACAGACATCCTGTACTGTCATAAACTCAAAGAGTTTGTTTAAGGCTGGAAAGAACAATGAAGAAATCTGGTCTTACTTCTTTTTTATAACACAGGGTAGAAAATTTCATCCATACAGACCTTAAATAGTCTGGCACTTGACTAAAGCAGATCTTCCAGAAAAGCATCTTGTTGTGTTACCTAACTTCAAGAAACAAAGGATTTGCAACTTCCCACAGCATTTGTTTCATCAGCCAACCCCTTTTATACAAACTGCCAAATCATAATCTTACCTGCTTGGTATAAGCAAAACTTACCTTAGTATAGAGAGATTTGAAACGATCTGAAGCACTATCCAGCTTATTTTGCACTTCAGCATATGTAGCCGAAGTATCGATACCATCTTTGTCAACCTTCACACCATCTCTTTTGCTACATGACCTTGCAGCATCTAAAACTCTTTGGCCAGAAATTGTAATATACCGTAAATCACCTTTATGAGATATAACATCTTCTGAAAAACTCTTTTGCCTTTTCAGTTTGACCATAACACCACTGAAGTCAGAAGCACCTGCCTCCAAATTATCAAGTTCTTGTTCTGCTTGCTGCAGCCAGGTTTCAAATTCACTATAATCTGCCTCAAATTTCTCAAGTTCTTCTCTTAGAGAATGAGTTAATTTCATTTTCCGTTCAGATTCAGCTAAAGCAGTCTCATACTGAGCCTTCAGCTCTTTCATGTTCCTTTGCATCTTTTCTTTTTCTTCAGGGGAAAGGTAGTGCCCTTGTTTCTCAAGTAGTGCCTGAGCAGACTGTGTTGCTATTATGACTGCCTGCTGCTGTGAAATAATTTTCTCATGTTGAGCCTACAAGAAAAAAAAAGAATAAATTGACCAGCACCTTCTTGGATGGTTCCTTAGAAACAATGAGTAAAATAAGTCCATCAAACAATAAAAAGCTTTTCTATTTTTTGTATTATTTATTAAAAAATATTCTGTAAGTAATTTAAGTGAAAGCATGACTCCTGGTCATCATACTTCTATGCAGTTTCAAAATTTTACAAAATGTCCAATGGTAATTTTAGCCAGATATACAGGCCATAACCAAATGAGAGTCTTCAAATATCACTGGAACTTGGAAATACTTGGGCATATACTTTACACAAACACGTCCCCTTGTACTTCTAAAAGACAACTCTGTATAGTAAAACTAGACATTATCAATCTCTTTAATTTTTTCCTAATAAAAATTATTTGCATATTTATTAACATTTAGGGTAGCATGCTTAGCGTAATCAAAATTTTCCTAATTCTCTGACTCAGGACAGGATTTATCAAATAAAGCATTCAAAGGCAGTCAACTTTCCAAACCAAAACTGTTCCATTTCCTGGTATGTATATTGTAGCTAGCATTTCAGACAAAAAGACCAAAAGAAGTGAAAGCATCAAACATTAAAAAGCATAGAGATACTTTCTTCTTACATTGAGTGAACAAACATTATTATCCAATTTTTTTAATTTCATTTTTCAATTTCAAGAGCAGTGCTTCTTATCAAATATATTTGGTCATAAAACAGGTCCTTTTGACATTAAAAATCAAGACACATTCTATGCATGTAAACTGTTTGAATCTCATAAAAAAATAGTTGTCACAGGAAAAGAACTGTATGCCACTCCCCCCCATTTCAAAGATATTCTTTCAAAAAAACTCTATTCTTGAAGGTCTTCTAGTCTCATGTAAAATAGCTATGTAAAATAGACTGCTATGCTTTTCTTCCATGAGTACAGTGGGCAACTATCCTGCAGGCATTAGGTGCAGAAAAGAACTGTCAAAAAAGTGGAAGTAAACCCACCATGTTCACAAAAACAAATGATCTGATTTTCTTCGGACTTTATTAATAAGTAAATGATACCGGCTATCAGCATACTAATTTTCATCAACATGTCCATCAAACCACACTTAAATGTTCTTGGTTGCTCAAATGTAAGTCAAGAAAAGCCATAAAACTGAGCTCTTACTATTTTAAATGCTTCCAATTATCTTACCTAGAAAAATCTATTTTTAAAATGCTATGCTGTATTTTTATGTAACTCACCCTTCTGAAGCCTTCAAATAGCACTTTGCCCATGTGTTTAAGTTATAGGGAATGAAGATTATGATTTCAGCAAACTATTATTTACAGCTATTGGTGTTCACAGGAAAGTGCAGGTGGTTGAATCATTTGGCTATTACAAAGATTTTTGAAAAAGTCACATAAAGGGTATGAATTTATGTTGCTGCTTTTTGCAGTTTATTTACGTGCATTAGTTTCTCACTATAAAAAATAAGACTAGAGTGACCATCAGGATTCTTAACATTTACCTTGTACAGTATGTCCTTTTTCTTATGTTGCAGGTAACAACCATAGTAACAGCAAAATAGTGACAAATTTGCAATACGTTCTAACTACTGAAAATGTATCAGTCTGTATCACTCACTTCCTAGTACCTGTTCCATGACAGAAAGTATGAGATTGAATTCCCTCACATTGAATGAGAACTGATAAACTTAGCACCTAAATGTGGAATAAACCTAGTAACAGTACCTTGACTTTCTGATACTGCTGGTTTAGATTATCTTCCGTGCTCTTCACTAGCCCATCCACCTGAGTTTCAACATCTTGCTGAATATCCAGCAGATTACCATTGACATCATCCTCCTCTCCTTCCAAAACCTTCAGATCTCCCTCTTCAAAGTGTGTTCCATTCTGTTCTATTGCCTGCTTAAATTTCCAGCTGTGCTCCGCTTCTTTATCCACATTTGATAACCAATCCAAGAGATTTTCTATTGTATTTTTACTTTCTTCCAGTTGTTCTATGGCTGCAACCTACATTGAAATTACACAGTGTCAGTTTAAATATCGTCTTTAGACACTACAAAATAGCATATGCAACTGGACCATTTAAAATATATTAACATTAAACAAAATTTTTGATTGACGTATAAGTTGCTGTTTATTTCATAAAGAAAAGAAACCAGAAAACAGGTTATTAGTCACCCAAATGAAATACAATTTTAATCTCTCTACAGTTTATCAGTATGTATTGGGTTTCTGTGGCAAGGTTTTGGTAGTGGGGTGTTACAGGGGTGGCTTCTGTGAGAAGCTGCTAGAAGCTTGCCCCATGTCCAACAGAGCCGATGCCAGCCGGCTCTAAGACAGACTTGCCGCTGGCCAAGGCTGAGCCCACCAGCAACAGTGGTAGCACCTCTGGGGTAACAGATTTAAGAAGGGGGAAAAACGGCAGCAGCCAGAGAGAAGAGTGAGAACATTTAAGAGAAATAGCCCTGCAGACCCCCAGGTTAGTGAAGGAGGGGGAGATGCTCCAGGCACCAGAGCAGAGATTCCCCTGCAGCCCATGGTGATGAAGACCATGGTGAGGCAGGCTGTCCCCCTGCAGTCCAGGGAGGTCCACGGGGGAGCAGATCTCCACCTGCAGCCCGGGGAGGAC
>JANZLQ010000017.1:2856917-2956898 GCA_026212715.1 Elanus axillaris | reverse complement strand
TAGGCAATGGGGCATGGAAACATTGGGATACAAATTTAGCAGAAGCCACTTGGCTAGTTAACACCAGAGGATCTGCTCACCATCCTGGTCCTGCCCAAACAAACCCCCTACAAACTGTGGGAGGAGATAAGGTCCCCGTAGTGCACATGGAGAAATGGCTGGGGAAGGCAGTGTGGATTTCTCCTCCCATGGGAAAAGGCAAACCCATTTGTGGGATTGTCTTTGCTCAAGGACCTGTGTGTACTTGGTGGGAAATGCGGAAGGATGGGGAGACCCAATGTGTGCCTCAAGGACATTTAACCTTGGGGGAATAATAATCTGTGATGTGAGTTGTATGTTGTAGGAAGTAATGTAGCAGGAATGACCCGAACCACAGAGGAGTGAACTTCGCAAGGAACCAGACAAGTGCAACGGTGACCCAAACCAAGCTGGTGTTGGTGCCCAATGATCAAACATACTACTTCTCCTGTCCTGACCACTCATCTTGATGGAACCTGTGTGTGTGAACATCTGGGGGAATGGAAGAAGCCCATGGAATATCTGTTAAAGGACATGGACAGTAGTTAATAAGAATGTATAAATCTGTATGTTGGGTATAAAAGTGGTTTAAATATGTAGTTTCAGTTGTAAGTGTTGGTAAGAAGGGATTTTAGTAATGAGAGTTGAATGCAGTGGCGTGGTTAGAAGATATGTGTATTAAATTATGTGGGACCTGAGCATGACGCAAATGGTATGGAATAAGGGGTGGAGATTGCATAGGGTCTGGCGGAGATGGAATTAATTCTCCCCATAGCAGCCATCATAGTGCTGTGTCCTGCACCGGTAGCTTCCCAGGAAGTGGCCAGACATTGCCTACTGATGGGAAGTAAAGAATAACATCATTTGTTTTCTCTTTGCTTTTGCATGTGACCTCTGCTTTCACTTACTAAATTGTCCTGATCTTGACCCATGAGCCTGTTGTTATATTTTCTCTTCCCTGCCCAGCTGAGGGGGAGTGATAGAGTGGCTTTGGTGGGCACCTGGCATCCAGCCAGGGTCAACCCATCACAAGGAGGGACCCCATGGTAGAGCAGGGGAAGAGCGAGGAGTCCTTCCCCTGAGCAGGAAGGAGCGGCAGAGACAACGTGTGAGGAACTGACCCCAACCCCTATTCCCCATCCCCCTGCGAGAAGGTAGAGAAAACTGGAAGTGGAGTTAAGCTGGGAAGGAGGGAGGGGTGGGGGGAATGTGGTTTTAAGATTTGGTTTTACCTCTCATTACCCTACTCTGATTGGATTGGTAATAAATTGAGTTAATTTCCCCAAGTCAAGTCTGTTTTGCTGGTGATGGTAATTGCTGAGTAATCTCACTCTGTCCTTATCTTGACCCATGAGCCTTTCATTATATTTTCTCTCCCCTGTCCAGCTGACGAGGGGAGTGATGGAGCAGCTTTGGTGGGCACCTGGTGTTCAGCCAGGGTCAACCCACCACACAGTAGTAAGTTGCAAGACTAACCCCATAAGACATGAAAAAGTTTGAATAAAGGTATGAAATGGTTGCCTAAAAACCTTTTCTGTTTCCTGCTTAATTGCTGTTGTCATAGCTCTATCCAGTTCTTTTTTGGATTCTTCTGCCTTCTGGCTAAGGACCAAACACTTTGTCTTAGCTTCATTCAGCTTCTGTTCAAGTATAGTCTTGTCTTCTTGTGACAATTTTTCTCCATTCTCCTTCAAGAAGGTTTCAGTATTTTTCACAATCTCTGCCAGTGTCTGGGCACTCATTCTCATGTCTTTTTGTATCTCCTTTTGAGAAAAAAGAAAGCAAATAGGAGTAAGTAAATTATTCACCAGATCTTTCCAGTTAACTTCATTGGGACTATCTCTGATCTAGGGGTAAGCACCACACTGGTCTTCTGTAACTTGGGAGAGCACATGACACATTACTGAATTGCAGATAGGATTATTTTTTTAAAAAATCAATTCAATATCTGACGATGTTGCTGTAGCTCAATCTGCCTTTTTTTTTTTTTTTAAATTGCAAGTCCATTGGCTTACACTCCTATTCAGGCTGAGGCTACTTTTTAAATTTTGTTTATCAGCTCAAATGTTGCATTTCCTTGTACGCAGAAGAAAGTATAACTTATTTTTTAGATATCAAGAGATAAAGTAAATCCACTAGAGTGTAGTTAGTAAGGTCAGTCTCCTGACAAATTCTGTTCCATTACTATTCTAACCGAAAGCTGTGGAAAATACAGGGACTGAATGAAAGTCAGAAACTTGTAGTCACCTTTCCCAGGTGGAAGTATTCCCATAATTCTTGGTTTTGTTCAGGTCAGAAATGCCCTAAGAATATTCTTCTTTAATTGTAATCGATCATAATATTTCAACCTCCAAAGCATGTTTAAGTCCATTAAATTTCATAGAGGACAGATTTTTAGTTTTAGTTTATCCAAAGCACTTTGTCTAGTCCTATGATAGAGTCAGATAAAAAAAGTCTGCCTCCCAGTTACCTGAGGGGAGCTTTAATAATAACAGTAGTTACGCTGTTGAATACATTCACCCATTTACTGAAACAATGAAGTGTTTTTCCTTTATATGCAGTGTAACACTTTTGAAGCTGCAGGACAAAACATTTGATTCTCATTCTGGACTACAGATTTTTCAGCAATTATAGAACATAGTTTGGCAGCTAAAACCACAGCTCGTTTTAATACTTCAGCAAGTATGTTAGAATGATTTTCCTATGGACACTGTATCAAAACAAGATTCTCCTCTGACAAAGATCTCTGTGCTCCCTTTCAAACAGCTTGCTGAGGATGAAAACTCTGACTTGATCTATGAAAGACCTTTTTTAAGCCCCCATGAGCCTCACTTCTACAGTGGTGTCTACAAGAAATCAGTCAGCAAATAACTAGTCTGCTAGGCAGTCACAAACAGCTGATGGAAAAAAGAAGAAAATGCTGTATCAGTTCTTCACTCCCATGGGTACCCCATTTAGGTCACAAATTCTTAAGACAGGTAAGCAATATTAAGAGGTATGCCAAGGGTGTCTGTATCTCTCCACTGACTGTAAGGAGAACTTCAACAAACTAGATGTGTTACTTCCAAGATAAGTAAAGCAAGGCAAGATGAATAAAGAAATTTCTGCCTTTCTAGATTACTAAACCTGATTTGGAGGTCTAAAGTATAGTAAACTACTACTAGGAGAAGGAGGAAAAAGAAGAGTACGGAGTCCTTCAGTCCTTTAACTATCATAAACTCTATTAGTATTAGTCAGAACAGAGTAAAAGCTTACAGATGACCGGATACAGCTGAAAAGCAAGTTCTCAATAGGGAAGCAAACAAACTGAGAGGCCTCTGTTACACAAGAACACCAAGGAGATCGCAAGCAACACTAGAAAAAACAGAATTCAAAGCAAAACAAGAGTGAGGCAATGGAAAGCCTCAGGCAAGAGAAAGCCTTGCAGCAAAATTCTTCAAAATACTGTGAAGAGGAATAAGTGCTCCCTGATACCAGTTAAAATGCTGGTTAAATTATTTACCATAATAAAGAAGTGTGACTTTATCACATTTGACACAAACAATCTTAAGCTAATATAGAACAAACTTCATGCCTGCTCCACAAATGCTTCTTGAAATGTCTAGTACATATGTGCTGTTCTAGTGTCTCCTAGTTTGAAAGGTTTTTTCCCACTGCCACATACTGGAGTTTAAATGCACACCATTAAGCCGTTACTTTTGGGAAGTCAGACAAATCTATTTTACTCTCCTTTCACATGTTAAGTCTTGTTATTCAACAAAAGAGTCTCGTCACTCTCCTCTGCACTCATATCTTCTTTAACTTATCTGACTAGAACTGTGCATACCTCCTGTTTGGTCTGGTATTGTTCTAGCTCAGCCTTGCTGTCTCCAATAACAAGAGACTCTTGCTGTCCGATGAGTCGATTTTCAGTCTGTGTAAGCAAATCACAGATTTCCTGCAGTTTCTCTTTGCATTCCTGCTGCCGTTCAGCCACATCCTATATTAGAGCCAAGTACAATTGAACAATAAAACAAAACCGTCCTCACTTCAGGAACTAACAGACACTCTAATAGGAATTACCTTTGAACATCAATATTGCAAAGCGATCATTTTTAAAGTATGCTGTAAACATGATAGCAGTGGTACAAAGAGCAAGATGAACACACAGAAGTTATGGGTAAACCTCAAATATGTTGTAAGTAAAAGAGACCATGTTTGATGGAATTGCCCAATAGAAGTCTGGCCATGCACATATGTGAAAGATGAAATCTCCAAACGACAGGAGTGAAAATCCAGTGTCTTATCTGCTTGAAACCTGTGATAAACACTATTAATTCTGAAAAAAGGATATCAAAACAGAGGTTAGTTGTGATCCTGAGTTAGCTCTTGTTGGTATGTATGTTACCCGAGTAGAAAATGTTGACTTTTTAAAAGCAGTAAAAAAGAACAAAACATGCAAGCTCATTATTGTCACTAAGTCCTAGAAAAATTGTCTGCACCTTTCCTCTACTCAATTTTACGCTTCTTTTGCAAAGTATGGTGGAAAGATACATTCCTTTAATAGCAAATAATACAAATTCTTCAGAATGCTAAAACACCTTTCGTTACACATAAACTTGGGGCTGAGGTGGTGATTCTGAGTCTTAACAATGCTTCTGTGAGAGGAGATGCAGTTACACTGCAGCATCTTATCAACCTACTTTGACTCTACAAAGGCTGCTTATGCTTGCCAACTGCAGCCACACCAGCTGAAAAGGTAACTGTCCCAGTTTGACTCATAGCTTTCCCAGTGTCCATGCCTACAATTGCAAATATCATAGCTGATTTACTCATATGTTTGTCCCTCTAACCTGTCTCAGTCAAAACAAACCATGGTAGCAGGGATTTAAACAAACCTGGTTATTTGACTATAAAGACCTAGAAAAAAGATTACATAAGCAGACAACCTGGCAAATTAAAGGAAAAGAAAATCTTCAGCAGGACAGAAGTGATTAGCAGTGGTACAGTAGTAAATTCACTGATCAATACAGCTGCAGTCAGAAGAGTTCACTGCTTTATTTAATTACTGATATAGCTACTAAACAAACAACACCTGTGAGAAACCTCAAGTAAACTTCTCTCATTGCTAGAAAGAGCAGACCTGGTCACTTCAGGCTGTACAGATCCTAATGCACAAAACTGCGTCTGTCCATAATCTAGTATGTGACTGTACCAAGGAAAGACAAAAAAACGGCAATTCGCCAAACTTGATCAATACCCTCTTTGTAGAACTATGAATGTATCTGTAGTAAAAACTGCAAAGATAAGAATACACTTAATACTGCATGCTGGTATTAAAATTCCTCATCCATAGACAGAAACACTCAGCACACATTTACACAGAAAGGCAAACCTTCTGATCACCCAGCTCTTGTGCTGCCTGTAACTGAGTCTCTGAACTTTCCACTTGAGATGTTAGTACTTCCTGTACTTCCTGAAAAGATTTCTGGGTGGTATTTAAGAGCCTCAGTAGCTGTTTGCTCTGATTAGGAGAAAGATCTTGAGCATGTTCAGAAATGAAGAACTGAACATCAAACGCAGTGGACTCCAGTTGCATTTTTTTACAGCTGAGCTCTGCAGCACTGTTCTGTAAATTAAGAGAAGGAAATGACTAGCAGTGAAGACAAATTCAGTACAAATAAAACACAAGTATCGTTACCGTCTTTTCTTAGCCCCTGTTCCAAAATGCTTTTTGGAGACAGTTTAGCCACAGTAAATCAAAACTCTGTGTCAGAATCATTCTGACACATTCAGATACGACATCTGAATTTGTGCATAGTTTGCCTCTGGGACAGTCCATGTCCAAGTAATAAATGAGATGACCTTGAACATCTCTGTTTCCTTACTCTCTCACAGATGTCTGAAAACTGGCTGACCTTCAACTCTGGAAGATTTGTGGCAGATTAGGTTTAACATTTCTAGCTTCTAGGCCTGAAGACTCGGAAATGTTAAAATATTTACTTGAAAGCATTTCTATTCTTAACTCCACAGCAAGAAGCCCCATTTCCAGCAAATGTGGCAAATTCTGCCCAAAGTTATGCACTGTGCAGCCCCTATGACATTACCATGCATACTAGAAACCTATTAAAACACAGTAAAATAATGTCATTTTTATCATTCATACGTACAGAAGGGTATGAACTTTCCTTAAAATTTGATCTGATTTGGTTTTCATGACTCATTTCATGGAGTGTGTAATGAAGAGGTTTTTGTCTTTCCCCATCTTCTGTTCTCACATATAATTGATTTGGAAAGTAATTAAACTTCAGTAAAGATTCTGGACCTTAGGCATAAAGATCCAATTTTAATCACTGAAGTATTTGTATTATAAATTAGATTTTCAAAAAGGTTCAGCTTTATTGCAACAAATGAAAGCAGAACCAATAGCTTTCTCAGTAAGCCAAACTCTATCAAAAAATTTTTCAAGAGAAAAAACGAATCAACAAGATTGTTTTACTGGATTATCAAGTAGTTATCTTCCTAAGTAATTAGTTCTAGCCATGGGTCTAAGCAATAGAGATTAATGAGCAGGTATACAAAACCTAGCTAATAATTCATAATAAGTATCAACATTTGTCAGAAGCACCAACACCTGCCATAAATGATACTTACTTTAAATAGCTGTAAATTTTTCTTCATCTCTTCTGTATCATTAGTATTCACTGTGAAGTCATTCACAATTTTACTTCTTTCTGTGATCCAGTCTGAAAATATCTGCAGTTTGCTTAAGAGTTGCTGGTGTAACATTGCAAGCTTAGACTAGAAAGGGAAGTTGTATATTTAGTTATGCCCCTGGAGTCTAGTCGCATTTTCTGTCATATTAAATAGAAACATATATGTATTTTTATATTAAGACAAAACAAAACAAAGCAAAACCAAATTCCTTCTTTTTAGCCAAATTACCTTGAAGAAAACCAAGGTAAAAAAGTACACTGATAAAAACATACCATTTCTGAGTCAACAGCACAGACTATTTGTTTTGCTCGTTTCAAAGACACATCACAGACCACCAAAAATGCTTCCTGCAGATAGTCGTAGCTAATCTTTAGCTCCTTAAGTTTCTCTTCAGGAATATCCCTGTTACAAAACTTTAAAAACTCTTCTGTCAACTTCATGTCCTTTTTCAGGATAACTGCAAAGGTAGCCAGTCCTGATTGAAATGACTACAAAGAGAATATATATAAAATGCATTAAGTTACTGAGCGAGAAAGATTTAAATGTGAATTACTTTAACTATATTTGAAATCTCTCTTTTTTTAATCTAAGAGCTTTTCCTAGCACCCATCACTGAAGTACAAGCATAAAGAACACTTTACTTACCTCTAGCTGTTGCAGTTCATCTTTGAGTATTTCCAGGTTGCTACTAATAGGCTGTTGGTTATCTAGGTGGCTTTTCATATCTTGAAGCACTGCCAAATGTCCTCGCATCTTCTCTGTTAACTTTAAATACTGCTGTACTTCATTAACCTGAAAATGAGTTTTAACAGTAAGAAAAGGTTTTCCAAACTGACAAACTTGAAAATAAACAATAAAAGTCACTGTTTCAGTTATAATTTATTTTAAATTTATAATTTAATTTTTCAACCATTTTTCCAGTTAAATTGTTCCCTCTAACACTTGGAAGGATTCACCCAATTCCTTTAACACAGGACATGTAGCACATACCAGCTGTTGTTACTTACCGTGCAAGTGCAGGTGTCTTCCAGGACTGCTTCTTTTGTTTTGAAAACAGGCTCAGTAAAGTCTCTGGACAGACTGTCTGTCTTCCCATGCTCCTGGTCACTTTTCCAAGCAACGGCTGCATCATCTGCCAACGTTTTCTCTTTAGCAATTTCTGATCCAACCCCCGATTGTTCTGTCGAGAAAAGAGTACAAAGCCCATCTACTTTGCCTTTACCCTCATGTTCTGTGGTGATACCAGCAACCTGTGAGCTTGTAAGCAAACCACTTATCAGCTCCTCGAACCTGCTTGTACTTGCATCTCCAGGTGAGATTTGAAAAATCTCCAGAAGTTCAGAAGTAGTAAGTTTTGGAACAGGACCTTTCACTTCTGTTTCACTCTTCCTTTCAGCTGGATGAGCCATCTTCTGCTTGCAGGACTCGTGCTTCAGAATATCACGAAGAAGATCAGGACTTCTGCAATCAGGCCAAAGCAATGAAAGAGCATCACTGTCCTTTGGCTCTGTACATGGTGTGGTAACCATTAATGCAGCTCTAACAGCATTTCTTATTTGCTTGAGATTTGACCCACTACACTTGTCACTCCCAAGCTGGGTGCTTCTAACCATTGTAAGTAAATTTTGCATTAAACTTTTGGTATCAGAGTAACTTAGGGGTTCACCCTCCTGCTTGCTGCAAACATGTTCCATTTTCAATTTCCTTTCTAATATATTCTTTAAGTCTTCCATTAGTGTCTCAGATGTTTCTGGTGATTGTGAAATACCTTCCTTTCCTTGAAAATCTTTGCAGGGTCCCATTTCCTTTTGCAGTGACTCCATAGACACTTGGTTTTTGAAACCATTTCCAAGGGAAGAAGTCTCGCTGGCCGTGATATTTTCTCCCTCTGTGTTTTTCAGTGTCTCATGTTCTTTCTGGGCACCAGAATTCAAGTCAGCCCCTAAACTGCTCAGTATTGCAGAAGAAACATCAGTGATACCGGTATGACTCCCAGAAGATAGCACTTCACTCCCATCCCCTGATTCTTTGGCATCCTCAATACCTCCTAAAGCATCTGCTTTTATTAGGGAAAATCCACTATCATTGCTGCTCTTGTTTTCTGAAAAGTTTTTAAGAACATTTTCAGTATTTTGACAGATAACTTTCCCTGTTTCTTTAGTTATGCTAATTTCCTTTGGTTTCACTGTATAAGTTGCGGGAAAAGAGTAAGTGTTAAATTCACTTGAATGATTTTCTTCTGTATTTAGCAGAGAATCCTTTTCATTCTGTATAATCTTTCCTTCTCCCCTGTTCTCAGAGTAACAGGATTCAGTTTTATCCAATTCTGAATGGCTGCCTTCTTTTATGTCTGTTGTATATTGTTTTAAAAAAGTGGAAATGTTAAAATCTCTCTTAAATTCATCTGACATTGCACCACCTCTGATGTCAGGCAAAGCTTGATCTACATTTACTTTTGCTTTACTTGAACTAGAAGTTTCTCTATGAGTTTTAATTACTGACGCATCAAATATTTCCCCAAGGCTTTCCATCTGAATGGGACTTTTACTTAGCCCCATGATATCACATTGCTCCATAACATTTACTCTATTTTTATTTCCTGTAACAATTTTGAAACCGCTTCCTATTTGACTATGCTTCCAACTGGTGACCGGATGTACTTGGTCACTAAGTGAACTATCACCATCACCCACATAAGGCATATCCATAAGGAATTTATTGTCCATTTGGGATGAACTTTCCTTTAATTGATCCATACCAGCCATATCATTTAATACTTTTTCCTCTGCAAATACTGCTTCTCTCTGACTTTGCCCATGATTTGAATGTAACATTGGTGTGGTACTATTATTTTTATTCACGCTATCAATAAAGCACTCTGAGAGAAGCAAATTTGTCTGAGTACTTTCATCATCATCAGTAGCTTGCTTTGTAATTAGGAAGGCTGTTACACTAACATCAGATGTCACAGTATCATCAAGAAGCCAAGAACTTGGAACCTTAAGCTGTGTTATATTATTTTCTTCACTCTTACAGGATGTCCATTTAGCGTCAAAGGTATTTTCAGACTGAATAGGCTCAGTAGTACCTTGGGACCTGTGTTTACTTTTGACACAAGTCCCATATACATCTTCTGTTTCCTGATGTCTGCCTTCTTCACTCGTGCATGTAAGACCAACACATCCTTCCTCAGAAACATCTGACGCAGATTCACATTTTCCTGAGGATAGTTCTCCATTTTCATGGTTAGACTGGAATTGCAAAGAATATCCTGTCTTGTGGCCTAAAGAATAGCAACAGTCATCAATATTCTGATTATTTTCATTGCTATTTTCTATGTCTCCTAAGGAAATTAACATCTGGTCACCTTTATTTATACACTGATGTGAATAAAAAATATCCCTTTCTTCATCACTGTCAGAATCAGTATCAGAGTCATCGTAACTATCATAATCCTCCTCATAATCTTCCTCCTCCTGTGTACCCTCAGATTCATCCTCACAGGAGTCACTTTCCACTTTCACTTCATCTTCCTCCTTCCTGTCTTGTACTTCTGCTTCGTACATCTTCCATGAAGAACTAAGGTCTCCCTCCTTTCTTCCTTCACTCTCCAGAGTAACTGGTAATTTTTGCTCCTTCTCCCCAAAGCTCCCTGTTCTTTCCTCCTCCTCCTCAGGGTTTCTTCCCATAGTTTCAGCACTTGCAGAAGCTGTATTTATGCTCTCAGGTAGCCCTGTCAGATTTACATGGACGGTCTCTCCAGCATTAGTTGCAAATTCTTGAAGAGAGCTGGTCTCTTCTCTCAGAGTTATTAGACCACCTCTTTCCTCTAGAAAACCTAATGCAACTGATGTTCCAGACAATTCTGGCACTGGTGTATCACCATCCCCCAACTGCAAGGTATCAAAACCATCACCTTGAGGAGTGTCATCAGAATCATCATCATCATCATCATCATCATCAATTTGTGGAGTATCATAGACATCACTGCCATCATCATCAACCTGAGGTGTTTCATAGGCATCATCGTCATCATCATCAAACTGAGAGCTGTCATCTTCAGAGGCTACCTCACCACATCCATGCTGCAAGCAGTTACTTTCAAACTGTGGGATGCCATCACTCCCTTCTACGGATGAGTCAGAACTACTGTCACACAGCAATAACTTGTTGAATGTAAGATTGCTTTCTTCTACTGTTAGCCTTTGTGCTGCGCTGTTACTGTCCCCCCCAGGTGGTCCACCAAGTATAACAGTATCACCATCCAATGAAGACCTGCAGTGCATATCTCCACTGTCTTCTAGACACAGCTTACCCTGCAAACCAATACAATCTTCCAAGGATGGCCTGCCATGTACATAAAGATATTCCTCTAGGGATGGCCTGTTATGTACGTCAGAGTAGTCCAGTAGAGGTTGCTCACTATATTCATTATTTTCAAACTGTACTGTGCCATCACATTGACCAATCAATTCTTCTGGAAGTCCATATTCAGTATCTGCACTGATGGATGAACCAAGATTTCTCTGAAAATCATCTTTCTTGCTGTTACCCAGTATCATTCTGCTATTGTCAGCTTGCAGTATGTGAGGCTCATATTTTGTGCACCTTTCCAGCTCTCTCCACGTTTCATTATCTGACAAATCATTCACACTCCAGGAATTCTGTAAGGTTTTATTATTCCTGTTTTCAGTACCCAAACTGTCTGCCATATAAATCTCTTCTATCTCTTCTTCTGAAATAGGAATCAGATTTGAGTCATCTGGAAGACATCCTTCAACATTTCCTGAATTCGCCTTCTGACTGTTATGCTTACACAGTTCTGTCCACTCAGAAACCTCCAAAAGACCTCTGAGTCCATTTCTGTTGGTGGAATTTTGAGTGCTACTTACTACATTTCTAAGTTCTGTAGGGTTAGTTAGCAACATCTCTTGTGTATATTCTGATTGCTCAGTAACAGTAGTATTGCAAACATCTGGTCTACACACATGGAGATTTGTTCCCTGTGAAGATATGTAATTCCCCAGATCTTCAAACTGATTTAATTTCCTGTCATTAGAAGTACTCTCAGCACCTGGAAGATCACCCTGACCACTGCCTGTGACTTCATGAAAGTGGACACTGCCAGCCGACTTTAGGTGAATTCCTTTCGAGCTTATATATTTCTTATTAAACTCCATTTCTGACACATCGGCATTGTACGCAGCACCATCACCTTCCAGCAACATACTGATGGCTTCTTGCAGTTGTCCATCATATAATAAAAGTCTTCCTCCAGTGTTTGCATCCATATAACTGTTCACCATCAGGTAAGATATGAGTAATTTCTTAGCTTGATCTAAATTATGACATACAGGGCCTTCTGTGGCAGAATCTTCATGTTCCTCCTCACAGTCATGAAATACAGATGGCAGGAATTCATATGTCAATAACCATTTTGCAGCATTTTTACAAGGGGACTCTAATTCTCCTACATCGGGCATTTTATCTGGTAAAGTCACATTGGTCAAAACAGATAAAGTATTTATGTCTATCATTCCTGATTGTGCAGCCTCATCTAGACTGACTATTTCACAAGTTTCTGGAATGTAAAGTGCAGCTATCTTCTGTCTATCATTTAGTATTTTGAATGCCAGCTCATTTGTTATCATCTCCTGGTGCAAAGAAGTTGATATGGGGAATATTTCACCAGTGTGAGGCCAAATTAGTCCAACAAAGCCTCTCTGTGCTTCTAACACCAGCAGTGCACTGGTAGATGATATCAAGTTGCACTGTACAGCTTCATCAACAGTCAAGCGTCTTCCTGAATTTGGACAAAGAATTCCACCAGTCTGAACCTGATGTGTGAGGATCCCACAAGCAGTGTCCTGATCTAACATCCCTTGTCTCACGGCCTCTTCCACAGTCATTCGCCTCCCTGAGTCAGGGTCAATTATACCTCCAGACATTAACTGAGCACCCAGCAGCCTGAACATTGTTTCCCGATCAATGAGTCCTTCATGGGCTGCCCTCAAAATAGTTACCTTCCTTCCACATTTGAATGCGATTCTACCTTTTTCTTGTGGTTTCACAGGTAGGAGTCTTAACCCTGTTTCTTCATGTATTACGCTTCTATGAACCATCTGTTCAAGGGAAATCTTCTCAGCACAGTTGGGGTCTATGAGATCTTTACATGTGTCTTGTCTTTCTAGAAGCTTCGTATATAATGTTGGAGAAATCAGGTTTCTCTGGAAAGCATTCTGCAAAGTCAGGTTTTCTCCAGTAGATGGCAAAATCAAGTGCTCACTTGAAAGCTGATTCTCCAGAATTTTAATAGCCAAAGGTTCTGAAATTAGACCTTGTTCTAAAGCTGATACAACTTGAAGATTTGACAATGATGATTCCGAAATAATCTTCTTTGCATTACTTAATTCCTGCAACTGTAACAGAGCCTGCTCATCAATTAAGGCATGAGCTTTAGCTTCTTCCAAATCATAACATACTCCTAATTCTGGAGAAATGATTCCAGAAAGGATGAGCTGATTCTCAAGCAATCTAATTCCAGTGTCATAGTCAATAAAACCTTTTAAAATAGACTGAAAGACTGAAAGGACCTCTCCAGTCGTTTCGTCAATGATACCAGCAATGACTTTATTCACCTAAAAAGGAATATAAAAGAAAAGCTATCACTATTTTCAGGCTGTGTATTTTAAATTTTCTTTCGATTTCAAATGCATGAGAAGCATAAAAACATGTACTTACCAGGCCTGGAGGAATGCTGTGAATGTTAGCAGCTCAAATGCGCAAGTGATCTATGTCAATCATTCAACAGCACACGATGTGATAAAAGATTTAAAATCAACATGCATCTGTGAATTGAAAACCTATGCTTTGCATACATAAATAGGGTTAGTGAAAGACAATAGAAGAAATGATTGCAGAGTGAGTAAATAGAACATATACCTGAAAGGCAAATTTTCATGCTCTAAATGTCTGTGAAAGGTTAGAATATTCGGAAACAGTATGTGATTCAGAACAACCATGCTATTCATGTTTACAGCATACAGCACTTCTGTATATACACTCAACAACATGGAATCAGATACTCTAGCACCAAATATTGCATTTAGTTTGCATGGAAAGCATGAAGTCAGTTTGGCAACATTATTTCAACTAATTGCACAGACACTGCCTCTATGTGTATATGAGAACACTCAATTGCAACAAAATTTTTGAAAATTCCATATTTAAGATCCGTTAACAAATGTATTTGTTGTGTCTCAGAGCTAATCACGTTATGTGCTCCCATTTTCACATCCAGATAAATTTTAAGAAAAACTGCAAGCAAATCTGTTCGAGGACATTTCTGAGTGATATATGGGAGAGATTAACATGTTATTTTATGGTGTCATTTTGCAGCAGAAACACAGACTTATCTAGCAGTCAAAGAATGGCTTTTAAGAGAAGAGTTAAGAGATGAATGATTTGTTTATCTTTCTTCATGCAAGGCACACATTATTAAGACTCTTCACAAAAAAACCTGATGAGCAGCATGTTCATATGCGCAGATAAGGTCACACACAGAGTTCCATAATAAATATACAAAGCCTTCAGTCAATTATATCTCAAGTTCCTTTACACACTGTTAATTGCAGTGTCTTCCTTTACTGATCATGTGTGGTTCCAAAACCATGCAGTAAATCTCAAAAGACTGGAATGTATGTTTCGATCTTGTTACCTTTTCTTCCAACTTTTCATCATCCAGATACTGTGCTTCCTGCAGCTGCTTCAAAGCTTCATTGGATAACAAGCTGTAGCTCTCCTGGAGGGATCTGACTTGCTTTTCCATTTCATTTCTTTCTTCATCTGTCATTCTATTAAGAAAAAATAAAGAAAAATGGAAGAAAGAGATCTCTGAGTAATCTGTAACCTGCAGGGAATGATCTGCTTACCTTTGCTTAAAGAAGTAGGGGGGAATTGGTAAAAGTAGTCTGAAAAAAATATAGCCTCATTATGAGGATGTTCAAGAAAGCTACAGTCTGCTTGTAGTCACTCCAGAAAAGAAGCTACAGTCATCTAGAATTTATGCTGAATTATCACTAAAGTATTTAACATTTGCATATGCCTTTGTCTACTGATTATCAGTCAAGACAGGTGACATAGCTAGCAAGGAGTGATGAGATATCTCAGTAAATTATTATCTTAAACAGCCTGATTTCAGCCACAGGTGAAACAAAACTTGTGATATACAGTTCAAGTACTAATTTACTCCCAATATGTTAACTGACTTCAAATGAAAATTACTGTCTAACGTTTTTTAAGCTGACCAGAGGCATATAAACCTAGCCAAATTCTTGAAATAAACAAAACTACATAAAGCTTCCCCAAATGGGAAGATAAAATTATAAATTTAAAGAAAAAAACAGACATATTTGTACACTAAATGTAACTGGAACTGTAAGATGAGGAGATGATTTCTTTTTTAAGCAAACAGTATGTACTGATTCAATTAATTTACATTATTTCAAAAATAAAAAAAATGGCATACTTGTCACTGTGCTTAGCTAAAAATGACTGAGTAGTCTGCAGAGCTTCAGCTATTTGTTCTTTCTTGGTTGACATTTCATCCAGGGAAATCTGAAAAATAAACAACCTGTGTTCAAGACTTAACTATGCACATATATACAAGAAGAAAAACAAACAGCATAGTGTTTCTATCTGGGAATAAACTCAATAATATTAAGAACTTGATTTTTTTTCTTTAAAAACTGGCTATTCTTACAGCAATATTATATACAGTGGAATTGTAAAATTTATCATTTATATATGGGTAAGTCACTGTGCTCTCTTTTGGATAAATAAGCTGTTTGTATTAGAAAACTATTGTGTGAGACAAAGAGAATTTATTTTACAATGTCGTTTTAAAATTAACCAATCATTTAAACCCACTTACTATAGTTAGCACAGTTTAAAGCAGCTTTATATCTTTATAAAAAGATAATGTGTACAATGGTCATTTCAAGAAGCTGCTCACCAACATGAGAGATAACAATTTAAAAAAATTACTAGAAGGCCACAAACCTTCATGAAATTCAGTGACAGAGACAAATGCAGTATCAGACACTTGGAAAAAATGTATTACTTATTAATATTCTCCCTGCTATCATTTCTGTGTCATGCCCACTAAAGCACTTGTTCTGGCAGAGAAACTTGGGATAATTTAATCTTTTAACTTTTCTGAAAAACTGTCTGCAACCTCTTCAGAAAATAGCACTTATTTTGGATAAATAAAGGCTTAAGTATCAAAGGGGAGTCTAGGACTTCATGAACAAGCCCAAGATATGTCCAGTGTCAGTGCTGAGAGTTCTAGCAAGGTGCTCGGGCCTTGCGTTCACCTGGGTCTGGACACAACCAACTCTGTCCCTGCGTGCATTGCGTCAAAGGGCCTGAACATGGTCTTGAACAGAGTCTCCCTTTGCAATTACCGCCAGCCAACCACAATCCCACCACCTGCGTGCAGCCTGGACAGAGATCAAGACAGCAAGTGCTGTCTGTACTATGTAAGAAAGCAAGGTGAGCAGGCTGAGGTAGCAGATGGGGTCACGAGCTCCGCTTTGCTCAGGGAACTGGCATCGCTGTGGTTGCTGTGTGTGCCCCGTCACTCCTGGCACCTGCTACTCCACCCACGCCACTGCTACACCCCACAGTACCCCAAACCACTGTGTGAAATGTGTTTCAGCTGACATTAGCTACCAAATCACTAGTCTTTGTTTCTACAAAACTTGTCAAGGCACCTGTGCTAGTCAGTGGAGACACAAAATCGGGCACCTCTGGAAAGTGATGCTACCTCGCCAGGCTGTTTCACAAGGGAAGGAAACACCCCCAGCAAACGCCCATCTCCCACAGGCTGGAGGAAGCCAAGGTGGCTAACTCACAGGTTACTTGCTGAGGGCTTAGGCTGGATGGGGAAGATGCCAGCCATACATTAAGATCTGTAAGCTGAGATGGTCTAAGGATTTGAGTGCTGGCTCAATGCTGACAAAGGTTTGCACTGGTATCATCCACAATAGCAGAAAAAGACTAATGCTGAATGTTTTTGCAAATCCTGATCTTAACTATTAGTGATTTACCCATCAATATGCTCAAATCAACACAAACTTACTTCCTCCTGTAGATACAGGGACAAACTCAGTAACAAAACTAGCGCTGGTCCGCTATGAACAAGCAGTGCGCTGGTACCAGTGGCCATGAGGACTGCAGGACTGCCAACCCGCCTGACAGCATGCTCAGCTTAAGCACATGCTGCTCCAGGGGCACTAAGTGGCACCAGCATGCATGACCAAAATAAAAAATGCACAAACAAGCTGCGAGGAGGGCCAAAATCATGTTTGTATAACCATACATCCAGACTGAGGGATATGGAAAAGATAGCGCTCCATCTCTCTGCTACTCGGTGTGCAGGCAGACCTTCACCTCCTGAAATCTTTTTAGCTGTCACTAAGCTATTTTATGGGACTGGCCTAGCAGGGGAGCTGTTAGAAATTATAGGAAACTTCACAGATGGAAATTTATGGGCAGTTACAACTGTACACAATGACAATGTACCTGTTAAATACAAAGGCAGCAAGATGGGCCACTCCAGCAGCCTGTGGACTAGTGTGATAATAAAAGAGGGCTCAGTCCCACCTGCTGTAGTCCCCAAGACAGCAGTTTTTACTATCCCATAAGAGGATCCCTCAAAATATCTTTTTCAAAGCAAATAAAAAGAAACTGGGCCCTCAAGCCCCTCCTACCAACTCTCTCCTTCCTGGTGTCAGGGTAGAAGTTACCCGACTTACTCACTAAACTATTTCAGGACAAGGGGGCAGACCTACAAAGTGCCATCCTGCCAGGATGCACTGTCCCTCTACAAAGGCTGAGTTATGGTTTGCAGGGTCTAGCTTCTCTAAACTTGGCATTTTCCAGCATCACAATACGTCATACACCAGGCCTGTAAAAAGCAGCTTGTACTTCTTCCTAAGTAACATGTTTGTGTCCCGCAACATGGATGTTCATTTACCCAACCTTCCACTTGCAATCAAATGTGAAATTACATCTGTAGTAAAATGTGGATGGTGATTTGGAGAAAAAAAGTATTTGTGGAATATTTTGTCATTTTAATCAATGTGGAAAGCTAAAATGAGGAAGTGGTATTTTGCCAAACACCACCTGTGTACCTGCTGCTTAGGCAAATCTGTCTTTTCGGCCTGTTCTCCTTCTTCTTTGCCGAGTGTCTTGCTGAGGTTTGACACCCATTTCAGTAAATCCCCAGCTTTCTCAACATATTCCTTCTTTTCTTCTTCCATTAACTTCTGATGAGCACCGTGAATTGTAAAAAACATGTAAATGTAAATTGTTGAAATATTTAACATTAATGTCCATAGAAACACAGCTCTACCACAATGGCAGTATTATCACATAAGCATAAAGTGATTTCATTTTATTTATCAGCACATGCATTACTCTGACGCTTTGATGTTGGAACAAAAATATAAACATTAACAAAATAATACCTCAAATGATTTGTAATTATGATTACGGTGCTTATTAATACACATGTACATTCATTATAAAATGACCAACATTAAGAAAAAGTATAGCTTCCCAGCCATTACTCAGTAGCTAAAATCTAAACAACATTTGCATATAAAGTACCTTTGAATTGCTGCCTTTGCATTACCCTCAGCTGTGGATATGTACAGCCAGCATAGGATATTAGTATTTTGCAATCTATGCACATGGATTACTAAATTACAATTAGGAAGAGTACATGGCTTTTATGTCTACAGAAACAAGAACAATAAAAGTCAAATACTGAGACATTTCATCTTTCCTGCACAGGAAAATATTTTTCTTTTTATAGTAGTAAATCCTGTTAGAAGTTTCAAATTTACCAGTACTTAGAAAGCATGCTTAAGCCCTTCCATGTATCACAAGTAAAACTGAAGACATTTTATTTCAGTGGAATTCTGTTTAATTTTATATGTAATTGCAATTCATTTGCCTATTAGAGCATGAAAACAATTCTAAAATAAACCCGTTACTTGAAGTGAGTCAGAAACTTTGGATATGTAACTTTATGATGCAATTAGCCCATTAAAATTAATGAAATACTACTGTGAGAAAATTTGCTTATGCATATGTTTACTGGACTGCAGATTTAACCCTTACATACTTTACTGCCACTTTTATAAAATAAATGGTATCTGCAAACTGATTTGTAATATTAAATTAAGTATCAGCTTACATGAAATACTGCAGAGTCTTCATTTGCAAAATGGGAAATCCCTTTCAATTTTTAATATAAGAATCTGATTCTCGTCTCACCTAAATCTACCCATTTTGCACTAATGTTAACTTCATCAACCTCAGTATAACTTCTGATTTACACTACCTACATGTAGATAATGTCAGAAGTAAAAACTGAATAGTCTGCATTCTGAAATTATGAATCTGCCTGAGTTTATCTATAAATTTCAACTTTGTAACAAATAATACTTAATTCCAGTTTTAGTGGTTTGTCCTAATCAGCGGTTTGTACTAATTAGTTTTACAGCAATTCATGATTACATTAGGAAACACCATTTATAATTTTCCATAAAGGCCATCATAGATCTTTTTCTTGACTTGAATGGGTTTTAAACAGGCGCCAAAATGAGTACTAGTATCTTTGTTGCATTACGAATTATAATAAAGACTGGAAATTCCTGTTTTCATGGGTTGAGCTGCTTCTAACAATCGCAGCCCAGTGTGGCAATCAAAAACAGCTCTCTCTAAAGCTTCCTTGTAGGTTAACTTCTTCTTTGTTCTGGGGCACGTTAAAACTTTACCATACAGTTTTTCATCTTTCATCTTCATAGCTGTGACAGCATCAATAATACCATTTTTAATTGCATCTTCCATTGTTAATCTGGAATGAGACTTTGGATCTACCAACCCACCAGTCAAGTACTGATACTCCAGGCAGCGCATGCCTGTTTCTTTGTCTATGGCATTTAAATGCATAGCTTCAACAACTGACATAACTGTGTTCCTTACAGGGTGAATGATCCCAGTAAAGATCAGTTCACACTGCTGGATTTGCTTGGCACAAGCATCATCGATTAACTCCCTTTGCAAAGCTTCTGAAACACTGTACTTTGCCCCAGTAAATGGATCAATTATGCCTCCTGTACTAACCTGAGCTTCGAGACATCGGAGGGCAGTAACTCTGTCTACCAAGTTTTTGCGTGAGGCTTTTAAGACTGGAATTCTTTCATTGGTTTCAGAAAGCCAGAACCCTGCAACAGGACTGTTTAAATCTTTATTTGCCTGCAAACTGCTAACTAAAATATCACCAAACTCATTAGCTGTGATTAAACCCTCCTTATATTTATTGACTAATGCTCTGTCAATTCTACCCTTGTTCAAGGTCTCCTCAATGTTAAACTGTACACCGGTTTTAAGATCTGTAAGCAAAAGAGAAGAATTCCCATCACAGTCAAAATAGGTAGACTCCTTCCAATCAAATTCCTGTTTTGAAAGCTCAAGATAGGTAGCTTTATCAACACAATTTTTTTTATAAGCTTCATATGAAGTCATTTCAGCTCCTGTTTCGACATCTACTACAGAAATTCTGTGACTTTTCTCTACTGACGGGCTGCTTATTTTCCTTTCACCAACTGGAAGGAGAAAGCACTTACTGCTTACACTGAACAAGCACATTTTTAGCAGATCACTGTAGTACATAGCTTTCCTGTTATTTGGATTGTGAAAACATTTTGCATTACTAGAAGGTTCATGCAAAAATTTTAGAATTGTGTTATTAAGCAAGCCAAGCTGCACGGCGACTTCTGGAGGTATACGAACACTTCGCACGGGATCAATGACTCCCCCACTTGCAATTTGAGCCTCAAGGATATTTTTACCTTTTCGTCTTTCTAAGAGTCGAGCTTCCATAGCCTGATACACAGAGAACACTTTCCCAGAACAGCAATAGCCCAAAACAGCTTTCTCTGCCTCAAGCAGTCTACTCTTGGACTCATAATCTGTAAGCCCTCTAACAACCGAATCATCAACAGAGAATTTCTGACCTGTTGTGGGATCAATGATGAAACCGGTAGCTGCTTGGGCCTCTAAAAATGCTAATGCCAATGCTTTTCCTATGATTCTTCTCTTTGCTGCTAAAGCAAAAGAGAGTATCTCTTTGCTGGATTCAAGGTATAGCCCAGCTATAGCTGTAGGTTTAGTTAAAAAAATTTCAAGGCTTTTCTGAACCTCATCAATAGTTTTCTGCCCTGAACGGAGCTGCTCAACCGTAAGCCTGTCTAAAAGTTTAACTTCGGCCAACTGTCTGGCAGTTACATCATGTCGGAGACCTTGAAATTTAATATCATCATATTCCTCTGTAAAATATTCCAACTGAGTTTCATCATCAACAGTTTTCAAAATCTCTTCCCCTAAGAAAGAGGTCCTCTTTGCAAAGTCTTCTTTCCTAAACCCTTCAGATGTTTTGTATCCCTCAAACATTGTCTCTTCATTACCAAAAGTCTTGTCATTTTCTTGGTTTAATGTTGTGACTTCAACGTGCATGTCATAGTGCTTGTTCTTCGCTATCTGTAAATAGGAATTTTTTGACACAGTGAGAAACACATCTGCAGAACTATGTTGTACACAATTCAATCCTAAATCCACCACCAGAGAAACATAAGGGAGAACTTGAATGTAAGTCAGGAAGGGGAACTACTACTTGCACTGGAGAGCAGAGAAATGTAGATACGTAGAATTTTAAAGCACATTTGCCATTTCAAATATGTATTCAATAACAGGAATACAAATGTTGTTTGTAACTGTATGAACTTAGTGCCATTAATCAAACCTTATTTTGACCAATAATAATACAATGGTGTATTTGAATTCACATTTCCAACGCAAACTTTTAAAATAATGTTTCTTAGATATTAACAATCCTGCTACAAAGGCCTAATGAAAAGCTTTTTTTGTCATGTAAGAATGAAGGGGTTCCCTTCACCAAGGTAAGGACATAAGAAACGTTAAGAGAGAATACAGAATAGTGATAATGTACACAAACAAACACACAAACAAATAGAATAGTAAATAGTAAAAGCCAGCCCTAGGAAGGCAAACCCTCACAAAATATAGTGTGTACCTCCAAGGGTTGCAGTTTTACCACTCCTAATTCATGTTTCGTGTCTTCTCCATGTCTAATAGATTGTCTGGAACTGTGTAGGTTCCTGTTTCTCAATTTGTCCCTTTCAGATGTTCCAGAGATTTGGTTTGCTTTATCAAAAGTTATCTGGAACTGTGTACTCGTTTGAGAAACAAACTCTGTAAAAGATTGTGGGCTTGAATCTTCTTCTAGTGACTGGTTTATTCTTGACATCTGGAACTGCACCTCTCTTGGTATCATATCATCAGCACTCACATACAATGTATTTCCTTCTATTTGATCAGATTTAAAACCTGATCTCTCCTGTTTCTGCCTTAACATAGGTGAGCTAGGTTTTGCATGTGGAGGAAGCTGTTCAAATTCTCTAGTTGCAGTGTCACTCAGGTAATCGAAATCATTCCCTTTTCTCTCACAGCTCAATTTAAATCCAGAATCTTGGAGTTTATTATTTTGCTGAACTTCATTCTGAAACAAAAGAAACCTGTGTTCACTCTCCCTGACCTGCAGGTCCATTTTCTGTTTCAAGCTCTCAACCGTGTGCTTCTGCACTTCCAATTCTTCTTCAAGTTTCCTGCACTTCTGGTGGTAGTCCATTTCAGCCTGCTTCCCTTGCTGTAGTTGTTCGTGACATTTTTTAAGCCTTTCTTGCAGATCTTCCATTTGTATCTTGTACAACATGATGTTTTCCTCAGCCATATGCTTTTCCTGCTGAAGAGCAACACATTCTAGTTTTATGCCAGAAATGTCATTTTCTGTGATGCTATGGGATTCCAGTAATTTTTCAACTTTTTTCCTAAATTCCTCTGCGGAGTGTTTAAACTTAATGGATTCTTCCTGAAACAGAATCATCTTCTTCCGTGCCATTTGTTCATCCAGAGTCTTCTGATGGAGTTCATCCTGTAATTTTTTTAATTTACTACTTAGCTCTTGTATATGAGCTTGTTGTAGTTGCATCTTCTGCTCACTCACTCTCTTTTCCATAGTTAAAGTATTCATTTGGGCATTTAGATTTTTAATCTCCCGGTCAATGGTCAGGGTGGAAGCACTTTGTTTATCACATTTTTGTTTATATTCACTGGCTAAGTCTTTTGTTTTTGCTAGATCAACTTCTAGGCTTTTGATTTTACATATGAATTCTTGCTCAGTTATTGTTTGCTTGTGCAATTGTTCATTTGTTGTACGCAGCTGCTCTTTGAAACCATCTGCTAGGGCTTTTAATGCATCATTTTTCCTCTGAATACTTTGTTTTTCCAAAGTAATCTTCTCTGATTCAGACTGAATTTGCTTCATCATTAGTTTTGTTTCAGTGTTCCATTTATTAAGGTCCTCTATCTTTCGTTTCAATGTTTCTGACACCTGATTACTTTTGGCTAATTCATTCTTCAGCATCTGAATTTCCTGCTGGTTTTCTTTCTCTACTTTTGTTTTTTGAAGCAACTGTTCTTGAATTTTCTTACATTGCTCTTGAAGACTATTTGCTTCTCCTTTGCATGTCTGGGTTCTGTGTTCAGCTGCCAGTTTCTCTTTTTGAAGAGAACTGATTTGTGAATTTAAATGTTTGATAGTGATTTCAGTTTTTGTCTGTGATCTAGTTAATTCCTCTACTTCTCTTTTTAGCTGTGTCTTTTCTTGCTGAACAGATTTCAGCTCCTCCTGATAGCTCATCTTTATTTTCTTAAGATCTATAGCTTCCTGCATCATCTCTTCAGCTTTACCTGTGGTTCTATGCAGCTGCTTGTCCAGTTCTTTCAACTGTTGCAAATATCCCTGCTCTACTTGGTCTTTTTCCTCCAACTTAATTTTTAGGCATTTAAGTTCACTATTGACTTTATCTAGTTTTTCTTTTAATATACGAGACTTTTCTTCTGTTGATGATTTCTGAAGCTCAATTTCATTCAGTTCATATTTCAGGTCTTTAATAGTTTTATCCGCTTTTTTGTTAGCAAGGGTTAGCTCATCTACCTTCTGTTTAAGCTCTTCTACTTTTTTGGCTTCTTGTTTCTTCTGGAAACTTGTAATTTCAGAGTCAGTCCTACACTGGCTGCCTTGCCCAGCTGTGAAAGATGGCAGGGAAGTTTCTCTAGTTACAGAGTACCTGCCTTCAACAACCTTCCTTCTGGCTTCAGCTTTCTCTCTTTCTTGCAGCTTTATTTCTGATAGGTTCCCTTTAAATTCAAGATCTTGTTCCATTTGCTTTATCATTTTCATAAGTTTCTCCTCTGCTTCTGTTTTTTTCTTCAGCTCCTGCATTAAGGTTTTTTTTTGTTGCTCTAAATCATGAAGATTAGTATCTTTTCTTCTTAGATGCTCTTCAAGCTTTCTTCTGGTAAAAGTGCTTTCTTCTATTTGATTTCGAAAAGCACGAAGGTTTTCTTCCAGTATACTTCTTTGAGTCTCCGCCTGAAAAATGAGCTGCTTTACACACTCCAGCTCCTGCTCTGCATCTGCTTTCTCTTTCTCAATGCTCTCTAGATCTATACGACACTGCTTTGCCTCTTGCTCAGCCTT
Source organism: Elanus axillaris (assembly GCA_026212715.1). Taxonomy (NCBI): domain Eukaryota; kingdom Metazoa; phylum Chordata; class Aves; order Accipitriformes; family Accipitridae; genus Elanus; species Elanus axillaris. Next base: position 2,932,489 of record JANZLQ010000017.1, on the reverse strand, counting down.
GGTCTTCTGAAGACAAATTTCTTCCATGTCCTTTTGCTGCTTCTTCCGCTCTTTTTCTGCAGCTTCCCTCACTTTAGGGAGCTCCTGTTCCACTTGGAGTTTTTGTTTCTTCATATCCTCCAACATCTCCTCAAGTGTTTTTACCTTTCCCATGAGTTTTCTGTTCTCATCTATTGTGCTATTTTGCTGTGCCATTAGATCTGAATATGCCTCACGTGCTGATGCTTCCTTATTCTTTAAAATCTGTAAAGGAATGAGATAAGTTGGAGTATACTTTTTGTAATACAGCATATGAAACATGTTAAGCTCTTTGAAAAGCAGAATGGAAAATACTTACTCATATATATGGTATGCCCAGAAAGCAGGACGAGCAGTTCCCACCACCATCACCTTCTCTTGAAGGCTTCAGGAAGTTACCATTAGCCAAATATGAAACCCTTCATAAAGACATCCACAAAGTGAAGAAGTCCTGAAGCCTCTCACTTCAGACAGATGCCTCTTAGCAGTAACCAGCATCAAACAACAGCTCGCATATGCTTTTTCTCCAAAGAAACAGGTAAAGCAAACAGTGAGCCAAACACTGTGTGAAAGAATTCCCAAGGAGAAAGAGACCTACCATTTCTGGATTAGCTCAGTAGGAATTGGAAGAAGAATTTTACGTTTGCAAGCAAAACTAACACAGGACAAGTCTGGAAATCCCATCCAGGAAAAGAAACAGTACCTAGAGCTAGAGCCAAGATGCATCAGCTCCAGAAAGAGACATATCTAAGCCCCAGTACATCTATGCTCCGTAGTGTGTTCCACAGTCCCGCTGCCTCCCCACTGGCTCAGCTGGGGGACTAGCAAGAGCACAGCTGCTCTGCAGTGCAGACACAGTTAGAAGTATAAACATGGTTATTAAGAAAATCCTAGCGAAAACCAGTTGGCTAGTAGTCTCCGTATGTTGACAGATCAAAGGAAACTCTTATAAGCACGATGTGCATTCACCAGTAATGATATGGTTAAAAACATAAATACCTTGTCTTCATTAGCACTATCGTAGGGTTAGTTACCAAATGTGAAGTAACACGAGGTAAAAACACACCTGTATTTCTATGATCATACAAACATGGCATGAGGGGTAATTATAGCAACATTTTCAAATATGCAAAATGTTTATTTAGTTCAAATTTACCAGATCTACTTAAATTTTCATATGATACACGAAACTTATTTCCTAAAAGGCTAATGCAAAGGCAGCTTCTTTAGTTTCCCTCTGTATTTCCCATGTCACAATTTTGACCAGACTCCCATGGATGCAAAACATTTAAATTGGTTTCTTATCTGATCTCCTTTTATGCTCTAATAGACTCAGAATCTAATGTATTATGCTTGAAAAAGATTAACTTAAAATACAGATACGGTCACGAACTGTATCTCGTTAACTTTCATTATTTCTAATCAACATAGCTGAGCATCAGATGCGTGGAGTAAAGGACGGTAATTAAATAATAATAGAAAATAAACATAAAACTAAATTTGTAAGAGCTTTAAAAATTTATGCATCTCAGAATGAACAGTAATTAATATACCATTAGCATATTAATTGTTTAAATTATGTTCAATCAACTTTAAATCACTTAACCTTGACATATTTTGAGATTTAAATGTTGATTTAGATTGGTTTAGAATCATTCTTAAATTAACTGTTTCACTTGCACTGCGTAAAACCTCTGGTACCTTAATAACAGTTGTGCTCCTTTTCTCTTCATTATCATTGCCTCTCTTTTTTTGCTTTTCTTTTTTTTCAAGTACAGCTTTTCCCCCTGTTTTTTCACAGAATGTTTTCTGGAGTTCAGTGTTTTTTCCAGGTACCTTTGTGCTATGACCCTTATCTCTACTGTCCATTTCTGCAACTAGCAATAAATCTTTACATTTCTGACCCTGTTCGAACTTGTCTTCTCCACTTTGCTTCTCCCTGCTTATATTTATGTTGTCCAAACCACAAATTTTACCCTGTGATATTTTCTTCTCACTTACTTTCTCATCACGACTCAGAAGTTTTTTTGCTAATCCATGATCTGGTAACAGAACATAATCCTCTCCTCCATAAATAATTTCTGAGACGGCTGTATTTGCATTTAGATCACCAGCATTTCCTAATAATTCTGTACCTAAACTTGGATCACTCTGCACTGGTGACACTTCAGAATCTAATGGATGAGATTCAGAGACTTTTGCTGCATACTGACTCTCTGAAATATTTCCTGAAGAAACAGCCAAAATTCCTCGCATTGTACTCTTGGCTTCATTTGGATTTAAATTTGATTTTTCTATGATTACATTTTCTGCTTTGAAGTAACTTTTATCCAGAGATGCTCTGTGCAGTTTGTTTGTATCCCTTTCAACAACAGCAGAAACACCTGGATTGCTCACAGATTGCAAATTTAACTTTGTTTTTTCACGTCCATTGTGTGCTGCCAGCTCTCTGGAAGAGGATGCAACTTTCTCTAAAGGTATTGCATCCCATACACCTGCAACAGAGTAATCTTTTTCACCACACACTTGAAACTGTCTGTCTTCAGAGTTTAAAGTAGTATGGCTATTAGTTTCCGTAAAGCGATGTTCTTTACACTGACATTCAAAATGGGTTCTTGGTGAAAAATGTTGCTGCTTGTAAAGGCTGATATCCAGGGCATGCCTTCCAGTTTTTGGAGTAACTTCATCTTTCTTCACTGTCAACTCAAAATTAGTTTCTGATTGCATCCCATATTCTTCCTCTGCTGAAACATCCCCCCCTGCCTTTCTTGATTTTTTTTTTCCTGTGGTTTTGTGTAACATTTCCACATTAGGCAATTTCTTTGATACTGCCTCTGTTTTCTGTCTCTCTCCATTAACAATTTGTTCATTTAACATTTCACCAGGATCCTTATTCACACTCACACAGATCTCACCTGAAACAAAACAATCTTTTCTACCATTTTCTTCTTTACTTTGATTACCAAAACCCATTAAATTCTCTTGCTCTGTATGTAGCTTATTTTCTCTGTTGCCACTAATGCCACTTTCTTGGCCACTGGAATTTAAAAATTGCTTTAATATTCTATCAGTTTTGACTTTATCATATCTGTCTACATCTAATTTTCTTCTGTCAGTTTCCAATTTATTTTCTGTGTCTTTAGGTTTACTGGAAGAGTTATCTTTTTGTAAATATTCCACATCCATCATGCTTTCATTAGGTGTGTTTTCCTCTCTGAATGCAACAGCTTCATTACATCCCAAACGTTGAAAGACTTCAGCTGACTTCACAGGTTGCTGGAGTTGACTCTCTTCTGGTAAGCTCTGAGCATGACAGCACATGGATTAAACTGAGATATCATGGAAAGCATCTTTTTTTTTCCCCTTATTTTGTGCATTCTTAATGCTATTACTGAGAGTTAGGAAGAAAGATTGGTATGGAAGAAAATCTTTGAATAATCACAGACTTCAGAGGTCTGATCCCAGAAGAAAGAAAAAGATCATTCCTCCTTTGAAAAGGATTATTCATTTTCTGATTTGCTACCCTCATTACAAAGAAAAAACTCATCAAATCACTTTGAGACTGGAAATCTACTTAGGTTATCTTCATATAAGCTATCACAGGCTGCTGGAAGGTGGAGGAGGACGGAAGATGGGGGGTGTTTGATTTCCAAAAGAAGCAGTCCTGGAGATTCAGAGCAGACTGAAACTCCAAAGAGTTTAAAAAATTCCATTTGCTCTTGAACAATGTGAAACCTACTGGCATTCACAGGTTTCTTGATCCTTGTTTCAGTTCTTGTTCTTTGTTTCACTTCTTATCCTTGATACTATTAGCATTATTAGTCACACTAAATCCTCAGTTATAATGGCTACTTATCAACAACAAGTATTATGTATTTCCATCAATATGCTCCACCACTTCATGATGTACAAAGATACATGCTGTTAGTGTTACAGTTTGTCCAGACATATCCAATAGCAAGAAAAGCCAATAAGGACAAAGCCAGCACCAGACATGCAGTTAAAAACTCTGGTTTTTCTGTAATAACAACATTAAAATTTATATCTTATGAGAGTATTCTCCAATTTCATGTAATTTACAGAGGACTGCATTTAATATGGGCATTATTTTGGAGATATGCACTGTATAGATTATACTAAAACACCATAGTCCATAAAGAATGACTACATAATCTCTTTCAGAAAGATTTCAAAAGACAGTGAAGAATTTTAAAAGTATTTTTTTCTCAATTATTTGGAAGGTTGATTCTGCAGCAAGCATGTATTTTAAGTAATTTCTCTGCTCAATTTCAGTAACCTACTCTTGTTAGTAAGATTCAACAGTAAGCATAAATAAAATGCTGTTTGACCCCAAGGAATCAATACAGTAGAAAGGTAGAAGGAAAAAGAAAATCTAAATATGTCAAAGAAACTTAAGAAATTCATTAAGAGGGCACCGCATCTCCCTGTTTAAAGAACTCCCTCATACGCTACATGGACCAGAATGCATACTGTGGAATATTAAGGCCTACATAGAATATCAACGGTGCATGCACACTAAGTTTGCCCTCATCATCTTAATGTCTGCATTTATCCAAACGATCAAGACCTAAAATATTAAAGTGTTAAAATGTACTGTATGGAACTACATTTCCATCAGAATTTAGTCAATCATATGATCCTTCTAGCTGGAAGAACTGGTAAAATGTGTGGATGGTATGGGGTTTTGCTTATCTGACTGATACTGGTGTAATTTAACACTCCTACATTTCTTTATGAAGTCCAGTATATAAGGAATTCTAGTCTTTCATATCTGCTGCTAACTCTGTGAATAACTCTAAGAAGTATATTGCTCTTTGTTTGCCTAGCTATTCTTTTTGCTTGGTTAGCTGCCAGGGGACGACCTACCTCTTCCTCTTCCAGTCTTTTCAAAGAGTCACCTGCAAACTTAATGTATTGGGTCATCAAGGTCACTAAGGCAGTATATCGAGTCCGTAAATCCATGAACTGCAGAAAAACAAAAGGGGGGTAGGGGAGGGGAGAGATAGAGGGAAACACTCCCATTAACCTTCAAAGAGGTGATAAACACTACTCTAGAACTTATCCTAATTTTGATTCTAATATCCGGATTGTGGAATCCAAAGTCCTAATTTTGATTCCTAAGCTGAATGCCCATCAACAGGGTGCACTTCCATAAATAAATCCTAAGAATCTATGCGGAGATCATAAGGAGAAGAAACAGAAGACAATGTTTTGACTTCACAGCCACTTGATTCTTCCCCCCTGTAAGAACAGGTTATAGGAGGGACAAGCAGTACTAGTCACTATTCCTCTCTAACAGTTAGCAGGGAGACAGATTTATCTTTCCCACCCAAATGAGGCTGACTTGCCTTGGAATCTGTCAAAGTGTTCAGATCTGGTAAGTTTTACCATAGCTAAGATGAAAGTTCCCTCTTTTTACTGTGATCAAGATCTAGCCCAGAGGTAGTTCTAAACACTTCTACTGAAGTACTTTTTTTCATATAGCTTTTTATAATTTGGGGGACTTTTGTTCATCAACAGCAATATAGTATTTCATTATCTAAATACTGCATAGCAAGCAACAGAATATTTATCACGTAGTATCTACAGAGGAAAAAAAAATCTTGCTTGGGTACACTATTTAATCATTAATAAATCCTAAATCCCATTCTTGTGTTTACTCTGTTTTAAGCAAAGACTCAAAAAACCACATTTTACTGTCATAAGAAATCCATCTACCTCTTGAATAATGAAGTCTGATGAGCTTTGCATTCTTCGGCGTTTCACTGGAGATTTTTGTTGGGAGTCAACCATAGCTCTGTAGGTCATAGTCTGCAACTCATAGTCCTGTAAAACAAGGAAATGCACAAAATGATTTGCATTCCACATGATACTGACAAAAAGGAAAGGATTCCAAGTATAATGTTATTTATTACCTTCACAGCAGCTGAGTATTGTTCTGAATACTTCTGGCATTCATCTATTTTCGCTTGTTTCATTTCGATCTCGGAAACGAGCATCTGTGAAATATGAAACTACATTTTCATCTTAAAAAGTTATTTTTGTTACTACTATTATTAGCAAATCTACTTATCTAACATCACTAAAGTTACATAATATGCTCATTGCCATGTTTGTACAAGTAATTATTTGCTCAAGCCTACGTCCTGGGCTTTGTCAGGCTTACAGTACAGAAGCAGTGAAAAAAATCTGCCACGTTTAATAGCCAGTGAGTGAACTTAAAACGAAATCAGGAATATACCATTTTGTACATACAAATTGTTATTTAACATTGTTAATATCTTATTTAAGCTGCATTTCTTTCTTGCAGGAGACAGTTGTTGAGTGTAGTTCTGCCTCCATGAAAATACTTCTATGTCCATAAATACCAAGAGCAGTACTGCATAAAAAATGATGCAATAAGGAGAGTCCAGAATTTTAGGTACTCTCTGAGGTTTTGCTCTTCTTGCACATTTGAGGACCAAAACAATGTGCTCTATAAAATGGCAATAGTCGGTGAGCGATATATTTATGACGTTAGCTGCATTATAAACATAAACCCATAAAAGCAGGTGATGACTTAGAATTTTACAGTGAGGGCTGAGGGATGTAAGCACCTCATATCAAGAAGTAAGACTGACAATACTGTGTTAAACTGATGATTTAATACTTTTGTCATTACAGCATTGCTTTCCTACAATGAGATCCCTTTCATACCTTATGTTGGTTCAGCTGTTTAGCCAATGCTTTGCTATTTTCAGGATGGATTTCTTGAATCTTTCGCTGAGCATCTTCCACTTGTTGAATCCAAGTGTCCAAAGAATTGTAAGTATCTTTGTAATACTTCAGAGATTTATTAATACCTTCCAAGTCACGCAACCTGATTTTATTTTAGAAGATAAGCCAAAGGAGAGAAGATGAATATTAAAGATAAAAACTGCAACACTAAGCCAAATACAGCTTTAAAGGCTTCAGATGCCTTACCTCTGCTTATAGCTCACACTATAAGCATACTAAAATAACACTAACTAAACAGTTCTCAAACACCAAGATTCCCAGCTTGATGAAGCCTTTTCGTTTGTCATAAATGACACCCAGGAGAGATCCTTCTACAGAAGAAACTGCACATATCCCTCAGTAGTGAGCTAAACTGCTTGAAACTCCATAAGCACAGGAAACCCCAAGCAAGAGGGAGGGCTCTGCAACAGCAATTAATTCTGTTATAGGAAGTGAAAGTATTTCAAATGTGACCTATGTGAATCAAGGAGTGTGCTGTGCTGGAGTTAATTAGTGGTTGGCCATACTCTCTGCACCTCCCACAAAACAATAGCAGTTATGCTAAAACTAAAGCCCTTAAATATTCTAATGTGCAAAAACAATTGTTCCTCTCAGTCCATTTTTAAATCATGTATTTGACCTGAAAAGAAAGTGCTGTGTATTTCTCAAAAGTGGTTTCCATACTGAGGAAAATACTGACAGTTTTTCTTTCATGATCCTTATACTGTTACTTCAAAGATCATATAAATATGACCACTCCAACTGTAGAATAAACATACTTATTAAACAACTTTTTATAGTTCTACTTGGAATGAATACTTTTAATTGTGGTAGTGTTGTTCTCAAGATGCCATAAGGAGACTGAAAAAGAGCAAGCCAAGTAAACTGTATTGCTCAGGTTTCATACTTAAACATGTTTTAAAGCTAATAACCATGAAAAAGGAACATAACTGCAGCCAATATTTGTACATGCTTTTTGTATAATGATCATCAGTGTCAAGGTGTTAGGAAGCAGCAGAGGGAATATTTGCAGAAAGCAGCTTGTTTACAGCTCCATGCTGCAACTACCACAATCTGTCCTATTTACACTAGAAGCCACTACGTATTAACAGTAATTTTTCAGCATATTCCATTCAGGATACCATCCCGTGAGGAGAGCATGTGGTTCATGTTTGCTCTCCAAGGAAATAAGGACACTTCAGTACCTCATAAAACTACTCTTTTACCATTTAAATTATGTAATACTATCAAATGATGAAAAATCTGAGGTGGATTTAAAGCTAGCTATTCTGCAGTCAGATTTAAATGAGTCAGCTTTTGCCCATCTTCCTTTTAACTTCCAGCAATGTTAAACAGACAAACTAAATTAGTTAATTACAAGTGAGTAACTTCAGTATTGCACCTGAATGGGTATTCACCCCTTAGAAAAGGAGGACAAAGAAGGGAAAGGTTGTTGTGTGAGCTTTTACATAAACAACACTATCTTTGATGCTCTTGTTCAGGTTAACTATAACAACAAACTAAAGTAGATTTTAAAGAAAATAAATTCAGGCTGTACACTACAGACTTCCTTAACTTGCCCATACTTCTTCCTTCAGTCTCTACAGTTCTGGTTCCTTCAAATATGAGAAACAGAACTGTAGAGACTGAAGGAAGAAGTATTTCCAGGAATGTCATGTACGCATACCTCCTTCAGAATTATGGGTAGGTGTGTTCTGCTGTATCTGCACATCTGTGTAGGCGTGTGCCTTTGAGTAACATTCTCCAATATCATCCTGACAGTAATACTGAAGGGCTAAATTTAGAGGAATATCTCAACTGGATATTGAGGCTGCATGAAAACAGTTGCACACCAGAAGAAAATACTGGCACTTCACCAGAATTTATTGTAGCAAATTATCACAGAAGTCAATGGAAGCTAAGGACTTCCAGACTTAGCACTTGAGTCACTAAAAGCAAGTTAACATGAAACCAATCATAAATGATGAATCAGCTTATCAGTTTAGCCTGTCATAACTATGTGGAGAAACAGATGGTATTTCCATAGGACAGCAAGCCATTTCTGCAGGCTTTTCTTTGGAAATAAAAAAAGACAATTTACTGTGCCTCAGTAAGTTGTAAGTAAATTATGTATCTATATCTTGTTAGTCTTTTGGTGCTCCATAGTCACTGACATTTTCCTGTGGAAAAGACAATTATTTTCAACAGCACAGAAAGGCTAAGAATCGTTGATCTTACCACATTTCACAAACAGTTCAGAAAACTATTCTGACCTATTTTAACATTAATTTCTAATTATTTTTCCTCAGAAACAACAAAACCAGCATAAAACATGAATAGATTATAATAAAAAGTTATACTAACCTATTTTCAATTTGACAATGAATGTTTTGCCACCTCTCAGCTAACTGATCAACTTTTTCTTTATGCCAGTCAAAGTCAAGATCACGTTCCTTGTGCATTTTAAACATCTGGTCACTGATCATCTTTGCCTTCTGCAGTTCATCCTCTAAGGCATGGAATACTTGTCTTTTCTCATCTACTTCAGATCTCCATTGCTAGTATGTGATAAATGATAAATTGTAAATAACTCCTAAATATCGACACTATTTTAAATGACTATTTTACATGAGTAAAATGTATAAATGAATAAACGAAAAACATTTAAATGAGTATTTTACTCCTGGTTGCTCAAACACTGGAATGGCACCAGAATGGGTCTGAAGCAACTAATTCACTATGAACTGCAAAATAATTCTAATAACAGCATCCCCCACAACACACAGATCAAAACATGGACAGCAAATTAATACACTTATCTTATAAACTACAGCTTTCAAAAAAACCACTACGTAGATGCCAATCATTCTATCTAACAAAAAAGCATTCTCATCATTTGCAGTATTAAAATGAGGTGTATACAGCACTCAAAAAATGCTGAACTTCAGTCTTACCCTTTTGCAAAGATACCTGCCAAACTTCATAGGAAACCCTGATTACTATACCGTAACGGTAGCAGAAATGTTATTGTGGCCACATTTATATATTTAAGTTACCTTAAGCATATGTTACCTTTTGAAAAGACAAAAAAACAAGTCTTACTGCAGCACTGACAAGTACCACTCTTGGAAGTTCAGATACTTCAAGGCATTTATTTCCTAACAGCAGGAATGAGCATGCAAACTATCCAATTCCTAAGGCTCCAAAGCTGTTATTTTTTTCTGAGATGTCAATCCTAATACAGACTTTCCTCCAAATACACAGGCCAACTTTTGATACACTATACAGTATAGCATAACCAAAACAGGTGTTACAAGACAGATGATTTTCCTATTAATTTTTTATTTGCCCATGGAAAGGCACTGGCCAACTCTTACCTTTAAGGTACCCATCAGATTTTCAATATTGTTTTTGTCAGCCGTTACCGCCTCTTCTTCACACAACTTAGTTTCATAGAGTTTTACTAATGATTCTGCTCCTTGGGTGTTCTTCAGCACCAAATTTACAGTTTTTAATCTGAAAAACAGTAATTTCTTGTTGACTGAACCATCAATAACAGAATTCAATACACTTGCATTTTTCACCCTTTTTGTGTCATGGGGTACCCCCTTATTTAATGTTAAAATGTTAACTCCCTTTTCTTTGATCAGTATTACTCATACTAATATCTTCCCATCTATTCTAAAGTGAAAACTGTAAACTAAACATGTGTGGCCTATTACATACTTATCTATGTAAATGGAAGACATGGAATAAACTTGGTTCATGTTCTGAATAACAACATTGAGCTCAGAGCGCAGAGTAGGGACTGAAGGTGAACCAGCAGCTTGACTGAAAAACTCTTCACATTTATCTGTGATGACTCCCAAGTCATCCTTTAGTCGATCCAGCTCTTTCTTCAGTTTCTGTAAAATGAAAGGTGATTGACATCAACCTCATATACTCTACGTATCATTACCAGTACCAGGTCTAGTCTCCTTTGCTTGTTTCATGTGGACACCATTAAAAAATTTTCAAAAAGAACATATGCATAAAAGCGAAACTACCAGAGTCACCGTTTATTGGCATCTTTTTTTCTCACAAAAACAAGTTTAATCTTTGACTCTTGTCTTTTCAAGGTGTACTACAAACCTTCCTGGCTACACTTAAAATGTCTGGATATATTTGTTTTAAAATAAAACTTCTTTTAAAATAAAACTTCCTAGGTAAAATGGCCTTTCTCAAAGGCTCACCTCTTGCTCTGAAATCCTAAACACACTTTCATGTAGATCATCCCTTTCCATTGGGGTTCGGATCTGCCGTATTAACCGCTCCTCACAAGTCTCCAGCTGTAGTCTGATATTTCTGACTTCAGAGATGTAGAGATTGTAAATAGATTCTTCCTGCTCCTCTGTTGAAAGGAAGGAAGCACATGTTAGCAAACAAAGCCATCATGTCATTTTCAACATGTCTTCTCACAAAGCACTTTATAAAGTCACCATTCTACAAGTCTTTCATGACTGGCTGAAATCCCATCAGTTTCCATTGGAATTTTTTGCCTTACAAGGCAAATTTTAGGAACCCTTAAATTTTAGCTATTATAAAATCACCTCCTCACACATGAAAAATTAGCATATGTCTTTGACCATTCAGCCCAGGCACAGGCATCACACCTATGCAGACAGTGCTAAAGTCAGTGATCGATTCTTTCAGTCAGATGATATGAGGTGCAATACTACAGTAAACCTCCAGGGCCTTTTTTTTTTTTTTTTTTTAAATCCTCTATTTCAGATGCACTGGGCAACTCATCTTTCCTTAAGTATAGTGAACTATCCTAATGCAGTAATCAGCTTTGCACTACTGTATTTCTTTAAGTCATTAGCTACTTGAAAGTAAATCAGAACAGATATTTTAAGCTTTCTGTTCTTATTGTATTTAAAAACAGACTTAAAAGAGCAGTAACTACAGACATTCTGTGGAGCTAGGAAAATACTTAGGATACTTTTCTTGCCTTAGCAGTGTGAAAGAAGCTCTAATTCTGTTATGAACTCGACAAAGGAATCAAGTTGCATTTCCAAAATTCAAAACAAGGAAGGCATGACTAAACAGTGAACTGTAATGCACAGAATAAATTCTTGGGTGTAAAATTTTTTCTAGTGCTCTGTATATTAAGTAACAAACACATCAATATTTTTACATAGCTTAACATAGACAAAGTTAAAAACACTTAGAGCTTCTGTACACTGTAATCATGCACATGGTTAAAATGTTGAGTATCTGTTCAGAAGAACTGAGGCATTAACAATATCAATATGATAAAATAGGTAATTCACTAAAGCTTGTATTCAGAGAGAGAGAAGTTTAAGAGCTACAATTTCTCATGAGGGCATCTTTCTACTGTTCTCAGCAAAGTTTCACCTCTTTCTGCAGATTTCAGCAGCTCTTGATAGTATTGCTTGCAAACATTAACTTCCCTTTCCAGCTGTGCTGTATCGGAACTTGTAAAGATTTTGGACTCCCGGCTATCTTCCACAAAATCATCAAAGCGGGACTGCAAATTGCTTAGAACCTGCTGATGTTCACCTGGCAGCATTGTCTTTATCTGCAACAGATTATAAAACCAAGGCACTGTCAGCAATGATGCATCACTCACACAGTTCCCTGTAATGCTTTTTATCAAAAAGCAGTATCGACCAATTACTAAGATGGTGAAGTCAAAGAATCAAGGTTCTGAAAGCTTGCTGTTCCTGAGCTGGAGTCCACTCGACAGCTTACAGTTTACGCTCACTATAAAATCCTTTTCCATCTTTAACACCAGCAATGGGCTGTGTTAAGCCACCCCTACATCAGGCACCATTTCTCCATCTAATGCCACATAGCAACAAATGAGCAGCCAGCAAGAGTCATGCAAGTAGGGACACTTCAAGAATTATCTCAGATTCCTTCCTTCCAATAGCAACAGTAGGAAATTAGGAGTGAAAATGTAATTTGGATATTGCAAATATGATTGCAACAGTTTGTAGACAGATATACACCAATGTTGTATAACAAAATATTGTATTAAATAGTGTTATGCTATACATCTAACATTGTGTAATTCAGTGATCTCACACATTGTTTTAGCCAGAAAGAAGAGTATTTTGATCTCTATCACTATTTCATTTCTGACAAATTGATCTTAACTAGCTATTTAACATTTCAAGTTACAGACACACATAAGAAAGAAAAAATGCATTACAGAGAAATAAGTATTCAGGTGCCTTCAGCCTGAAAGACTAAATGTCGCCTCACAGTTGTTCCATTGTTATTAGAAAGTTGCAGCATGAGGAAATAATGGGAGTTTTTCATGAAGATTAATTAACCTTAGCCTAATCTCCCCAGTTACCTTCAACATAAATGCAGAAAGGTAGACTCTTGCAGAATAAAATTCAGATTTAGACACTGTTCATTCTTTTCAAGAGATCCTGTCCCTCTGCTGACAATAGGATACTAGAGAGATTAGCATGATAAGGCAGGTAGTCTTCATGATACCACCTCTCTGCTCCTTCCCCAAATATATCTGTGTAAAGGCTGCTCAGATCAAGGCAGAACGCTGCACAGTGGTAACCAGCATGGCCACTACCAGCTATTCCCACAAGGAAGATGAGGATTGCTGCAAATCATTGATTATACAACATTTCTGGGAAGCATAATCTATGACTTCCCAGCAAATGGCTAAGAGGCCCTTCCTAGACATAGCACGTACCGATGCAACATTGCCAGCTCGAACAGCTTCAATTTCATTGGTCAGATAATGCCAGGACACCACACTCTTCATGTTTACATGTGACTCATGCCAAAGGGCCAGAACATTCTGAAATTGCTGTTCAATCCTGAAATATAAAAAAACTCCAACTTTAGACCAGCGTAACACATGAAAAGGGAAAAAGAAGTTAGATGTTATTTTAACCCAAGTGTCATATAAATTAATTTTAAAAGAAAATGCGTGGTTTTGTTTTGTCCCTACCTGTTGGCTGTATCTATTGCTTCTTTGTTTGGTGGAGGAACTGAAAAGCATACAGATGGAACCATGGCCTCATTACCACTCGGGCTAATGACCTTCCATTTAGCACGATGGGAGTTGTTTGCTAATACACATTCATCATCTTTGTAAATAGTTATCTAGTATTAACAGAAAGGCAGAATAATTTAATGAGCTAAGCATTACAAAATACTTTTACAAAGCATTTCTGCAAATGATGTCAACAAATAAGCAACAGAACAACAAAACCAATGTTCAACACAAGGATTTGCTCTTGTTTACTAGGGTGGAAGAAATTTAGAGCCCAACATCCTCCAGGAGCATGGCAACTAATGAAACTTTAGCTAAATTCTGACATCTGTAATTGATTTGAGGAAATTCAAGTTTCTAACCTCAATTTGTCTATAGTCACAGATGGCTTTAATTGGGATGGATGTTTTGAGTATACAGTCAGGGTTCCTTGGCTTCAGCTGAATTATTGCCTTTGCTCTCCCCACAAGGCCTGCTACTGTGCTCTTATACTGCAAGAGTTGTTCTTTTTCTTCCTAAAACAGTTAAGAAAAGAATACATCATAAGAGATGGCCAGAATACAGTGCTCCTTCTTTGATGCTATTAAGCTTTTCTTATCCTGACTTCTTTTACTGTGTTTCTTAAAAGTAATGCATTTTGTAATAATAAAGTATCTGTCTGAAGCCACTGGCTTCCCACAACATCTGGATAAAGTAAAACATCTGGTAAAAATAAAGAAATAAATAAACCTGTATTTTAAAGTTATGAAAAACAGTCATTACACATTGATAGATGCAATGATTTAATTGTAAATTCTAAAAAAAATTTTTTTTCCATCACTTTAAAGCAATCATTTTAAGACACATATTTTATATCCAACTATAATCTATAAATTTCATGTTTCATTGTAACTCACATTAATGGGATCTTTGAATTCTTACCATAGACTCCTGGACAAGGTCTTCCAGCCTATGAAGGCTGCTTGATCTATCACAACTGTATTTTCGGTATATGGTATCTTTCAAATTCTTTAAATACTCCATGGCTTCTTTGGCATCACTGAAAAACTAGGATGAGATAAATATGTGGGTTATTTTTAAACAACCTAAAAAGTATATGAACAGCTACACTATTAAGTTTTCTTTAAGTGCTCTCTTTTTAAAGATAATTTTTTCTAATAGCTTGAAGTGACCACTGCACTACACAACACTATTCATTATGTCCTGTCTAAATGCACACTTTAAGAAGGTGCACGTTGTAACACCAGTTATTCTTGGTACTATCTACATGAAAAACTAATTCAGCAGTTATTGAACCTTAGTTAATTACTGTTCCTGCAATGGAAAAATTTTCTGAAGTTCTTCTTGCTTCCCTTGAAATTACAATTACTTTCATATTTACAGAACAGACAAAGCCTGCAAACTGTAGCAAACCAGCTGCAAAATTCAGCAACCACACTGGAGCAAATATTTTGGGCAGGAGGGGAAGTGAGCTGCCACAATTGGCAGTTCTGCATGGGCGTCTGCACCCGCAAACTAGTGTCCTGGTTAAGCATGACTAGGAAAGAAAATGTCCTGTGATAATCCTCACACCATTCTGTCCCTGAAACCTCATTTCTTAAATGCAGGATTCCCAATTCTTCCCCCTACCACTAGGAGCCCAGATCATTCAACTCTGTCTTCTCTAATGTCCATTTCCTAACTTTGTGCTCTCACTCTTCTCAGTCCAAAGGCATCTCATGCCAACATCATCCCCCTTCCTCTTCAACCACCCAACACAGAAGACACTAAGAATTAATCTTTATAATTTAAATATAAAAAGACCAGTTTTTTTTTAAAACAAATAACTCTCCAATCTGTGATCCTCATGCATGTAACTGAGAAATCCTGATATCTTCAATCCTCGTGCATGTAACTGAGTACTGCATAATTTGCTGAGTATGTTGGTGATAATCAGAAAGGTGTTTTGTTGGACGTGTCTGCTGTCTGTTCTCTGCTCCATTTATTACTAATGCTGTATGTTCCATTTCTGTTTGGGTAGTCCTGGAACAACCACCTAGAATAGGTTCTCCCTTGGCCATCACTAACCACCCTCCACTCTACATCATCCACAGAAGCTGTATTGATGGCAGTTGTGCATGACAGGGAGAGAACACAGCTTCGTTCTGAGTCTCTACTCACAGCTGCAACGCTTTGAAAAAATGTCAGGCCAGATGTTCATCTGCTGTGAACTGATATAACTGTAGTGAAGACAATACAGGTGTGATAACACTGTGGGAGCATGGCTCATCATCTAACAATTGCACATGACAAATGTCAATTCTACAACTAGCACTTTCAGTAGAACTTTTTGACTGAGGACAAAACTTAGAACACTTAACATTTTTATTCATCTACTTTCTTACCTCAAAATACGCAGCATTTTCTCTCAAATGTTGTTCAACACAGTGACAGAGCTGAAGAATCCAGCTCCACTGTGTCTGCATTGCAGCTCTATAGGCCTTTAAGGAAGAGTGATATATTTTACCAAAAAGAAGAAAATTAAAACATGCTTATCTTTACAGAATTTAGGAAACACAAAAGTAATGTAGCAAACACAAGCATCTAAACCTGACCTCCTTGCCCAAGAAAAGCAAGATGCAGCAAGGAAAATTCCAATTAGACATGAGAAAAACCTGTTGCTACAACATAGTCAAACATCAGAAAACAGGCCCAGAGGGGGTGTGAAATCGACATCCTTGGGCACATTCAGAATTCAGCTGAACAAAGCCCTGACACTGCTTTAAGCAGGGGCTGGACTACATCTCCTGAGGTTCCTCTAGCCTAAGGTCACCTACGATTCTGTCTCTATTTACTCAATCAAAATCGCTGGATTCTTGCCTGGATACAAATTGGATATTAAAGTAACACTGAATACACAATAAGAATAATTAATCAGGACTCTCTGCAACCTATAACCTTCTGTACAGTTGCACAGGAACCTAAAGAATGTAACCCTACTCGAATGATGCCTCCCATACTGTCTGCACCGTGCTGCCACTAGAGATGCACTGCAGGAGCGTTCACCAGCAGAGGGTACTCTCGACCTTGTGAAATCAGCCAAGTCTCAATTTTCAATTCCGTATGATTCTCAGGATATTCAAAAGAGTTTTTCCATTGGCTTCAATGGATTTCAAACTGATGCATTAATGCATGGATTCTTCTGTAGAAAAGGCATAAATTCCCCTCCCCCCTTTTTTTCCTTTTTAAATGTCCCAGTATAGCATTACTGCAGACATCATAACCTGCAGTCATCTTCACTGCAATGGCCTGGTTTCATAATATGTATCTTTCATATATTAAATATATTATATGATAAGAACCCATTAGAACGGCATATACTTTTAAATAATAGAATCCTCTACATGACAGAAAAAGTAATTTGTTTTTCAAAGTATATGTCATAAGAAGGAAAGAATGGAGGAATTTTCTTCATGTTTCCAATTTATGCAGATAGAAACTCACTGACCTGAAGAACCATAAAAATTCATCCTCCCTGACTGTTTTTTCATTCTTATATAATAAAACAGCTTTTTATTGTTTCCATTTTTACCACTCACTGTCTGTATTTACCCTTTTCTTGAAGATCTACAGGGAAAAGCATTTACATGCTCCTTTGGAGACTTGCTATGACCCTACAACAGCTACAATAAATTTTCTGTAAACCATTTACCTACAATATAGAGCTTGATTCAAGCCTGAAGCAAATCACACGACCTGGTCAGACTTTTAACATCCAAACAAATTTCATAATTCACTGACAAGTAAGTTATGAAACCAACCCTACGCTGTAACAGGAACCGGTCCATATAGTAAGTGACTAGAAAAGCTCTACTTAAACTTCTTTCAATCCAATAGGAGAGAAACCACACAAGGACTATTCTGTGCCCTCAGTTTGCCAATCCAATTTCTATCAATAACTATAGAAGCTGCATACATAACCAGAAACATCTGTACAGACCAACTCTGGAAATTTTAATTTCAGACTTTAAGGGGATTTTATCTAAGCAATCCAAGGTGTAACCGTAACTTTAGAGAAGAAAGTTTATTTTTTGGAAACTGGAAGACAGATACAACAGAGATGCTGAAGAGCTAAAAAAAAAAAGGCCCCATTATTCAGTCTTGTTGTTTAATTTCCTGTGAGTTAGCACTTCCCTTCTTTTCCCCCAAAGATCTAAGGTCTATTAAATCACAAAACTATTTTCTTGTTTGTGTGCTGTTTTTACTAACTTACCTCAATGGTTAGCCTGGCTGGGTGATTTTCAAGAAGCAATTGCTCAGCTATTTCTTGTACTGATTTAATAACAACTTCTTTTTGATCAAGTTCTCTCATTAATTCCTTTTTTCCAGAGAAAAAAAAAAAGCATTTTAGAAATTTCTTAAATTCTTTAAGATTATTTAATTATTCCCTCTGGATTATACTAGCAATACATACTGCATGGTATTCCTTTTTTCTTGTTATATTGGGGTTCCTTTCACTCCAGTCATATGCAACCTCTTCCTCTTCTTTTTCATTCAGCCATATTAGCTCTCTAGTAGCACGAGACACAAAATTGTGAAGAGTATCTAGATGCCTTTCCTGATTTCTTGATGTGTTCTTTATTAAAAAGAAAAAAAAAAGATTTAAAAAAATCAGAATTTAAAGTCTATCCCTCATCAAAGATGATGTACGCTAAAAAGCTGAACATCAAAGACTTATAACAAACTTACCAAGAGTTTTGAATACTGACTCTCCAGTTTGTGCAATTTTTCTGCGTAACTGAGTTTAAGAGGGGCAGTCATTTGGATCTGTATTTGGTATATGAGGTCAAAAGGCAACAAAATGGTTAGATATGTTAAACCATTAGATATCTTCATTTCATGATATGTCATCTAGATACCAGAAGCAAAAGTAAGTCACTGAAACCCAAACACAGTTCTAAAATTGAACATTAGTATACGGGTCACCCAGTAAGAAAGTAACCAAAGAAATAAAGAACATGGTGTACCTCACTGATTTTAGCTTCTTTAAGGCTGGATTCAAACTCCTCAATAGCTTTGTGGACATTTTTGTGATTTTCTAAATGGCTTTCAACACTTGGTAAATCTGAACCCCATTCTGCTCGATCAAGTTGCACCTTACAAACAAGAAGGAAAAATTAGCCATTGTCTACAAGGAGTAAACTTAACTATTAGAAACAGACTGTTTCTGTAAACATCGCTACCTGCATTTCTTCTACCCAGTTCAATAAGTCCTGGACAAATTTCATGTTGACCTCTTCTTCTGTTAAATTCTGATCCACAAAAGCTGATTTCATAAGAGGTTTTCTGATTTGCATCAGTTTGAGTGTTTGCAGAGTCCCACTGTCTACTCCTGTCACATAACTTTGAATTAACCGTGGTGGGATGCCTGATGTGTAAGTGGGAGTGATGGCTGGTGTCAGTCTGGAAGTAAGACCTGATGAAAGGCCAGAAGTCAAGCTGGAAGAAGTCAAAGCAGGTGTTAAACCTTGGGTCATTGCAGCGTTTAATTCAGGGGTTAGGTTTGTTGTAAATCCTGAGTTTAAGCTTTCGGTTATTCCTGATATCATCAGCTTAGTCTGCTCTGTTGTCAGTGCATGCCCCTTGTTGTACACAGAAGAACATTCAGTCCGTATGGCCATCAGCTCATCACGGAGTTTTGCAACCCTATTAAAATAAAAGAAAATCAATAAATAATTTAAAAAATTTCAATGAGTGTTTATGATTAAGGTTTATCATGCTGAACTGAAAAGCAATATGAATTCACATAATCTCTTATACTTCAGTTGTACTTAAATATTTATAAATAAGCATTTTTATCAGAAAGTATAGGATATGTCAGCCTATACTTCTATAAATACAGATAACAGATGCAGAAATCAGGTAATGACCAGAAAATCAGCATGGCATGGGTACTAGCATGCACCATACACAATGCCAGGGAACAATCAGCAAAGCAGAAATCTTACAAGATACTGCATGTTGTAGTAGATCAAACACTTGCAATTCACAGCCAAGGAGCTGTTACGTGCTTGATCTCACCCAGTCCAGGACAAAACGTGAAAAACTTTTGAGCCAATTCTTCATAAAATGGAATCATGCTGTTTAAATGCATCTTTCTGCAAAGACTGTACACACTGCCACATATAAGCCAATGCTACCCCACTTAATACCTGTTAAGACACCTACAGCTATCACCAGAAATGTCACCTCCATTTTTAAAATCAAAATAAGTGAATTTTAGAAGTATTTTAGGTGCAATAAAGCAAGCTAACATCTTTACACTTAGATATCTAGTAAACTTGAATGTTTAAGTCGTGTTCTAGTGAATGACTTAATTTTCACAGATGAGTACAAACAGTTCCTCTTGTCTTCAACAATGTTTGTGGGCAATATACCCACCAGAATACCTGATAATCTTTATTTGGGTGCCCAGTGACAGACTGAAAAGTTTATCCATAGGCATAAAGATTTGAAAATATTTTCCATAATGGGTATCCATATTTGGACATTTATTTTTTCATATAAATACACAGCAAAATACCTTTGCACAAGCTGGTCTGCCTGGTAGTATTTTCCATCAATAAGAATTTGGGCATCAATCACTTGCTGGCGGAGAAGGTTCTCAGATTCAAGAAGATACCCAGCTATCTCTGCTTCATGTTGGAACTGGAGCCCTGATTCTAATCGCTTCGTGTCCTGAATAAATAAGACAAAGCCATTAAGCCCTGCAGCTAAACCAAAGAGAAATGGGCTGTAAGAATCCTATTTTTTTGGTAAAAACTTCTGATCTTGAAACAATTGTGAAGCATTTTATCTAACTACTGACAAAAAATCTAACAGAACTTGCTCTAGGCAATTTTCGGTATTTTCTTGAAGAAATGCTATATTAAAAATAATAGTGCAACAAAAACAAAGGTAGCAGCTATTAAGTATGCACTCAAAAATCCTAAAGAATTTTTTTTTTTTAATTAGCTGCTCCACTGCAGTAAACTCATGAACACAGACAAGTAAAATCACCAACTGACTTACAGACTGCAGAGCATTCCGGGCAAGTATTAGTTTGTCCTCACAGCTCCGGCTGTCCCGCTGAATTCTGTTTGCAATCTGCTGCAGCATTTCCAACCTAGGTGATACCAGAGCATTTCAGAAAAATAAGTAAGTATTAATGTTATTTATATTTACTATACATGTTGCATAACTTTAAAAACAAACAGCATCTAACACAAAGCACAAATACATACACCAAGTTACCTGTTGCCTTCTAAGGTGTCATTACCAAAGCTTATGCAAGATTTAACCAGTGTGGGACCACAATTAACAGAAAGGAAATTCTCGTTAGAGTCAACGCTGGTTCGAGCACTAGTACTGTTGCTAAACAGTGAATCACTGCTATGATAGCTGTAACTACTGCTATTCATTTTTACATCCAGAGCACGGTCCTTCTGGCTGTTTACATTTGCTGAAAAATGAAAAGATGAAACTCCTACAAAATGTACAGCTTCTAGGGATGAAATTTCACTACTGGCTTTTGAAGCACCTAGCACTCCTTTAAATAGGCTTCAGTACGCATATTCAAAACCCAGCAATTAATATTCTGCCAGCTCTTCAAAGGATTTTTCCTGAGGCTATGTATGCTACCTTGCTTTTGGCTTCCCTACCTTGCATTAAAGCTTTGCAAGTACAGACTAAGCAGCAACATTAGGGCGTCTCTAGGAAACTGACACACCAAATATTTTATTTAAGTGTCACTAAATGTCTCTAAGCCAAATAAGAGCTTAAAGAAGTCTTTGCAGTGTTTCTCAGACTCTTCAATAAAAAGTTTCAAAAAGGAGTGAAGTGAGAACTCCATGCTCCACGGTACAGCAAAACACGTCCAGGTTGGGCTGACTCCTTTTCCTTCAAATGGAACTGCACAATGAAACCGGGGGAACATTAGGGTTATTCAGCTCACAACAGCTTAATGTGAGACACCTGTACACCATCCAACCCACTATCATTACTCCACTGTACAAGTATACATGTTAACTAACTGCCCTGTCCCACTAATCTGTCCTGCAAATTTCCCTTCAGCTTCTTGCACATTCAGAGCTAATTGATTCTTGCTGTTTTGACCACAAAACAAGTAAGAGAAATCTGATCGCTGACCTTGAGTTTATGTTTTAACTCAGAATTTGGGCTAGGAGTGATTTTTTCAGTATTTCACCCCCTGCTTTTAGGAGCTCCTGAAAACCACACCCACGCCATAAAACGACTGTGTTTACGCAGAAGAGCACAGCAAAGGCATAGACACACCCCTGCAGTAATTCTAAACTCTGGTAGTTTTGCAGACTAGAGCTCAGTTTGGCACTCTACTCATTGACATGATGTTAATTTTGATCCTGCACACCAATCTGGCCACATGTTGTCTATCTGTGTTGATATTTACAGATACATTCACCAGACCTGCACACAAAGTTTTAGTACTTGCCAAATTTAGCCAAATTAACTGAGGTCACATTTTTGCCACAACCAAATCCTACCTCAGGAGCTGTATCAACACTGCCTATTAGTGAGATGCACTACAAACCCATAAAACAAACATAGATGAAGTTCTTGTGTCCACATCAACTGACAATTTTAACTTGATCACTAAGCCAAAATCACTTAACTTCTCTCTCATTTTGCAGTGACCACCACACAGAGTGACCATCACCATATGATCTGTCACTTTGTGTTTACCAATGCTGAAATACAGGAAGGAGTTTATGTTTATTTGTATTTACCTGTGCTCAGTCCATCTGAATAAAGAAAAAAATAAACTACAAAGATAATCCAGTTTTCTGCAAGTATGAATATAATTCCTTTTGGTGAAGGCAGGTACCAACTTTTGGAAGGTCAGGACAGATTAACCTGTAAGATCTATCAGGCTGTATTTCTTCCGTTGCTTTCCATTGACCTGCTCTGCATGGTGGGGACAACTTTGCCCTCCTCTATAGGAACTTCTTTCACAGCAGGATGCTCTGAATCAGCACCTCCCATTGAATCTGCCATTTCAGTCATGCTCTTGCTTTTGTAAGAATGACACATATTTAATAAACTCTGACTGCCTTTCAGACCTTCTCTTGCTAAAATCTGTCTTTCTGTGGACTTCCTAGACAATGGTCTGGATTCTTCACATTAATTTCAGGTACCTAAACCAGAGAGAATGATCATGCTATTGTCACCAGAAAGTCAGTGCCAGGACTCTCTAGAAAGTGATTCAGATCTTGGATGTCTCCTTTGGATGCTTAAAGTTAAGCTGAATGAATCCAGACCCAAGTGTCTATACTTAGCTGCAGGTAGAAGCCCAAAGAATCATTTAACTGAAGAATTAAACAAAAGTTCTTTTTGAATTAATGAATGGATAGCATCTGTGCCTGCCACAGAATTCAAAAGAGGTACCATCAAAAAGCAGAAATGCTCAACGACTGCATCAAGATGTTAAACATGCTCAGCATGTTATTAGCGATGTACAAAACAGTGTCACACATTCTACTACCATGGAAGACTACTTCAGGCTTGAACAAAAGCAGAATTACTGGATCTATAAAAATAACGTGGATGTTATCATGGAAGAAAACATTTACAATTTTTCAATATGGGTTAAAACAACAGAAAAAATATTAACCAGGCCTGTCAAGTGTTCACTAGCATACCTCTCCACTTCAGGCCGAAGGGTCTTCTCTCTTTCCAGCATGGCAATAATAAGCTTTCCCCATTCTTTTTCTATATCATTTGGATGGTAGCCTTGAGGAAGTTTGATGCGTCCAAATTCTATCCAGACCTTAAAAATTCATACATATTTGTTATTTTAAGCCACAGAAAGGAATTTCTATACATTTCAATGCATGTTAAAACTTACCTCTAGCAGCTTATATAGGTGTTTAATTTTTGATTTTTCTGTCTCCTTTGGTGGAATTTCTGTTTCTTTAAACTGTAAATATTGATTATAAAGTGCCTACAGAAACACAAAAACCATCATTAACTTTAATTGCAATGAATATAACCTTACTCTCCAAACCTCTTCTAATATTCTTCATAAGCTTATGTTCTTACACTATTCTACTTCAGTTCTATGAAAAAAGATCAGTAACAAGCTGAAGATTTGCTTTTGATTGCTCATATGTTAGAAATGTATTTATTGTTACTTTGAAAAGGTTAAGGAGTAGTACTGTTCTACAGATTATTTGATTGTACACATCAAAAACTACTTCATTTGTTCAAGTATGCTTTCAGTAAGATAGTGTCATTCCAACAAGGGAGTTTAAGATGCCACACCTCACCTTCAATTCCACAGGACTGCTGGGAAATGCTCTGTCAGACATTATTGTGACATGGTGTCTGATCCACTGCATGAGGTAGTTCACCATATTCTGATATTCAACCCATTTGACTTCAACATCCTATGAAAGTACAAGCCAGATTACAGATCAAAAGAAAATCACCTAAGAGCTCATTTTGCTTTATCTTTGAAGCCTGAGGTCTTCAAACATATAGAAAAGAGATTTCTAAACCCTGAAATTCTGAAACAATATTTACTTGCTCATTACAGCTCACTTAAAGCTTCCAAACGTATGATTTCACTCTTCAGTTTTGGTCCCAAATAAATCCACTGAAACCACAAAATTTTCTAGTTTAATAAACTTCAAATTGGTAAGAATCGGAGGCACCATTTATAGGCCCGCAACTAAAAAGTAAGAAGTTTGACTCTATCTATCTTTCTCCAACTTCATGTATATCGTCTTTAGTTAATTTCTTTGCACAAATATTTTCATGTTCAGAACATAAAACAGCTGCTAGAACTCTAAAATCTCAACCTAGAAAATCATGTCAAAGGAAAGTGTGACAGCAGTTTTATGGGAGATCAGGTAACATTCTGGAGCTGAAGTCAAGAACTGAATTAATGAAACTCACACATTGCACAAGTATTTTTCTCCTACTTACATTTGCACCGATGCCTTCACCACCTTCTGGTACTTTGGGAAATGCATCATAAAGTGATGACACGTAAGTTATTACTGACTTCTCATCAGGTGAGGAAACATCAACATCTAAAAGAGCAAGACAGAACAGCACTTTATCACGTAGCTGTAAGAATGCCAACAAATATCCTACAACATGTAGGCAGACTGGATTTTATTTTAATGTTAGGGTTTTGGCAACAAAGCCCTTTGCAGTCATCTTACCTTCAGGATCCAGAAGTCTGGCAACACCAAGTTTTTCTGCTACAAAAAAAGCATGTTCTAAATTTGCAAGGTTGCTTTGAACAGCAACGGTATTCATGTCTATCAGGTCCGGCCTGTCAAATAAAAACAGTAACACTTGATTACAGCTCTTTACCGATTTTAAATCACTGCTGTATTAGTAAATCAAACCAAGAGCATGGATGGATAGAGCAACAGAGCTTTCATTAAAAAAGGACTTCCTTAAAATCACGTGAACAAGCTGAGGTCAAACACAAGCAGCAGGCAACTACAACACTGTCAGTTCTTCATCCACAAGCTGAAGTTTCTAGACATCCCTTATATATATCTCTCTATTTTCTTATGCACATTTATTCATGTGCATTGCCATTATATTATCGTGCCTTGTCCTTTCTATTGATTGCCCTTGAGGAAGTTGAACGCACTTTTCTCTCAGGACTCATTTACATGAGGAAGTTCATTTCTTTTGCCTTGACAAGTTTTTAGTCATTCTGCATCAAAGTCTTCTCTGCATGTCAGAACCCATACAGAAACAAGTTCAGTCACAAAAACATCACTTTAACCTGGAAAACAAGTATTCTTACTGGGCTTTAAAGAAGTCTTGTTCAAACCGCATTTAAGCCCTGCTTTCAGATAAACACTGCTGTCAGTTGTCCTGTAGAAAACCCTCAGCCCCACGCACTTACATCTTCACACCTTCATCCTGCTAAACTCCACTGCCAGCCACAACACTCTTGTTTTAATGGAATACTCGTCTTAAGCCAATCTTACCTATAAACACTTTTAAGGCCCGTAAGTATTATCCTGTACCAACATGACTACTTAAATGTTTTAAATTAATACAAAACTTCAAAATTAAAATTGTCCTTTAGGTTTGATATGCAGCGCTTGGCTTTTAGATCTTGCCATTTTCAGGGCAGAGTATGTTATTGTCTGCCTCTTTCAGCACTGTAAATCCTCTTAGCCATAACAAATAAAAGGAAGAAAGGATTTTCAAAGATGCTGAGCAAAAACTCATCCCACTGAAGCCAACTAGAGTCCTAAGGGCCTGAAACCTTTGCTACTGAAAACCAGACCCACACTGAAAAAACCCTAGAACAAAGTCCCAAAAGAAAAAAATATGACACATAAGCTTTAGTGAACAATTCAGTCCTTAAATTTTCTCATTTTTGTTTTTAGAGAAACTATTTTCTTAGTTTTACCTAGCAGAAGCTTTAAATAATTGCAACAGAGAGAAATAAAACTGTTAAATATCATATTGTTCAAAATGAATGGTAACATTTTATTTGGCAACACCCCAAATTCCCTTGATCACAAAATGGTATTAACTTAGGGAAACCCAATACAAGCTTGTCTTCAAATTAACTACATGGGCACTGTAAATAAAAATATATTTCTTTTCAGCCATTTAGAATCACTGGTTTCCTTGTGCTCTTTAGAAAACAAATCTACAAGGCAGGTAATAAAACCTGAGCAGTGTAAAAAGAAACATAATCCCCTAAACCAGCAGCAGTTTCCACTTCCAATATGCTTAGTGGCAACATGATCAAGCTCATGCCATTCTTCTCTGAATTTCAGTGCAATGAAAACAATGCAACGAAACCAGTATCATCTGTTGCTCTTAGCAGCACAGAAAATCCATGAAAAATAAAAGATAATACTAGAAGAGAAAACGGAGCACTCTAGTCTCCTATTTCAGCCACTATAATGGAGATAGTATGAGTCGTAAAGGTTGCTTTCACAGCACATTTTTGACAAGAGAAACAGGTTTCTGTTAAGTGTACACTGTTGGTTTGGTTATTTTTTTTCACCTGCCTTCTTTACATTTGTTACACACTTGATAAAAATGGCTCAAGAATCACTTATGCTGCCTGTTTGATTGTTAACTCTCAGAACAAGGACAAGTTGTGGTAAAAGCCTTGACTATTCCCAGAAAACGAGCTGCAAGCTGCAGAGACACTGACATGATAATCTCCTTAGAACAAAGCTTTCATTAAGATGAAGAAGAGGTAAGCTTTTTCTCACTGCAATACAGGTAAAAATCAATAAAAAATTAACTGCTGTTGCATAATACATCATTTTACATTGGTGCTGTGGCTTCACCCTGCAGCTCAAGAAGAGACTGCTCTGTGGGGTGCCTCCCCTGCTTTTAAATATATTTTCCCATCCCTGCAACTCCTACCAGCATAGGGTTGTTCCAGCTCTGCTTTAAGAACCACAGAAAATTGCAGTGAACACTGCTGTTTTCAGTTAATTATACACTTAACACATAGCATACCAGCTTAGATTAACTGGTCTATATTTTCCTAAAGTCTTGATCTACCAGAAAATTCTACAGAAGATGGCAGACAGCATTTGTCTCTGTCTTGACACTGCTCACCTTTGGTTTTTTAAAGCAGACAGAAGGCTCAACAGCCAGCTGAGATCAAGCCCAACGATGGTTTATAAAAGAGAAAAGACAGGTATTATGACTTGAATGCAAAAGCACCTGGTACTGGCCATAGGAAGTGGACACTGCCAGGGGCTTGCAGCCTTCACCCTCTGCAGGTCACCCTTTCCTCTTCTCAAATAGTAGAGGGATATGTTGCAAAGCCACAGGAAAAGGGAGTTTATCTCCCAGAGCTCAGTAAAATACTTTTTTTAGCCCTAGAAAAATGCATCCAAAAACCATGGCTCAGGAAATCACCGATTGCCACATTGTTCCTCTTGTTTAAGAGTGTTTTCTCATTATTTTAAATAAAAATAAAAGTCATTTTTATCTGCTGTAAGCTTGCAGAGATACCTGTCCACTAACTGGGTATGTGGGAATTTGCATTTGAGCATGCACATGTAGATTTCAGTGCTGTGATCACTGTGCTTCTCTGAAGAATCAAGGGAATCCAGTATTACTCAGCACACATTGTGCAGTGAGTGTTGTGGGGCTGTATTATAAAGGCTCACAAACATTTCCCAGTATCTTTCGTATTTCATTTCTCCTTTGAATTCTGAAAAACTACTAACTGCTTATATTGCAGTTATGATGAGTATCCTAATATGTATTTATTAATTGTCTTAATTGAAGTAAACACTAGACTTAAAAGCATCATCCATCATGGCAAACATTTTCATTTTTAAGGCTAAAGAGAAAATATATGGGTTTTGTAGAAGCTATTTGTCATGTATTATAAATATATATTTATATCAATTTGCATAGCGCTATTAAGTGGTTTTATACATAGTCAAGAACAAATTAAATTAAATGCACTTTAAGTAAAAGACGATGACTCTAACTCCTGTCATAATATTGTGAGTCATCTTATGGCACCTTTTTCAGCGGGCTGGGCCCTTGCCATCAAAACACACACATAAACATCCCAAACACCAGCCGAGTTGGAACATTCCATGCAAAGGAAATACTTCTGCTGCAGCCGCACCTAAGTCAAGGGGTTTGGCTTCTACGTTTCGAGTCATTAATCATTTCATTTTATAAAAGATTGGTGCTTACCATTCAAGAACTTAGGTGTTAGATATTAAACACAATTTGTATCAGAAGTGAGAAAAAAAAGGCGTGATTAATATCACTTCAGTTAGGAAGCTGACAAAATTATGATCAATTCAAGAAAAATACCTAGCGTCACAAAGAGAAGCAAGTGAACAATGTCTGCAGAACAGCATAGAGAAATGAAGGGGGTTATAATGCAAGTTACATGGATCAAATGCAAGCTTTCTCCTCTGCAAAGATGCCTTGCAATGAAAGAGTGGTGCATACTAAATAAAGTTAGGCACATGTAGATTTTCCCACAGCTAGAACCCAGTACCTAGTAAAGGAGTTCAAGATCCAACTAACAGCTACAATATTTGCCCGTTAAAACAAAAGGTTAGATTTGAAGGGAATTTGGTATTTTGAACTGAAAAAGATATTTAACTGAACTTTTATTTTCCCAGTTGATGGTGAAGAGGCCACATCCTTCTCTTCACTGGTCCTGGATGACAGTTGCCCAAGTTACAACAATGTTTTAATAAAGTTAAACATATATATATCAGTGTAATATTCCATGTGAAAATACTGTGAACAGGTTC
The DNA here is from genome assembly GCA_026212715.1 of Elanus axillaris. Classification (NCBI taxonomy): domain Eukaryota; kingdom Metazoa; phylum Chordata; class Aves; order Accipitriformes; family Accipitridae; genus Elanus; species Elanus axillaris. The sequence continues at coordinate 2,903,362 of JANZLQ010000017.1, read as the reverse complement.
AGGAGGCTAACTGACAAGTCTGAATTTATTTACATGAACCATCTAAGCTGTTTAATGTGAACAACTGTTTCAGTCGGAACTCTGGACACTGCCTGATATTAAAAGGATATTTCTTTCTTAGTTTACATTGAGCAGAAATTTTAATATAGTGATTTCCAAGCAGAACTCTGAGAAAAAACATGACTGAAGATGCAGAGTGAAGTGTACACGTCACTATAGCTCAATTAGCTTTTCCACCATTGTAATTAGAAAATGCCTATAAAAATTAAACAAATTATTTTCTTCATTGTTCACAGACAATTGAAAAGGATGGGTGCCAGACTCATACATTTTTCAGGGATGGGACGACTACTGAAACAAATTAAAGACCATGCCAGAATACATAGTCATAAAATAAATTTTAAGAAGGCAAGAATAGAGAGAATTCTTAAACAGATAGGATTCAACACATATTGCAGAAGGGAGAACAAAAAATAGATTACCATCTACTCTAGAGATTTGGTTAATAGCAGGAAGGTTGCAAAGAAAGGAATTAGAAAATAGGAAACGTCCATGTAAAACAGGTATTTTAGCTCTATCTCTTCTAACGTATGTCTCCTTGTTACTTTCCCAGGAACTCTACAAATGAGATAATGAAACAAAATTTATTTATTATTTAACTTACTATATAGTAATGCCTACCATTTAACCGATCTCTTAACATAGTTTCAAAAATGTTGAAAAATATTTACACCAGCTTATATGTAGAGTCAATATTTGGCAACTTTAAAGAATTTGTCTCCACATCAGGTACAAATCTAAGCCTTGTTCAAAAACTGCTTGCTGAAGAGCCTGCTTCTTAAAGGTGGAGGCATCAACTCAGTGGGAATAATTACTGGACTTCAACTAACATGTACTCTCCTTGTGACCTACACGTTTCTACTGATGCCCAATGTTTGCAGACGCAGTGCTCTGTAAATTGTCATGACCATGAGATCCAATTATAGCGTTGGAGGCACCCTTTGCTAATGCATATGCCTACCACAGTTATTTTCCTGATTTTTTTGTCCATCAGCACTTGGGAGCCTCAATATAAAGATGCCATGTCTTAGGGGACAAAAAGGCCACAGAGGACTAGCTGGGTTCAGTAAGCCAGTTTCAGAGGACTTGGATACCCAAGTTTCAGGGAACAGAGTAATTCAGATTTCATTCCATGTAGTCTGATCTCTTACAGAGGAAGAAGAGGAGGTTTTCTGCTCAAAAATGGCAAGCAGGTATGGCTTTGTGGTATTAAGGAGAAACTTAACTTCTCCTCCATCATCAGAATCAAGGACCACAATACAGACACACAGCACAAAATTCTGTAGCAGGTTCCTTGGTGTCAAAAACCCCACGCTGAGGAAAGGAGGTACAACGTTGACCGCTGAGTAACACTATCTTCCACTATGCCCTAGGCTACTCTCCTTTCAGAAGCTCTGGATCCCTTACAAAACTGTATATTCGTCTCAGAAGAATCTACGTACAACAATCACACGTGAGGAGGTTTTCTAGCTTCACTGAGTTTATTGCTCTATGTTAGGAAAGAACCCTTCAGTCTCAGACCTCAGTACAGAAATGTGAGTGCTAATTTCTATGCCAACGTCTGCAACTGGCAAAAGTAAGTTTTGAACCACATGTCTGAACCAGGTGAACATTTTTGCCTGAAGCTCCTCAGCACTGGTCCTTGGGTTCACATGTCTGCTAGATGGATAGCTTTGCACACTACTCTACAAACATTTGAGTCGAAAAGCTAGAAAATTAAACATGAAAGATACATCATGGAGGTAAGTGTGATGGAGTATCTAAACGAAGAACTGGCTGCAGCTGTCCTTCAGAGGAAGTAGTCAGTCAAAGGACAGGCAGGACTTCTAATCTACAGTTACACCACTATTAAGTGGAGTCACCCAGAAAAGGAGGTTTGCATGGAATAATGCACAGCCAGGTCTGATTATCAGTAATCAGCCTTGAGCATTCACAGGACATGTAAATGTAGACTGCAACTTCTAAGGAGAATGGCTTTCGTTCTTTTTAACAGATTCACCTGGATGTGACAAGAAAGAAAGATTTGAGAGCCTCCAGCTTTTATAATACCGTGAGATGACAAGGTCTCTATTACATATATATGAGGATGAGGAAAGTAACAAGGGGTGAGATTCAGCTCCAGACACCGTAATTTAGGTGTCTACATGCAAGTGTCTGTATGTATTTTCATTATAGTTGGTGGCAATCTGGCCAACGCATCCAGTGCAACCTAACTAGCAAGCTATCCAGAATCTAAGCATTATTCCAGAGCAAACCAAATCCACTGACTGTACTGAGTAGAAGTTTAGATAACTGCAAAGCTGTCATGAAATGTGCTGCCTCACTGAACATGCATGTTTTGAGAGGGACACTTGCAGAAAAATAAAGCAATGCTGTACATCTGAAATGCAGAATTGCTTAACTGGATCTCACAGAGTTGATAACGATTACTGCAGTTTTGCTTAGGAATTCTTGAAGACTTTCTCATTCAATTAATATGAAACAAATTCAAAAGGGCTACCAAAATTTTACTACTGTAATTAAGGAGATGCATGGTATGTCATACCCGGTAGCTCATCATTCAGCACTTGACTGGAAGTTTAAAGGTGAGAAGGAGGTGAAAAGTACTCCATTAAATCCTTCTATCTGGGGCAACTGACACAAATTATTTGAAGTAATTTACATAAGTATTTGACTACTTTTCAGAAATATCTTTTTGGGGGGACATATGGAAAATATTTCATGTAATCTCAAATGTGACACTGACTGTTCAACCATAGACTTTACAATAAAATCTTCAACTAACACACGACATGGTGACACAAAAATTATCCCAATGCATCAAACCACTGGGTGATGCTGAACGGTGTCATCACTGAAGTTAGGCAAAACTTCAGAATTCAGGGAAAAAGCAAACAATTTTCTAATTGAAAACTGTCATTATAGAAAAGTTTTATCCTTACAACTGCAATAATCCAAAAAGCATGCTGCTGAATACAGCTCTGCAGATTGTCTGTTCAAGTGTGTGGCAAACACTTCCCTCAAGTCCCACAGGTCCGCAGCCTCAATAACGTAGTGTGGTAATGCATTTTGCATGATCATTACGCGAAATCATTACACTCTTTTTGGTTTTGTCTTCTCCTGTGTTGGTATGACAGGAATGCTTGTACTATTCATGCTTTTATGTGCCTCTATAGATTTCACTCAATGCCTCTCTAAAAATGAACAATCATGCCCTTTTATTCCCTCAAGAGCTGAAGAATTCTCATGTGATCTGAACTCTTCAGCTCTCCTTTGTGTATCTTTTTCATAGTTATTTCATATACATTTTCAGATTTGATTAATAATTCTGAAAAAAATATTGCAAGTGACGGTGCGACAAGGGCCCACTTTTTACAGATGTTTCCTGTCCATTCTTCAGACATCCTAACATGTTATATCAAGACTTCCAGTAGAAAAAGGATCAATGTTTTAACTGCACTAAAAGTAAGGAAAAAAAGCCCTCAGGTGCCCTAACTTATTAAGTTAGCCCCTAGCAGTACACACAGCTAATTCAGGTAATTCCTTCTATTGTGCATGTCCTTGATTTGACAAGCAAAGAGTTTAATAAACCTAGTGACGCCTCCTGTCCCACCTTTGTTTGCATAGCAGAACTTTACCTGTAACTTGCCATACCAATTGATTTAGATAAAGACACAACTGAGGCACTGTAACATCAAAGACCTTTTAGTTAAACATCGAGTTCAGCTTTAGCCATGCCAAATGAACCCTAATCACAACTTGGCAGTAAGTTTGCACTGTAGATTTCAAGTTCAGTATACACAGGAATGAAACTAGAAAGGATCTCAGTCAGTCCTTTCACCAGCTTTAAAACCAGATTTTACATTCTCTTTGTAACACAAGATGTTTTGTCATTACAAAAATTCTATAGTAACTTTGCCAACTTTCTGCCTATGATAACATTTAAATAAGAACAAGGCTCACAGCTGTTAATGTTAACCCACACTGTGCAATCTACAGAAATAACCATAATGTACCTTTCCTTGGAGTGTCTGGAGAAACCCAACCAAATGATTTTTCTGTTCTGCTCCCTGAGAAAACTCCCTCCAGGCCCCAGCGGTGACTGCCTGACACCCTAGCTTCCCACTGGGATTAACACAGTTACCAACAGGGAAGAAGGGTGAGGTACTGCAATGAGTTCAAAAGATTTTCCAAAGGCTCCTTGTGCCATCCTGCCTTGGAAGCAACCATTTCTCCACGTGCCACGAATTTGCCAAAGGCATTGCCAGAAGACCAAGACCTCTCCCTGTCCGATTTAGCATGGACATACACACCACCACTGCTTAGACACCATACCCTTTTGGATAAAGGCTTCTGACACCCTTAGGTGCCCTGGGCTTTATCAATCAAAGAATAAGAGACACAGGAAACCTGAACAAAAAAATGGCCTTTCAATCCAAAGCTTTGCTTTTTGCTTTATTCCTATGTGGCCTAAGCAAGAGAAAAGCTTTGATTTCATCCCAAAAGTTTTTTCTTCTCTGTTATAGCAAAAAGAAAACTGTTATCTGTCATTCAGCTGCTACTTTGCAGCAGGATCCAGCACAACATACACAGGGATCATTTTAAGTCCAGATCTGAAATTAATCAACCCAACTGCCTGGAAGTCTTCCATCTAATACCCACTAAGGCTAACCACCACCACAACACAAGATGTTAAAATTGCAGGCCTGCTTCCAGTTCTATTTTAATATAGACTTTACCAAGAGCCATCACAGAATTTTTCTGAATGCATTCAGTTAAACTGCAGCTGAGGTTACTTGCTGTTTCTAAACCCATTAGTTATATGTATATGCATACTCAGGCAAGTAACATTAAAAGCATGTCTGCTTATCAATATTTTTAACTATCCTAAATGCCGTTTATCTTTTCCCAGATTGCCAATTCTTAATGCCAAGTTCGTTTCTTCTATGTAACAAAACCTGTTGAAAACAGTAACAACCATGCTTCTGAACAATGAGGTGGGTGGGAAGGCAGGGGGAGACAACACAACCCAACTCACATTTGCTTTTTGTTAAAGCTGGGTAACAGTAAATTACAAGTTACAAAATGGCAAGCCAAAACCAGCAGACCCAGCTAATCTCTTTAAAACACATCCCCTAGCATTTTAAGGCTTGACACTGTGTAATATTTAGTTTCTTTCTCATTCATTCCCCAAGGGTGGTCAACATGTTACTGCAAATTGAGGCATCACTGTTCCTCCCCTTAAGGAATGTATTCGTGTCAGTACCTGATCAGTTGCAACGTGTTTTAACATAAGAGGGATGACACATGCACTGCTGGCTAGGAGCTTCGTGTTCAACTAACTATACATACATGGCAAATCGTCCTGGTTCTAAACCTTGTCCTAAATCAGAACAGTTACTTAGCAGGCCGGAGTCTAGTTTGCTCCCTGCTATGCCACACTTTGAAAAACATCTGCTTAGTAGTTCTGAAAGTATACAGAGTTACTATAGTAATATTTCAAAAGAAAAGCACTGTGGCCCTGGAAAATCTGTCTCTCACTTTATCTGGCATGTATGGAGCAGTCACACTGCTGCTTCCTTTGGGAACATGCTCTTTACTGCAGGGTTTATACCTCTTCCTCCCACATGACGCACCCACTGTACCTACACTCTTTCGTTACTGCATTCACTGTTAGCCTCTGTTCCTCTTTTGTTTGGGAATAGTAGTTATTCTGTCCTTGCTCTCTTCCTAAACTGTATACAACTTAAGGCATCATTAAGGCCTTGCACAAATTTTACCACTAGCAAAGGCTCCTTTGGATCAGATCCCCACGTTTGTTTAACAATATAGTAAAAAACAATTTTCTTCAAACTTGTGCCCAAAATGCACCCCTTTGAACTCTTTCCCTCTTGAACCTCTTTCCCTCTCTGGAGCATTTCTAATACTTATCATTCTTGTTAGGCGGTGCCAAAATTTGTGGACAACTGTCTGCATGTGGTCTCGGCAAGCCTTGGTATAGCATTACATAAAATAACCTTGCTTGTTTTCTTTTCTCTAACCCTTCATGTGTACACTACAGTCCTGCACACTTGTCAGACTGCTGCCTGACCTAAACAGTTTATCCACTTTCTTCCTAACCAGTGTCTTCGCCATTTTGTACAGTTGCTGAAATTCACCTAAAAGTCCAGACAGAACTGGACATGTCTATGCTGGAAGTGTACAGAAGGCCAGATCAAGGGCCTGTGACTTTAATTTCTAGTCCTTCCCATAGCATGACCATGCCCCACTGCAACCCACACCGTCCCAAGCAATATGTGAGCCCAGTTCAAGGGACAACACTGACCCAGGACTGCCCTCAAGAGGCTGCACCCTTTGTGGGGGACAGAGGGGAGAGTTCAGCCATGCAGACACAAGCCCTGCTGTAACACTTATGAGTAAGGCCAGAGAGCAGGGGCTGGGTCCACTTCATTTACTACAACAGACCTGACACCTGAGACTAGAACTTAAAAAACATGGCTTTATCTGGGAACTGAGCTTGCAGTGCTTCCTGAACATGCGCTATTTTTCCACCATGCAGGCACCACTGGGACTACTCATACACTGCTATTATCTAGTTCCATACTGCTCTTGCTGGAATTCCTTTTGTAAATGCTAAAAGCAAAATTCCCTCTTTATTATAGAAATTGTAAGAATACAAAAATAAAATGCAGAAAGGAATGCACACATTGTTACAGAAAGTGTGCATGTTTGACATTAATCTTCTTTTCCTATCTTCCATACTTCACTTTTTTTTCTTTAGAGAGTAAGATGAGCTGGTCTATAACCATGCCTGTTTTCTGAGTATCAGTAGTGACTGTCCTTAATGAAGTGTCTGTATGTGTCACTTAACTGCAAATCTTACAGCTATTATTTTTGCTATTTCTTAAATCCCATTTTCAGACACTTTTGAACTGAAAGTGCCTGTAGTCCTTATGTACCAAAGGCTCAGCACAGTCTGAGGTCAGAAAAAGCAGGTTTTTTACTTTGGTATAACTTTTTATTCTAATTTGCTTTGCTTTAAAATAAATGTATCTGCAAAGTGTAATGTATCTATAATTTAGATCACTAGCTCCAATCTGGCATGCAACCCCTAATGAAAGAATACTAACCTTCATCATTCTCTATAGACACCAACTGTTTCTATGTATTTCAACAATGGGATACAGATCTGAAAAGTAAGTATTTCTTCTTCAGGGCAAAAGGTATGTACATAAGAAAATGAAAACACAAATCAAGAGCATTTACCTAAAGCACAGTCTTAGTGACTAGAAATACATGATAGAGCCGCAAGATGAAGACCCCCAAGTGTGTAGACGGCACTATCTCTGGGAAAATCTGGGCATTACATGCTGATTAAAGTCAGCCTCCAACTTTGAAGTCTGGCTTACAGGTTTTTGCTACGTATGATATGATGGTATGAAAGAAACATCATGTACTTTTTAAACTGCCTGAAGTCACATTTCTTCCATCACAACACACTGAAGCAAGTAACACACACCTTCAATGAAAAATTAAGCTATAAAAGGCCAATTACATAATAGATGAGACACACAGAATATTCTCGAATGTCCTAGGCATACTTGTAGCTTTTACAAATGGCCTGATCACAGATCCAAAGAGAGGTGTGGGGGTTCAAAAAGTTTGAAAGCCAATATATTTAAATAAAATCATACAATTAACAAAAGTGGTAATGTTCAGTATTAAAACAGACATTTTAGTGTGGTCATTTTATTTGGTTTTCTACGTAAAAACAAATATTCACACAGAGCAACAGCATGAAAAGCAAAAGCCAGGGTCTGCAATGGAGCTCCCTAAGGCAGTTCTTGAGGCCAGTGTGGAGCCCCATTCCCTTCCCAGGAATTAAATCACGTACAGGATGTTTGAAATTGGAAGCTTTATATACTCTTCAGAAGTTCAGTTGAGTAATCTTCAATTGTAAACAGAGACAGCTAGAACTTGCTGGTAACATAAGCAACTTTCTCATGCAAAAACAAATTACATTTTCCTAAATTTGGAGAAAAAAAGTATTTGTTGTATATGGAGTCAAACACCTCAGAGTAATTTTTTCATCTAATTTCTGTCATTCATAGAATAACTTTCCTTGATTTAAAGAACACTGCAAAAAATCACTGCAAACTCATTCATACTCTTAATAGAGGTAAGAGAAAAAGTGTCTGAAGGCCCTTGTGAAAAGCTCTGACAACCTAACGCTTGTTGCTGGAGGGAAAAAACCAAATATGCTGCATTTGCTCAGGAGAGCAGGTGACTAATCTGTGCGCGTGTGATCCAGCGCCTGCACGCTGCCTGCATCCCCAAGTTTGGTGCTGGAAGCAGAGTGCTGCCAGCACATCTGCGGGTGCATGCAGGGCAGGGAGACAGGGAGGAACCTGGCTCACCCAGCTGCCACACACTGGCCTGCTGATCTCTGCTGAGATGCTGCAGCGGGTACTACAGATAGTCATGCCAGGCATAGGTCAGCCTTACCCTGCTTCTCCCGCACACCTTGGGGGGAGCAGCAAGCCATGGCAAATTCATGCAGTATTCCTGCATTTCTGCATCATATATCTTAGCTGGCTTGCACCAAAAGGTGCTGGGATCCTCTGCCACGACAGAAGAAAATGGAGATCACTACCAGCAGCCCAGATGAAACAACCCTCACCTGCTGTTAAAGCAGGCAGGCTGCGAACCCCACTGAAGGGAGAGGCTCCGTGCCCACTGGTGACTGATTCACAGCCCAGCTCCTCGCCCAGCTCTCCACAGCTTCAGCAATTTCCTGACATCTTGAAGCTGGTGTGTACTTTCAATTTAAAAAATTGCTTATGCCTGGAAAGGATATAATTATAGCCTGCCACTCCAGTCCTGCTACATAGAACTCGACGGTGGCATCTCTCTGTCTCACGGATGACCAACTGTAGGGATCGTGCTAGACCTGTGCAGCTGGTGTTCTCAATGGCACATCCAGAAAAGGCCTCTCAGCCATGGTGTCAGGGCTGTGAGCACGGGGTTTGCCTGTCTCTGCTCAGGTTTAGCTCAGGGACAGCGTGGCTCCTGTCCTCTGGGAGCTGCTGGTGCTCTCGCCTCTGGCCCCTGGCTGAACTATGGCCCCTGCAGTGGTGCAGCCTACCTTTGGGCCCATGTCCCCAGGCCCAGCCTCAGCCCATGCCCGGGGAGGTGCCTGATACCTGGGGCTGGGGCTGCCCTGGTGCCCACCAGCTGCCCTGCTCCTGGCTGGGGCGGTGGGACGGGACCTGGCTGCCAGGGCCTTCCTTGATAGAGCCTCCATGGGGAGCCCCCACTGCTGTGCCCTTGTAACATGTGCTCTCCATCCAATGTACAGCTTACTGTCACTCAGTACAACGGCAATTCTAGATACCATTAACATGCCTGAGTATTTCTGAGCCTTCCGGTTATTAATGTCATAGCACTAAACATCATCCCCTTAAAATTAGGTCTGAGACCATTTAAATCCCTTCTGGGACTGGAAGTCGCATCCCTGCTGCAGAGCCCCATCCCCACTCCCGGGGAGCGGATACTCCTCCTGGCCCAGGGTACATGGTGCTTCTGTGAGCAGAGGTAATCTCCAGTGAGCACGGCATACCTGGCACAGGAGGGGCTGCCACGCTGCACCACGACTGACAGACATGCACCCCGGGGGTGGCTCCACGGTGGCAGCACCACAGTCCCATCCCACCCCCAAGCAGGCACGTCTGGTCATCCACCCTGGTGGAGCACACCAGCTGGCAGCATTTGCAAGGCGCTCAGCCTACCTCCTGAGACCACCTGTGATCCACAAACTGGGAGCTACTAAAACAGACAGAGCATATGGAGAATCACTGCCAAAAATGTGCATGCTTTGTTACTGTTTAACCTACTTACTGCTCAGAACACAAACTGAGCTTTAAAAGAGCTCTCTGGAGTAAAACACTGTACTTAAAAATATCAGACAACTGTTTGGGAAGTCCATTCCTATCTTGTGAGCAACTGCTAGAAATTATCTCCCTTTTAATGGTACAAAATGACAAAAGGAAAGAAACATAGAAGCTCACTGAAACCAGTGGAAGAATCTTATTGATTTAATCAGCAAGATGATGTCTGAGAATCTGTAACCTCTCACAGCAAAAAGACATCAGATAAGGACAGCAAACATTCCTGGGAAGGACACAAGATCCTTAGATGAAGTTATGTTTACAGGAAGAGGATGAGCTAAATGGAAACTGGCACAGAAGCACACAAAATGGTGTGCTCCTCAGCCACTGAATCATCTGCTTTGTGCAATGCACTCATGTTCAAGGTGCCTGTGCTTCCCAGCTGCAACTCTGAATGAAACTCACAGAGCACTACCAGAAACACTGCTCCAGCATATCAACTCAGTCATGTCCCAAGGCATTAACATTCACACAGCTAGAGGACGGAATTCAAGTTTTTCATAATTAACTGATCTGTACAGGCTACACTGCTCTATGTAAGTGGTAATAAGGCTCTGAAGCAGCTCTGGGAAATATTTTCCATTATTCCATCTCATTAAGGTCCTTCCTTTTTTACCCTCCCCTTTCCCTGTATCTTTCAAACTGTTTATTTTTTCAAATACTTGCCTGTGCTATGTTCATTCTTTTGGCTGCTCTGTCCTGAAGTAAAACAGCCTAGACTTTTGCCAGCTAATTCCATTTGTCTTGCCAATGTTACCAAAAGAAGACTTTCTTGCTGGCATGCACCTCCTCCCTGAATGGCTACCCAGAACAGAAGCATAGTGAGAAAAAGACCTCATTGATTCAGATGCAGCTTTATCTTACCATGAAGTTATACACTCTCACAGCTAACTTCTCTAGGACTCTAAGCACTAAATGTTATGCCTACAGCCTCTCTACACAGCGTGTGAGGAAAAGGCTGCATCTGCCTGACTCATGTCACATTTTACTTTAGTGTCCTAGTCCCTGTACCATATGCATATTGGCTCTGCCTAGGCTTCTTTCTGTGGTGAGCCAAATGGTCCCACAAGAGGAAATACAGGAACGGAATAATCTGCTCAGGGTCTGTTCCCCGGAGCTGCGTTACAACATACCAAATTTGTCTCTCTGTACTTGGGACACTCCATTGATACTATACCAAGGAAGTCATGTACCCTTGAACTTCCTTATGGCGTGCCCCAGGGCATACAGCACAAACTACACATCCTATAATAAAACCCAGAAAGTTGCAAGCTTTGCACAGTGCGGGATAAGTCAGTACACACTAATTAGCCCAGTGGCCAGAATACTCTCTCATATGGTCCTCTAAGACACAAACCTCCGTATTCAAGTCAGGGACCAAAACATGAACCAGAGAGATGCTGCCAACCAAGAAGGAACACTGAGCACAGCAGTGACCTTAAATCTTGTTCCTATGATGAGCTTTGATGCCAAAGCCAGCTTTATCAAGACAGATCTGTTCTCACTTAGAATCCAGAATTAGAAATCCTCTCCTGTTAGTAGACATCTTCAACTGTATTTCAAGTTAACATACTGTACCCTTTAGCTTCTAGCCGCAGCCACCAGTAGCTCTACCAACGTCTATTTAACTTAGTAAGAATGTGGTCACAAAAGCATACAGTAGCACAATTGTCTTCTAGACTGAGAATGTTCAAGCCAGCTGGTCCCATTTTCCATGAGAATATCCTGCCATTTTACAGGAGATGAATCTCAGAGTAGATCTGGGCTCCAAGCAAAGAAGCTCGAGGCTCTGGGGCCATGGTAAAGTCATACAGGGAAGAATACGGGGATCTCAGGCATATCTCAGGTCATGCAGCAGTAGGTGGCTTTCACCAGCAGTGCGGTTTTGGACTTCAGTGATCAGTTCGGCCACTACCCTGCCTATACTTAAATGTCAGTATGACAAGAAGGGACTGTGGAGAAGACTGAACCCCAGGACATTCTTCTCAGCAGCTTGGAGGTGCAGGATTCATGGAGATGCTCTTCTGAGGAAGGAGTGATACACAAAGGCTAATGAGGCAGCCTTTGGCTGCAAAGAACAGGGAATCGTCCAGGAAGAGACACTGTCATCTCCAGCGCTGCACTGCTATTACAGGCATAAACCAAAGAGCCATCTCTCTATGCACATTAAAATGCTGTCATTAACATTTTCCAAGAGAACAAATGGACTACTTACCTGTATTTATGAATGATGGCATTAAATAATCTTCCATCACGCCAGCAGGTAGTGAAATTTTCACAACGTATTCCAGCATAACCCTCGGTTGTCTGCTGCGACCACAGGAGCAGTCTCTCTTTAGCAGACATGTCCTCTGACTCTCCAGTAACATGGATATCAGATATCTAAAATACAGTTAATGTAAATATTACAATTACATCTAACCCATAATAATGTTTAAAATCTTGCAGAAAACCACTCTGCATTACTGAAGAATTTTCTGTTTGATATTTGCATATATGAATATAACAATTATTTATGTATAATACTCTTTCATGTCTCAACCTTATGCACTCCCTAGTGTTCTCAATACAAAATACAAAATTCACAGCCTCACAATTTTTTTCAGTTAGTTCTCAGACAATTTCTGGGGACAATATAATACCATTACACAATGAAAAATACTTAACTATGTCTATTTTATGTTGATAATGTGAATAATTATTTTTATATGTTATACCTATTATACATAAATGTTATATAATTATATATAAAATGCAGTATGTTTTAAATGTATATAGTCACACCCATATAATACCTATATTTACATTATTCATACTTTATTTAGCTACCATATTCCTCTCAAAACACATTAATTTATAATATATATTGTTCTGGAATTCAGTAACAAAACAGCCATTTACAGTAAAGACTAGTAATAATGGTTTTAGGATAAAATTTTTCTGAGAAGCATTTTAGGAATGACTGAAAGACTGAAAGATTATAAATAAAAATTTTGCCTGATATAGAAGGTTTGTTTTTGTATTACCTTAGCATTATCAATTTCATATCAGTGAATGCAGGAAAGGATTGGGAATTTTATATACAAATACTACTGTCTAGTACATTAAAGTCTCTCCTAATTAAGTTTAGTCAGTTTGCTGAGAAAACTACCCTTGTGTGAATATGAAGCAGACATTTCCCTAATTTGAACATGTATTGTTTGCACCTCATGTTACAGAAATTGTACTCAATGTAAATCTGAACTGCAAGATTCAACAAAAAGAACACATGCCTTGATAAAGAAAGTGCTATCACATGTTGTCTTTCTTCTAAGTGATCACCTTTTACCACTTATCCAAACAACAATAGATAATAGAGTATGTTATTATCAAGAACATCAAGAACACAGGTACCATGAGGACACGTGGACTGTAGCTCAGGCATTACAAAAAGCATGCCGAGGTGCTTGGGCAAAGGCAAGAGGCCTTGAGACACCACCAAGATTTGTGGGTGGACACCAAAGCAACCCCACGAGCCCACCTGGAAGAGGCTGCGCTGCCCAAGTCTGCACCCAGCACCGCTGGGAGAGACAGGTCTCCTCCAGCTTTGGAGCCAGGCCTCGGGGGAGGTTTGCCCACAGACAACTTTGGGGGCAAGGTAGGTGCTTGAGTTAGCTGTAGAAGAGGCTTAACTCTGGAGCTATGCCAATTCCAGCAATTCTATTCTAGTGTAAACCAGGGAGCTACGTTCATGAGGTCAGATGGGACGATGGTCACAACGATATCTCCTGGCCTTGAAATCTCTGCACGCAAAGGGCTCTTCCTAGGGGAATTCACACAGGCTAGGCTGGAAATTACGGGGTTTTCTAACATTAAAGCCATGCAAAACACAGTGCCAGGAACAAAGAGATGTAGCTTTCCTGCTGCTGCTATGTCAATGCCTAACAGGAGGTGGTGGAAAGCACTAGGAAGCAGGGGACTAAAGGAAGAGCCTTGCAGATGTCAGGGCAATGTAGCAGCTGCAGTGCTCCCTAAGACTTCCGTTTAACCACCTTTCACACTTCCAGGGGACGATGAGCATTTACAGCCATACAGTAAACAGGAAGTAAATTTAATGCTGGGAACAAATTAGTTTACATTAATTTCTATGCAAGTATCCACAAAACACCAAGCTGTGAAAGCAGTTCTTCAGATACCCATCACAGGCCGTTGTATCTACTGGCTGTAGGTAAGGGAAAGATACAAGCACCATGCTAAAAAGCAAACTAGTTTCAACTGTTCAACTAGCCCATAAATACCTCTGAAGACCCGATGGCATTTTTTGCATCCTATTGTCTCCAGCTACAGCATTGCACATTTTTAAGAAAAATCAAAGAGGAAAAAAACCCCCACCCCTTTTTGTTTTAAAACACTGAAGAGAAGCACATGCAGCTGTGATTGTTTATGTATTTCTAGGTATCAAAATCCTGCACAGAGTATTTATTACATGAAATCACACAAAATACAGACAGTATGAGTCTTATAAGTGAAGATAACAGGGAAAAGACCCACTGAAAATCTCTCTGAAAATTTTCTTGTAAAAATCTAGGGAACTCATCTGCAGTTTAAGATTCCTTTCTGTTGGTTACCTTTATTCTTTGGTATTTCAAAGCAAGAAAGCAAACTAAATATTTTTTCAGTAGCTTTAGTTTCTATTCATCACAACCAGACCACAATATAAATTAAGTCAACCATTTACCACTTATCCAGACAATGCTTCTGAAAGAGATTATGTCATCTGAAATGCTAGATGTCTAGCAAAAAAAATACAAACACCCAAAACCAAAAAAACTATAATTTTTTCCTTGTCATTTTCAGAAAGTCCTCTGTGTGTAACCCTTCAGTATCACACTCTTCAATATATTCTAACTAAGCAAGCTAAGAAAGTGATTTGCTAATCACCATTCCCTACTGCCAAGTTCAAACCTTTAGCCTCCTTCACGGTTAACTGACTGCAATGGCTATGTACATTTCAGACTGCAGAGAGTGCAAACGCAGCATATTTGAGTGCACATTAAATTCCTCTGGCAACAAGTGATTTCAGACATCAAGCAACTTCTGAAGGTCCTACTTGTATCTGTTGTTACACTGAAACAACATTCGTAGCTACGGTCACAAACAGGAGAGTATTTCTTATTCTGGAAGTGACCACTAGGCAAGCTTGCAATCCAAATTTTGGATGGCTAAAACATGAATTTAGCTCATTACCCTAAGAACAACAGGTTTTCAATCCAGAATCTTCCAAGCACCATTCAGCACCCTAGTTGGCCATCTGAAGAAAAAGTAATAGACTAGACTGGGCTTAAAAACTGAAATTGCTTCTCCCTCATGGAAGTAGCCCGTTTCAGTACAGGTTAAGGAACACTAATATTAGCCTGAGACTTGAAAGAGCCTGAGCACTTCTGTTCTCTTTCAGATTCCAAGGCTAAGATTTCAGACTTTTTCATAAACACTGGCTTCATATTTAAAAAGTATAAATATACATCAAGGGAAATTGTGAGTCAAAGAGCTATATTTTATTACACTTACAAATATGAGGTCTACTTTGCAAGATGCCCTATTAACTTGGAACTACCAAAAAAGTAAAATACAACCCCACAAAACAAGGTATCAGAGAGAAGATAGAGCACATCTTTCCTTTGATAACCCTGTAAGGACAGTATAGATACTCATCTACCAACTATGCACTACAACCAACATTTATAATGTCATTTGCCATGGGAAAGAAAAAGAAGGACTACTAAATTAGGAATGCTAGACCAGAAAAGAAGTTAAGGGGCAATCAGACCTTTTACTGTTCAAATTTTATCCTTCAAAAAAACCATTCTGTGTGAACCTTTCATTCTTATATCCCACAAGCCTATCATTTACCTGCTATAAACTGTTACCAGAGGACATCTGCTCCTTAAGCATGGAACAAATTACTGAGTTTGCATGAGTCTGAACAGTTGTTCGCTAAAGATCCAGTTCTCCAAAGTATCTCAAAGCCTGTGAATTACAAGTTATGCAAGAAAAAGTGACAGAGGTAATTCTCTGCACAGCCCTTGTATTTCAGGATCAAAGTCTTAACTGGCACTAAATACTCTTATTTCTTGTCTGTAACTAGGAGAACCAGTTCACCTCACCTCTGCCACTGCCAAGTGTTTTTTCTCTGCCTATAAGTTCCCTCTGCATCACACAGTATACAAAATCCATATACCAAAAAGCCTAAAGCTCTTTGGTTGCACTGATTTCAGTTACACAGTTCTGAGTCCAAAGAAAAGAGCAGATCAGAGAACACCATCCAAAAGACATCAACGGTGGTGCTGGATTTCTGTGGCTCATTTTTTACAGTGCAAACAGAAGAAGAGAAAGACTGGTATAGATAGTAAGGAGTCCTCCCTCTGGTTCCATCTTATCCCAAAGGCTTTGAAGCAAATCTAGACTTGACATAATGTATGTAACTGCACAAAAGTGTGTAATGGGCTAGAGATGTATGATGTATAATGAAATGTATTCTAATGTCAGCTAGCCCTAAACCAGAAAAGTCTGAAGAACACAAAGAAACAAGAGAAAAAAGAATACATGAATATGGAGAGATTTTGAAATGCTACTTTCCACCTAAGCTAAGCAGTTAGTTACATGTTGTGTTTGAAAAGGATTGTTGACAGCATGTTGAGGGAAGTATAGTTATATGAATGGAATTCGAACTTGCATGTGACCACAAGAAGTCATCTCCCTTGACGTTACAGTTGGACTTTGTGAGTTTCCATTTGGCCATAAACTCAAATGCTCCTATTCAGCTCTTGCAAGGCTCTGTGGAGCTGCAAATCTAGCTTTGGGCAACACCCTTCAAAAAATACTAGGTCAGCTGAAGCAGATCATAAGAGAAAAACAAGAATGACAAAGATATAAAAATACATGACCTGTTAGGAAAGATTGAAAAATTGGGTTTATTTAGTCTAATGTAGGGAAAACCCAGGGGAGATGTGGTAATAGTCTTCAAATATGTAAAAGGCTGTTGCAAAAAAGGTAATAAATTAACTCTTCTGGGAATGGCAGAAGAAGTAATGAGTTTAAAATGAGCTGACGTGTTTTCAGCTAAAACCACTTTTTAATACAAAAGACAGGTAAGTAATAGAATAATTACTCAGGAAGCATGTGAAACCACCAATAAGGCAGACACAGAAGAACAAGTATCAGTCAAGAATGGTTTTCATTAAGTTACCTTGCCTTCAGGTACAGAGTTGACCTAGATGACCTGTCCAGAACCTTTCCAGCCCTAGTAGTTCCATCAATGATTATAGATCTCCTTCAGTCACCAGCATTTAAGGTGGACTGCACCTGCTTCTTGTGAGTATTACAAGGAAGCAAACAACAATATGCCAATAAAGCAAAACTCCTGACATTTGCACCTTTGCAAATCACGTTCCAGAAGACCGACTGGCATTTCTCCCTCCCTTAACTGTACTACATGAATATATAATACAGTATTATATGATGGTGGACATAGTTGGAAGGTCTCTTGTTATCTTACAAATACTTGCAATGGTAATGACAATAATAAACAGATGACTATTTAGCCAGAAGTATTCTACTGAATATGCTGATTACAAGTAATCTACATTTTTTTTAATTTAAAAGCAAGTATATTGCCTTTAACCTGACTCAAATACATGGGTTTTTTTCTTGCAGATTATTATTGGTGCTGTATAGGAGATAAGAAATCCACTGTATCAAACAGTATGTAGATGCATGGCGAAAAAACAGCTGAGGAACTTGCAGCTGAAACAACAGCTGAGTACTGGAAGTAGATGAGTGATTCTGTTTATATATTAGACTTTTTTTTTCCTCTATAAAAAAAACTTTACATCCATAAATCAGAACTGAAACTACCACAAATTAGATTGGAAAAATAATGATAGTGATTGATAACGTGATACACATAAGTCATGGGTTTTGAAAGAAGCTGACAACCACCAAAAACTGCTGGCAACACCAGCTGGTAGCTATCTTTTACTGATACTGAATGAAAACCATGGCTTGTTTCAACAGAGGAGACATCAAATATCACAGTGGCAGTATCCCCTGCAGAGAAGCCAAAAGTACAGCCTTGATCTTCTACTCTACCTGCATCATGCTAAAACATTACTGAGAAGGGGAAGTTGCTGCAGTTGTTTCAGTCTTGATTCACAATTTCTTGGCCTTAATGCAAACTGCCATCTGCTCTAGGACAGCCCTGAGTTAGAACAGTATCAGAGTGTATCTTGCTTGAGGAAGTCGCCTTCCTGTGTTAGGAACAAGGGCTGTAGAAATTAGGCCCCAGCAGAGAGTAAAAAACTGTTCTCAAAGCTATTAGTGAGCAGTCAGGAACGAAGCTTCAGAACACCCCACTTACCTGAATTCTGCAAATAGGAAAGCAAACGTAATGTAGTAGTACTTATTTGAACACAAAATCGTAACTGTTTTATATGCATATGAAGACATGCCATGGGAAGAAACTCAAAAGATATATTCCAGTAGTGAGGACTAAGCTGTTTCAGAGGGTAAAATGTCATTCTCTGTTACAGTGCAAATTAGCCAGCTGTACCAATGAGCTTCCTCTGGTGTCTGTCAGTTTGAAAAGCTAATACATTTTCAAGTATCAGCCACATCTGAGGCACTGTGTAAGCTGAGGGTACATTAGGGTAAGTTGACAAGGTGAGTGAAGGCTACTGATCTAGGTAATTATGACAAAGAAAATGGTAAAAACTGAGATTGGTAATGCAAACCTTATCAGAATATCAAGCTGGTAACAGGAACTTTGTGGATTTCTATAAATAACAGCTTACTGTTTTATACCGATATACAAGACATTCAAATGCTTGTTTAGTTCTCAAAAGCAATTAAAGGGAAAGTAGTCATGATTTTGTAAAATAACTAGTCTGAAATCTAGTTTTTTTCCTGTATTTGTTTACAGGTTAAAGCTTGGTGCTCTTAAAATTACTTATACTCAGAACCTTCGGTTGAGAAAGGGAACCAAACTGAAAACCAGACATTTCAGCAACTCATGCATTTAGCCTGGTCTGTCAGTAGTTTTCATATTCCATACCATTATGCAGTGTTTTGTTGGTATCAGTGGCACAGTTCTCAATGTTGATGTAGGTGCTCAACAGAATTCTCTCCTCCCCGCCCCCATGGTAACAAGAGGTATATGCCTGGCTGGAGTAATAACTGCAGCAATATTAGAAGTTGTTATTACTCTGATTATACAGGAAAAAGCAGCCATGCTTGGGTGAACAGACAAGGCCTCATACTCTTTTACTCAGTAATAACGTTTTGTTCAAATCAAAGAACAACCCTAAGCTGTTCCTGAATTCCAGCTAAGATTAAGAGGGCAAAGATCTCCATGTGTATTAGGAGGCTATTTGTACTAATGCGTACTGTGTGTCATGATTGGGTGTGTTATCTGTATTTAAAAACTAAGCTCAGAAAAAGTATTATTTGATTCTTTTTACAACAGTAAATTTTGTAACAACGGAAGTATAGTTAGCTCTTGCTGGAAGGAGTAACCTTGGCGTATGTCCATTCCCTCTGTTCACTCAACTCAGACCTCAGATGTCTCTACTGAGCAAGGGGAATCAGTTTTGGACCAGATCCTGGTATCAACATTTGACCCACACTTACAAGATTTCAGTTGTGCTGAAGATGAGTGAGCAGAACTGGTAATATGGATTGAATTGGTAAGCATGGATACCAACAGACAAAAGTTTGCTTTCCTTCAGATATTCTGCAACTAAGCTCATACTTACTTACTATTGTAAAAGGAAAATAATCCCACCCTCACAGGAAGATGGAATTTCAATAATTAATATTAATAGGTCATCTAGATAATTTGGGAGGAAAGATCTTTTAAAGGAAGTATAGAGCATTATTAACATGATTTATGTTCACTTTTCTATTTCAAGCTGCCTACATATTTCCATCATACTTCAGTTCCTATTGGCCATAATTGAAAAGAAATACTCCTTTCCTTGATACAAGACCGAAGGGAATTACAAGACCATGAAGAGCTGATATGAAAATTTACTGCAGATACTGAATATGAACTTAAACAACTCTCTAAAATTCACTCCACCTTCTAGCAGCTTTTTAACACAAAAATCTCTTTCCTAAGTTAAGAAACAAATCAAACCTTAGACAGGAAAACAGCACAAGGATATATCAATACTCCTGAAGTACAGAGGTATTACTTAACCTATGAAAAATATCAAGTAGTATGTTCTGTCCTGTGACTACTTGTAGTATCATAGCATGGGTAAAAGGCTTATATATAGCAAAGTGAAGATACTTTGTAGAGAAAAAAATACTGTTCCAATACTTATCCTGAGCTAACTTTGAAAGATAAAATACTGTAAATACTGTGACAAAATATTTACCTTGCTCCTTTTTGGTGGAATGCTAAATAATGCCTTTTCTCTTGGCAGTTGGGAAAGTACAGCATCAGAAGAATAAAACCTCTTTTGTTCAAGCAGTGGATCACTTTTGCTTTCAGAAAGAAATTGATGCAACTCTTCAGATTTATTGCTTTCTGGGACATCTTCAATGACCCTGCAAGAAGTTATGTTTAACCCAGTTTCTTCACGTTGTGCACCTAAAATGTGGATAGCAGAATCCAAGCTGGCTGCTTTTCCATAACAAAAACCACTGGGTTTCTTCACAAATGCTAATTCTCTCCTGTTGCCATCCTCCAAGTATTTCCTCTTCCATGTACAGCGTTTCTCTGAATTCCTGTTGTCTTGTTCCTTTAACCATGTCTCTCTTTCATCAGACTTCACGAGCCTCTGATTATCACCATGAAAATTGTCCCCACAAAGAGAATCACTCCTTGTTTCACCCAGTAAAACTTTTGCTTTAACAAGATCAGCTGAAAGATCTGTACTCACGGGCAGAGCAATACCAGCCACTGTCACTCTCTCAGGGAAGGAATCAGCCAATCCCACACCCTTGGGACGAATGTTTTCTGAAATCCCCACTTCATACTGGCTTTTTTCTTCATTTTCTTTAACCTGTACTGAATCTGGTCCCTCCTCGGTTGATTTCCTTCTCCTTTTTCTTCTGAAATATTTTCTTCCAGGGGAATGTTTAGCCGGACTTAAGGGAGCTTTGGCAGGATCTAAACACTGTTCTTCCTTTTCAGCCCTCACACATCCACAGACGTTCCCCATTTGGCTTTCGGTAACTCACAGTTGCACAGTCTCATTCATTCCAGTATATTTACATACACTTAAATCCTCCTCAGAAAGTTAAGAAGTGCCGTTTGCACAATAATTTCTTCCAGACTTCACTTCCATCCTCCTCAGTACGTAGCCATTTTGCTTATGAGAAATGCACACGCAATAAATGTTGTGGCACAGTGCCCAGGCAGGGCCTGTGTCTGATTAGACACTGTGGCTTATTTCTGGCCACCAATCCTCTTAAATAAACATCACTGCTTCAGCACTGGGCTGTAATGCTGATGGCCTTTCAGAGAGATGACATAGTGTTTATGAGCAACAGAAAATTCTCGCATGCATTTTAACTTCCTGTTTCATTTAGTAACTCGAGGAAGATAAGCGTAGAAAAATATGCAGTAGCCTTTGAAACTATTAGCTACACTCTAAATCCAAGAGGAAGCAGCACACCAAACAGCAAGGATTTAGTTAGCGGATTTGGTTTGCACTTCATATGTTTTTATTACATATCCAACGATCCACAGAAAGGAAGCTTAAAGTGAAGGATCACAGATTGATCTGGCAGCTTGTTGGGGGCCAAATTTTCATTTGTAAGTGGAGTTTTCATAGCAGCTGGTGTGATTTTTCACTGATTTCTCAGCTATAAATAACCTGCTGCTTCACTACTATCATACAAGCATAACAGCTTGCTCAGGGCAGTGCTGCCGTGTACTGGGGACTGGAACTTTGCAGCAGATTTAAACCTTCTGGCAGATAAAGGTGAAAGAAATAGTAAAAGCCAGTCTGTCTAGAAAATTGTCCACTAAGTTACTGTTATAAAAACAGAGCTTTATCCTGCTCTCATGCTCCTGTTCTGTAGGTATCTCTCTGTAGCTCTGAATATAACAGCCAAAAAGCATCTAACTACACCTGAAACTAGGTAGAAACATACACTATTAAAATGTAAGCAAGTCTAATCACCAGCATACTTTGTTTGGAAAATATCTTTTTAAGCTTCCACTTCAGTTTTGTTACTGATAGGCAAAACCTACTAAAAGCAACACACATCTGCAGGGGTAGATGTGTGTGGTTTCTCATGCTGAGAAAGAACTACGGAGTGACTTGCCAAGCATTATCAGGTGTTACCATTGAGTTTCCCTTACTATTTGAAAAGGAATTGCACTAATGAAACCCAGAGACTTTATCCCCAGGGGCCAGTTCCCCTGAAGTATTCTATGACATTTTACTGACAGGATCTAGAATGAATAATACAGCAATGAAGTAGAATCAGCCTCCAAAGAATTTTCAAAAATACAGATGCTCATTACTGACTACTCTCAGAGCACTGGGGTTAAACTTGACAGCAACGCTTCAAAAATTTTCTACTGTAACATAAGGGACTAGAAGGCTATAACAGAATATGGTGTGCATCTCATCAACGGGCAGCTACGTACATGCACAATGCTAACAAGTTACTTTCCAAAGGAGATGTTCACACTATGACCACACTCTTTCGTGGCCTTGATTTGTATTTGTAGCATGCTTAATATACAGGTGTGGTTGTGACATTTGCTCCCTTTACTCACAGTAAAAAAACTGTATTCTAGTCAGCTTAGAAAAGTGACTTTCAACCAAGGCCCAGAGGACTCACTTATTTAAAACACGCTTCCACATGGGACTGAGTCAGGTCCTGACATGCCCCCCCCCTTAATTAACAGAAAAGCACAACATGGGGTGGGGGGAAGTAGTCTTTGTAAATGACATTGCTGTCTTTGTACAAACAAATGGCTTTTATGCCTGAAAATATATCTCTCTCAACAGAAAAGATGATTAAGGACTTTGCAGTGCAATGGACCAAGACTGATTTCATTTCACACAGATATAGCTTCTGGTTTAACAACAACATGTCAAATAACAATAATATATGGTTAAATAGATCATAGTATAATAACATTAAAAATTACATTATGTATTCTTATAAAAAAAGACTTAAAACCTTGATAAAGCCGACATTATGTAAAATGTTAAAGACAAGAGTGTCTAGCATTTGAATGAACAATTCCAAGTTACATACTATATTAACTGTTTAATTGAAAATGTATTAAAGTAAATATAGCCTACCACTAGTACACTGCCAGTGTTGTTCTTCCTCTACAAATTTCACAGCAGTTAAGAACTTGCTTAAAAATACTACAGATTTAATTTTTCAATGTAAGTGCATATTTAAATTAAGACACATGGGCAACTGAGGTTTCTAAACAATGATTATATTAAACTATTTAACTGAGTTTTAATGGCTGTGATTTAGTATGTATTTCCTTTAAACTGTTTACATCTGTTTAACAGTCAGCATGATACCTTCTTCCAAACAGAAAACATTATCTGTTATTTCAAAACTCCTGTTAGAATCAGTGGCACACTGACTGTCATAAAAATGTCAAATCAAATCTAATTCAAGATAGGTCAGAATAAACACATACTGTTACTTTACAGCTGACAATCTGAATTTTGTAATGTAATCAGTAAGTCAGAAAGTCTCTGATCTTGCACATACTCTTTTGTACGTACCTTAGATTTTTATTATATTTTCTTAAGAGTTGGTAATTCACTTTTTCAGAAAAGAAGGTGCCTCTGAAGTGGAGTAAAAAAATTGAGACAGCAAAAATACAAGAGCCAGTTCTGAAACACTGGTTACAAGCTCAGTGCTCCCAATAGTCTTAGCTTACTGCTGCATATTCCAGGTCAATTTAGCCGAATGCACCTGGTTTATCTATAGCTATTCCTAGATTTTAACCATTTCTAAATATGAGCTAGGAATAAATGCATTCCAAATATATCTCTACAGATTATTAGTAGTACTTGTGCCTTTCTATTTCCTAGAAATAGGCAAGAACTATGTATTTTTGATACTTAATAACTAATTTAACAATACTTACCAGCTGTTCCTGAGTGAGAAAGCTATCACCTCTCTATTAACAATTCTTTCTGCTTGTTTTTTCCATGAACCAAGAAGAAACTTTTCAACTTTATAAAAGTCACTTATGCTCTTGAACCAAAGAAAAGATCAAGGACAAAAGAACTGACAAATTGCACTTATATCAGTTGTGGGGGTTTCTTCAAAAAAAAAAAAAAAAAAACCCTTATGTGAAATCTTATTCCACGTTAATGGAAGATGATAAATGCAAGTGAGGTAACTAAAGACAAAATTACCATTTTCAGCTAACTGGAATGCTATAAAGTTGTAACTTTGGTCTCAGCAAGGAAAGAGACAGATGTAATACGATTAAACTGGAGATTCAGAAGAGGGCAATTGAAAATTGTTCTAAAACCTGTCTGCTGAAGAAAAGAAATATGATATTCTAAAGCATCAAAAGAGACTACCACTGAAGCCTACGAGAACCACCACAATATAATGAAGACCTGACCATACCAGGGGCTCCGTCTCAGACATTTGTCTCCTTTCTTTAGAAAAGGAGGCTGAGGGGAGACCTTATTGCTCTCTACATCTACCTGAAAGGGGGCTGTAGTGAGGCAGGGGCTGATCTTTTCTGTCTGGTGGCTGGTGACAGGATGAGAGGAAAAGGCCTCAAGTTGCACCAGAGGAGGTTTAGGTTGGATATTAGGAAAAATTTCTTTACCAAAATGAGTTGTCAGGCATTGAAACAGGCTGCCCAGCGAAGTGGTTGAGTCACCATCCCTGGAGGTATTCAAAAAGCGTGTAGACAAGGCACTTCAGGACATGGTTTAGTGGGCATGGTTGATGGTTGGATTCGATGATCTTAAAGGTCTTTACCAACCCAAATGATTCTATGACTCTACGACATCTGACTAGACCCAAATGGAAGCACAGCGCTGACTAAAGCCAAAGATCCAGATGATCAGAGCTGTTAAAAATACTATCACAGATTGTTGTATTTCTCCCCATCTGCATACACACCCCTTTAAAAAAAAAAAAAAAAAGAAAAAAAGTGAAGATACAAATTTATACCCACCAATGCTGGAAAGTTTTAAGGAAAGATTAGTGTAAGACTTTCTAGCACAGAAACCTTTAAGGAGTATAACATGAATAACGGATTAGACCAACACTTGTCTGCAATTTGATCTGTCTTAGCGGTTATTAATCACGAACAAGAAGTTAACATTAAAACATGGCAAGCAAAAGATTAACATTGTTATATGAAATAGCTCATCCAGATTTGTATTGGTTTGCATTCAACCATAGATTTCTGTAATTTGTCAAGCACATCTGTTACTGTGAAAAACGTTATGTTCTTAACATGGAATAGGTATATTATTAGACATTACAGTGGCAACGTTGTTGAATATCTGCGTATTTTTTAGTCTGCAAAATGCTGAGACCATTCATCCCTTGTACACTGCTAATTTATGCTTTATCATTGGTTTCATACAGTTAGCAAATGTTGTAAAGGAAAGTTTATTCCACTTTGCCAATCAAACCATGCATGGTATCTTTTACCCTAGAATAAAATGATCAAAAGCCTAATAGGTATGCATTTCAGATAGTTTTGGATCCAAGATCCCTTCCCTCTCCTTTTGTGTTTTTTTTTTTAATTTGTTTATGCAACATAGCAAAAGCAATGGAGCATTTAGCATGTGTCATTTCATGGTACTAAAACAAGGTACAAGATAATCAGCAAGCATTTTGTTGCATAGCCCAAAGGTCACATGCAGAATGCCAGAGAGATAAACATAGGTCAAAGAGAAAGTAAAAATCAAAGCAGCATAAGATGGAGGACAAGGCAAAAAATAAAGGTTCGCCAGCACAAACAAAACGTTATACTTGGAGCTGTTTGAACTGTACTGGCAACTACTGCGCAAAATCTGAAAGATCTCTTTAGCTTTCAGGTACCACTGAGCTACCAAAAGTCACAATCTTGAACAGGAGAGGTTTTATATCCACTGAGATGGCTTATAAGAAGAGGAATTTGTTCCTTGTTGGTGGTTTTATGGGATTAAGGACAAAGAGAATCAAACAGATGAGTTACCTGCTCCTAAATCTTGTCCTGCTACAGATATCCCACTATTTGTAGAGATAAAGTCTAAATACGATTCTGCAATGAGCCTTAATACCTCTCATCTTTGCTGTGATTCAAGTCAGTCTCAGAAATGCCAACAACTCCATACTCATTTTCTTACCTGAGAGTTAGCACTTTTTTTTTTTTTAATTGCTGAAGAATTCCAGAAGAGTTAACTAGGAGTTCAGCTGAGGAATAAAATACAGGAACAGTATACCCCACCAAATGCTGCATGAGAAGTCTACTACAGTGGCTAATGACTGGGAATTGCAGCTCCCAGGTGGAATAGTTTATCCTATGACCACTTACAGTCAGTATTAGACAACTGGCCACATAGCTCCATCTTTAAAACTTTGAGAAGATCAGACCCTGAATTCTTCTAACTATTTTAAAGCAGAGGCAGATTAAACTTCAGTCCTTGGGCCCCAAGACTCATGGCTCAGGCAAGACCCAGAAGCAAGTTTCAGAGCCAGCTGCCATCAGCCAGCTGCTCCCAGCAGAAATAGGTGCCAGAAGAACAGCAAGTGAAGGCCAGACCCAACTCTCTCAACAACACATTGCCACCTCAGGAAAGCAGGCAGCATGTCTCTCCTATGGTGACCCCTATCACGGATTTAACAG
Source organism: Elanus axillaris (assembly GCA_026212715.1). NCBI lineage: Eukaryota > Metazoa > Chordata > Aves > Accipitriformes > Accipitridae > Elanus > Elanus axillaris. The sequence goes on along the minus strand of JANZLQ010000017.1, from coordinate 2,876,509 downwards.
CAGAGCAGCTGAAGCAGAGGAAGATGCACAGGTCTCAGAATGTCCCATTATTCCTCTGCCTTCTGCACATCATTTACTGGAACGGACCACCACAGCTGAGCTGTCTCCTCCTCTGGCTACCCTGTATGAAGGCCACAGCCTTCATGCCCAGTGAAAAAGTGCTTCAAAATTACTACCTGCGCTGCAGGCTCTGAACATCTAATTACGGTAAGGGATATTGGGAGCTTCAGAAACGGTTAGGTAGTGGTCCTGTAGCTCAGCCAAGTCATCTACAACAAATCCACCCTTCCTACCTTTCTGCCCAACAGGGTAAAAGTTTAACTGCTGATCCACTGGACCAAATGAACAGACCACTTTGTGGCAGCCTGAAAAGGAATGAATTTTGCTCCAAGGTTTGCACAGAGTCAGCAGCAAAAAAAAAAAAAAAAAAGTATTTACTGGCTGACAAGAGAAATGTGAAGAGGTTACACGCACCTCAAGGAGGCCTGAGAGAAAGCACCTGTCTGGCCTGAGAGGGCAGGACAGTACTGTTAACACCTGGATAAAAACGTTAACAACTGAAGCCTTGAAAGCAGCACCCTGCAAAGAGGCCTGACAACAGGGAGATGGGCAGGGTGGAAGGAAAAGTGTTTCACAGCAGCTCCTGAGCTGCAAAACAACAGTGAAACTGAACTAGAAAAAGGCTATTGAGCCATGACTTTGAAGCTCCAGAAATTTTTTAAGGCCTGAGCTCACAAATGCTTAATTTTGGATCCCAGGAAGTTTGAAGTTTCAGGTTTTGCTTTTTTTGGTGTGTTTTTTAGAAAAAAAAGGAATTTATTCTAAATATTTAACATTTGTTAAATTGAAGAATGTTTGCAGTGGTTTGAAAATAAAAGATCACCAATTTTCACAGAAATTATCTTACTAAAATTGTGGTTACTTATTGAGGCCAAATTCTGCTTTCATTTATAGGTACTCATCTCCAATATCATCAATGAAAACATAATGGATGTTGAAGGAGTCCATTCAAGTATTAATTTAGATATTTACACATACTGCCTATAAATATACAAAATACTGTAATCTCATTTAGCTTGTTCTACAGGTGCCAAGAAAATAACTTACAGTAGTTACTGCATTATGAAACTGAATTTTAAAAAAGCCACATATTATTAAAGGCATGTGAAATGCATACATTGAAAGCTTGCCTAAATCCTAGTAACATACATGTCTCAGTGATTTTCAATATCCACAGGACAAATTATTTTCTAACATACTCAACTCAATAAACCGCCAGATTTCTCATTCCATCTTTTCTGTATTTTATATGTAACTACTTGGGACACAGAAGAATGTACAATTTCTGGACTTGTGCAAAAGTCATTCGTGTAAGTCAGAACAACATTTATAATGATCTAATTAAGGGTACCAAGTCACAAAGCCATAACCATCTCTAGACATAATTCAGATGCAAGAGAAACATAATCCTCAAATGCATATCCCCTTTTATTTTTCTTTATCATGTCTTTCCCCTACATCATTCCTAAATTCATTCCAATACTCAGAAGGATTTTCTGTTTTGAGGAAATATTATCCTCCAGATAAGTGCCATGACTCAGACAAACAAGAAGCCACAAACAATAGCCACCAAAAGTCCCTGGCATGTTGACTACCTTCCAGGTTGCAGTATTATTAGAATACACTACAATGATGGAGCAGAAGCAGTAACATCACATGGCAAACAGCTACTTACACTCATCAAGAAATCAACTGCTTCTGCAAATGCTGGGAAAAGTTAAGGGGTATTTCAGATTAAGACACCTCAATCTAGGTGTCTACATATTTGTGTTTACATGCTGGCTAGGTCTTGAAGAGATCATTTTATCCAGTGGAGGCAGAATTTAGTTTCCTAAACGTGGGCTTCTAGAGCTCTCCGAGATATTCTGCTATATCCCAACTGGCCTCTAGCTACAGGTCTAGAAGAGCATGGGTCTCATATATCTGGCATCTCAGAAAACTCCACATGCATGTGCTGGATACTGTAGCACACCTCAGATGTCACTCAAATGCCACCTGACTTTAGGAAACTGAATCAAAAGCCCTGGAGATCTAGTTAGTACAGTCAAGCGATCTTGAACAGCAATGTTTCACATCCTGATGTGGAGACATGAGAAGAAAATCAATTGACCATCTAGAACATTTGAGACACTTAACTGAGTTATCTACAGGGGAATAGCAGATACACCACAAGACCTAAGGAAACTTGTTTCTCACTGCATATTATACTGGATATGCTGTGTCACCTCAGATCATGCAAAGTGCCTATGCTGGACAACTGAATAGCTCAGTAGGTGCTCTAGGCACCTACTAAAAGTGATCTGAATTGCTCCACCAGCCTCACCTCACTGTACTGACTAGACCTCAAGGCCTCACATCCAACACTAAACATGTTTACCACCGTTTAAGATGCACCCAAATTGTGCCAGATGTCCTGTGCTTCAGCTGGTGAGAAAAATGAACAATTTCATCCTGCAAAATCCTATTCATCAGGCTCAGAAAAACATACATCAGGTAAAGATTTAACTTCCACTAACAGCTTCTATTAATAATTTGTTAAATAATCATTATTTCTTAAAACACAGCCAACATTCAATCACTGTGGGCCTAATTCTGTGGGTCACACTTAAATATATTTAAGACCAGCATTCTTTCTCCATATAACCATATGGCAGCAAAGACTGACGTGACAGAGGGGAGCTGAGGAACTTCAGGTCCTTGCTAGTGGTGAGTAGTCAGTGGTTTCTCCTTTACCCTTGTGAATGGGCCTGGGCTAAGCTGTGCAACCTGTTTAGACTAGGGTCACATTAGCCCTATTCGTGTCTTCTGTTCCTCGTTAGGATCTGCAGAAAGGCAGATTAGATCCTAGCAGTCTTTTTGGGTTTTGTAAGAATTTTTTTTTCCAGTCATAAGACCGCAGCAGGATATTCTTAAGTGAACCATGCTTTTTTCTATATGATCATGTAATTTTCTGATTCTTTAAAATGCCTGCACAGCAGGGAGTTTATCACTAACAATGCTGCAGTCACTAAATGGGAATTATCTGTCATCTGAATTACATCACCTACAGCCACAGCCATTGTGAAAGCCTCATTTGGAGGAGCAATTTAACACCACACACTGTAAGGCTGCATTATACTGTACACAATCCCACCAGTGTACAACCACCACAGTGCCACCTAGTGTGACCCCCCGTTAACATCACTGGGGCTAAAAACAATGCTGAAGTGTTACGAACTGCTTGAAAAGGCTCGGAGTAGCACTCACTAAAATACTTGTATCAGCAGAGAAATTCAGATCCAGAATGAAAAAAGATTTTAAAATATATTTTTTAAAAAAGTTTAATATTCAACAAAAGAATTCTGTAGACTAAAACAAAAACAGTTTGCCTAGTCACTGAAAGAAATACACCAACTGTTGTCTTTAACAGTGTTCGAAAACCAAGCTATTTTTTCCTCTCACTCCACAGAGAGGAAATCAGACAGCAAACAAACTACACCTTCAGCTTCAGTTTACATCAGCAGATAAGATACATCATCAAAACCTTCATATACACGTTAGAGACGAGGCATAATCTTTACTTTTGTGCAGCCTATATGGAGTGCTGTCTAAATTGATACATTCATCATAACTGTATGCAAGAATGTGACTGAAAACATACTGTCAAGCAAAACTAGGCTTACCTGAAAGTGCAAAATTATGGTCCATATCAACCCCAAAGTCAATTTGGGATTCCCATCTGTTATGTCATCATTTCTGATGTTAACCAGTTTCACCTGCCATTGTGGAAAGAAAGTACAGACAAAATTGAAATAAATATGCCACCAATACATGCTCCACTACACAGGCGCGTGACTGAGACTGGTGTATCAGTCTCAGGGCAGTGCTGAGACCCAGGAAGCTATCACTGCCTTTCCTCCTCAAGAATTCAGCAGCAGAACTGGCCTGCTAAAACACAATGGTCTGGCTTGATAAACCCAGGAATTTAGTAACACGTTTAAATAACCAATGGGTTAATAATGACAATTGTTACTGCTTCTGCTGCTGTACTCATTCACAATGCTATAAACATGAAATAGTTAATAGGATTCAAAGACTGACATTTTTGCCACTCCAATAAACTCACATCCAAAGCAAGTTCAATAATTCTATTTAATTTGTCATATTTTATCACATTTGATTTCTCTATATGCCTTATGTATCCATGTAGCCTAGTAATTAAAGATGACTCAGCTAAAAGGTATTTTATGCTTATGTTAGTAGTTACACGCACGTGCTTTTTAACATATACCCTGTTATAAACACCAAGCAAGCAAAGGCATGTCCTTCTCTTGATCTGCAGACATAATCTTATCTATTAGGGAAAAAAAAAAAACCCAAACAAAAAACAACAAACAAAACAACCAAAACCACATTCTTGGGAAGAAAGAGAGAGTATTCCACAGTTCAAAAAAAGAAAGTAGAAATAAATTCAAATGTTTTCCTCTCACTGCATTAGAAAAACTGTTTGTGTTTGGCAAAACTCTACAGGATAGTCAAATATGGCTTCTCTTTGGTTTTTTTCCAAGTCAGGCTTCAAAATTATAATATATAGGATCTCTCTGCCTCACAATCACAATAAAGCATTGTATTTGGAGGATATACAGCCAACCTGAGCAAGTTACCTCCAAAATACTGTTTAGAAACACCTAGGAGGGGGCTGAAATTTTAATCAAATTCATGTCCCGCTGGCAACTTGCCAAGAAGACCAAAGATCTGCAAGTGTTTTGTACAGCAGGGTACAGCGAGCTGTGGAAGTACATCCCCCCATCCCCCCCATCCTGCTAGCAGGGAATAAAACTTCTCCAGGCAGGGAGAAGGGGAAGGAAAAAAAAACCCTGGAGGCCACAGGTTGAAATTGGAACAGGGCAATCGAGATGTGCCAGGTACCCTGGGGTGCCCACCTTGGCCAAGAGAGATTAAATGACCACAGTCAGATTCGACAGGGGTATAACCAGGGTCCTGTCAGAGGACACATTGGCATCGGTCCTCCTGGGAGCAGCGGGTCTGCAGTCAGGGACTCCCCCTCGGGTCAGGGCACCAACCGAGGTAACTCTGAGGGAAAGAGCCCCCAGCTTTTAGGTGAGTAATATGCATATTTTGAGTCATCACTTTAAATCTCAAGGATTCTTAAGTTGCCTGTGTAGTACTAATTCCTCTTACACCATTGTGACTGTGGTTTTATAAAAATGTTACTGGACTTCTAACTCTTACTGAAGAATAAATCTGAGTTTTAACTCCTGTTGGATTTGGTTATGTGTGCATCCGTAACACCAGCTTCACGAAACTGCGAGGCTAAAGAGACCACAGAAATCCTCAGATCACAATCAACAGCTGCATGATGGAGACCTGCAGTTCCCAATGACACGTGCACATTCACAAACATGAGGATGACCTGATCCTCCATCTCCTGCGTTTTAATATGCATGGTCTGCCATGCATAAATAACACATGGTGCAGTGCAATTCCAGAGATTTCGCTGCATAAAAACGCTGCTGTGACTGTCATTTGAAGCAGCCATTCATTTACTTTGTAGCATTATTTGTTCAATGGCTCACTTAGGTTAAGAGGAAAAGTTCACTTTGAACTCAGCGAAACAGGATTGAGTTCTCAGTGCACACAATTCACTCAGTAACCTGAAAGGTAGTTTCCAATTTCACTCAAAATACGAAAAGACTTTTTTTTATAACTAAATTAAGTATCTGTCTATGGGTTTCTACCTCATATTTTTTCAAACCTCCTGAGCAGCAAATAAAATAAAATAAATTTTAAAAATCAACCAAATCAGAAAGCAGATTTCCAGAGTCAACTCATTTAAATGGGATGGATAGGGAGGTACAGTTTTACCTTCCATCCATGTTTTGGACATTTTTAAATATTATCCTTTGCAAAAGGAGAAAGCAAGAATCCTGTGAGTGTTTAAAAGAAATTTAAAAGTGGAAATAAATTCACAGCAGCAGAAAACCACCCAGCTGTGTGGGTTTCAATTGTTGGGCTTAAAGGAGATACAGGTGAAATTAAGCCTGAATCTTCCCCAGCTCAGGTGACTCTGCCGCCTTGCTAAGGCACCAGTTTTGCTTTCACCAGGATCAAATATAATTCAAAACAAGGAACTCCCACACAATGTTCTAATTTCTCTGAATCTGCATTTTGCACTAAATACTAGATCGTGAACAAAACTGCATAACAGCTAGTGTCTGGGCAGCATGAAAGATAGTTAAATCTACCAAAAGCAACTCCTGGGGAACTTACCCATAATTTTCTCCTATTTAACATCATATACCACATGGAGTATGTTCATGTTATTGCTCAGAGAAGGGTGGTGTAAAGTTACCTTTGCCACATCTCAAGCAGGAGACCAAGCCAGGCCTACACTAGCAGCTGTTATACAACATGCATAAAAAACCAAGCAGGACATATTTTTTATTTATTAGCTACAGGTGACAAAATTTTCATTAGTATTTTTGATTAAAATTTTCACCATACCTGGCGTTTTTTCAAATAGTCAAGTGCAATTTGGACGTTCTGCAGTCTGTGAAAACGCATCCGACCTTTTTCTCGGGGCTAAAATTGGAAAACAATAATTGTGAGATTTTCTCGTCAGACAAAAGAACAAACAGTCCAATATAAAATATACCATGTAAAATATTTGAAGCACCACCATTTTAAGGAAGCCAATACCTTTGCTGGAAAAGTGCGCTTTAACAATTTTTTTTTTTAAACTGTAGTTGAAATTTTTTAGCACAGTGGATGGCAAGAGAGATCAGTGGTCCCAAACTCCAACTTCGATCCATGCAGGCTGATAGCTGTTTCTCTGTAAAGTACTACTAAAACTAAGAGGGCTAAAAAGGCCCTACATGAATCTACCTACAGAAACTAAACTGCAATATTACAATTATTACAAAAGATTTACAGTATATTAAGCAAATCAAAATATAAGTAACATCATGGACCCTTATGTTGCTCTGGTAAACTCTGTGATAGAAAAGCTTACCACTGTATGCAACTTTATGATTTAATGTTGTTTCTTTATGGTATGACTGCATAATCATCATTATATCAATACATATTTATTTAAAGCATCTAATAAAGATAATACCTTCCTCCAAACAGAATAATATAACATATACAGTCCTAGAGTGTCAGATTAAACCCTTGATTTGGGTAGAACAGTATAAAGTGTGAAAACACTTAGCAAGTCACTCTTCTCAAAGCAAAGGCAAAACTAGCAAGAAGAAACTGTAAAATAAGCATGAGTGGTGTGTTAATGGAAACATGGCAAAACTGCATGCAATTAGTGTAAAACCACCAAGAAGAAGAATCACACAGAAAAAGCATACTTTACTTAGCTGTCACAGATCAGCAATAGGAAAGCAGTTAAATTTACATCACCATATCCAAATCCTTCTATTCTTCTTCCTTATTTCAGATTTTTCACAAACTTTCACAGCAATAAACTGGAGTGCACTATAATTGCTAGGGATCAGCCATGAATATGAATATTTCCTCACACAGAATCACTGTGAAACACACAGATACAAGCCCAAGCCTTCTTCAACTGCCTTTTTTTTTCCCCCCTGCAGAGTATCAGATTCTTGCCAAAAGGTAACATGGGAATATGGAGTATCAGATTCTTGCCAAAAGGTAACATGGGAATATGGAGTTGAATAAGAAGCATAAACTAAAACACAAAGAATTTTAATTTCCATTACAGAACCTTCAAATTAGCCCCTTTTTTCACACCAATAGCCCAGGATCAAGCCCTGCAGCCCTTGCTACTGAGCAGCTTCCCGGGATGGAATGAAGGACTGCAAACCTGGAACTTGGTTTTCCATAACAGAGAAGGTATAATAAATCCCAAATTATATGTTTAGGTACAGCATCTCAGAGGGGAAATATTTTTTCCAATGTACAACTAAAATGCAGCATTTTGAGTTATGGTATGCCCCAGAAAAAAAGCACACAAATTCCACTGAAATCACAACTGCAGCACAACACACAGGGAGCCAAGAAGGCACTCAGGCCCTATGACAGCAAGTTGTTTTAGCAAACACTAATGATGCAAGGTCTACAAAGCTATGATACAGCTCACTTGGACTAACAAGCACTCAGCACTTCACGCTTTATAAGGAGATATTTCCCTTCTGGATGGTTAAAATACAGTGAAACAATAATTCAGCATTTGTTGCAAGAAAGATAGACCCTGCAAAAAATCCATATGCTTGGCAGCCACTACACAAAGCTGTCACTTAACTTCTACTTTGAAAAAAAAAATAACTATTACATTTGATAAATTCTAACAAATAGATCTGTGCATCTGAATTACCTCATTTCAAGATATTATCCAACATTGTGTCAAATACACTGTGGGTGCAGTAGACTGGTGCTTCTAATTAAGACAAATCAAATTCTTGCCATTGACTTCACTAAGGAGAGCCTTCAAGCCTTTGTCTAATTACTTGTATATGGGCAATACTGTTTGCAAGTAAAAAAAAATTTTTAAATCCTGGTTTAATTGAATTATGATACTTTCCTATTTATTATTAAAACAGATTATTTTATAACATCTTGATAATGTTGTCCAGTACACATTTGTGCCACGGTTTTGTACAGTTTAACAAAAGAAAACAAATAGAAAACTTGAACATTTGCATTTTAGCTGTTCGCAGAAAGGCTGAACAAAAATTTTTCTTTACCATACCTCCATCATAAACATATGTATCCTGGTTTACCAACGCGAGTTCTTTTGTCCTTTCTACAGCACACTACTGCAGCACACAGAACTAAGAATTTACATTAGCAGACACCACACTTCAAACACTACATTAGTACAGTTATGGGGGTCGGCACCTACCCCCTTATCCTCATCCTCCACATCCTCATGCTGTTCATTTGCGCATGCTTCTGTTGAACTCACCAACCGTAAAGTCTTCAAAAAATCTCGCTCTCTTGGCTAATGAATATAACAGACAGGAGACAGGACAGCAAAAACACAAGACAGACCACAAATGAAAAGAAGAGCATGAAAAGAAGAACATAATGAAGAGAACAAATACCAAGCAAGGGAAGTAATGCTCACAAAGAAAGAAAATGACACCTGAGGAGTGTGTTAGACAATTTCAGGCACATTTTATCCTTGCTATTTGTAAGTTACTCCCTTTAATATGAAGGGATATTAAGCATCCTATACTTGTTAAAAGAAAAATTGTAAAAAAAAAAAAGGGGAAGAACAAAAGAAATAGCGCATTACCCTATTAAGAAAGCAAGTCTCACTGACCACAAGAAATGATGAGAACAGCTTGCATTCCCCCACAGAATTCACAATGGAATATTTTACCAACAGAAATACAACTTACGTCTTTGGTATCAAGTCACAGATTATGGAAAATATCAAAAAAACCTCCAGCAGTTTATATGCAAAGAGTTGACAAACAGAGCAAATGTATACATAACAAACTGGAACAACTGCATTCTGATCTAAAAGCTTACCAAGGTGTCTCCAGAAAGGACTTCTAAAAGTGAGATCAAGTTATGTCCATCTCTTAGGTCTTCATATAGGTCATTCACATGCTTTCGAACCTGAACAGATAAACACAAACATTAAATACACAATCCCCATTTATACCTGAGAATTCACACTCATATTAACATGTATCTTTTAATATACAGATAAACCTCAGATGTACCTCAGTGTGGCTTTTCCAATTTCTTCACTTTCATGACAAATTTACAAACCCAAATTAATTGTAACAGACAAAATTCATTTCTATATCTGCACTCAGATAGTTCATTCACTTTTATTGAAAAGGAAAAGAAAAATAGTATGAAGTTATAGGTAATGAATGCATGTAACAATGACAAAATCAGATTCTGACAATTTAAATGGTAAGCAATACCAGATGCCCACCTATTTTGACCTAATTAATGACTACTGACAGACAACACTAGCTAGAACCAATGAACTGTAAAAAAACACACAGAGCTGAATCCTGTCTGGACATGTGTATTATCCTCAGCACGTCAGTTTACTGAAGTCAGGCCAAAAGTTAACACCCTTTCTGGCCTTAAACTTATTACTAATCAAAGCATATTACCCACCAGTTAACAACATGTTTTGTCACCTCAGGTTTCTCAGTACTTAATGAGTTTTCCCAATGGCTTACATATCTACCTTATAAAACATACCAAAGAAATAAACCATCAGGTTGATCTAGTGAAGCCAAGGGCATGAACAGCCCTTCCCACCAGCCATGCTGGTGGCAGAGGCTAATGCTCCCTACAGCTCAGCAGCAACACCAGCAGTCACCAACCCAACAGTCCCCTCCTGTGGTGCCCCTATTAGATGGTCAGCCTTTGCCAGCTGACCTCATCACCTAACTCAGGTTAAGAAAGGCTGATAACCAGCAGACCCTATGAGGCCAACCATGAGCAAGGGAGCGGATGTAATGAGATGTAATGAGACAGCCAAAAGACCTAACTTTTCTGACAGCCACAACAAAGCTGGGAGATGTCTGTCCACAGGCCAACTTCTTGTTTATTAGCATTAGCTTAAATATAACTTCATCTGAAATTTCTTTCACAATTTCAGCCAACTGCTCTTTAAACGTGAAACAAAGGACCTCATTTCTCAGAAGCAGAGATTTTTGACACTGCCAGCAGAACAGAGGTTGAGGGCTTTCTAGCTACAATTTAATGTTGGCTCTCTGGCATTCCCATTGAGGCACCAGATCAGAAACTTCCTAAGCTTACAGAGGATAAAATACAACATCAGAAATTTCTTCTAAAGTTATCACCTCTGCTAGAGATGAACTGTACTGATCTATGGGACATTCCTCTGACTACCAACATTTCTGTGTGTATGACGAGGGCAGCAGGAATCAACCCAGATCTTTGACTTTATACAACAGCTCTGTTTACCTGACTTCCAGTAGAATTTCTAGATCCGTCCTGTTGAATAAATAACTGTGTCCATAGCTCCATTAGCTTCATAAAGGCTTTTTAGTTCAGCTTTTCTTACTTCAACTTTTAAACATGAAATTACCCTGCAATCTGTTTTCACAAAGACCGTCACCTTAATTGAGAATAATATCAGAGCCTATTTATGCTTGTGCTGAAGACTAGCCAGAACAAGTCATATAGAAGACTGTTCCATAAGGAATTATTACAACTAGTATTTTCCGAAACTTTTATACAGACTCTGCTTATGAGTCAAGTTATATAGCAGTAGTCTTATACAGATACATAGCTTGACACATACACACACAAGAAAAAAAAATTAATTTCAGTTGTGATTTAAAAAAAAAAAATCCTGTAAGCAATTAATTTAAAAATATTTCCAAGACAAAAATTCTCTGGTAATGTTGAAGTCCTGTCAAGCTGAACAAAGAAACAGAACAGATGTTCTCCTACTACATCTGTGGTGAAAAGAAAGTAAAGGAAAGCTGTGTAGATATCATTAAAATCCCTGATATGAGGTTTGATTATACTAAATGCTTAAAAGATGGAAAGCACAAGGGTCTAATTTTTAACCCAAACCAACTGTGACTTTTTATTTTTCTGTTCAAAGAACTATGCCAAACAGAGTGCTAACCTCTTTCTGACAAAAGCAGGCAAGTTTTCTTTACAATAAAAACCTGAGAGAGGGTTCCCTGTTCCTCCCTGCCCTGCCAGCCAGGATGGGCCACTCTCCACTTTCCTTAGGAGAGCAGAATCCCAAGCCAGACCAGGTCCACAGCACAGGCTGGTGGCCAGAGGCACAGGAGGACATCAGATCAAGGACAAAGGAAGGGGTTGTACATCTAAAAGACACTGCACCAGCACAACTGAAGAACTATCTGTGCGGCACAATGCCCGCCACACTCTTTTCAAGGTAGAACCCATGGGAGCTGCCCAGCGTGCAGGTATCTGAATTGTGGGATGAGAAAATACTACCATCTCTAATCTGTCTGCTTTTATTTTCCCTTAGATGCGGGATAATTTGTTTATCCTGCTGGTCTGTCTCTCACAACACATATTTGCTGACCTTCTGTTTGTTTTTTTATATTCTGAGGTTTCCAAAGTATTACAGACAACTCTCTTCCCCAACTTATCTTTCTAGAAATCACAGATGCTTCAGAGATGAACTCATACTGTGTATGAAAAAAGTGGCATAGAGAGGTCAAAACAGGAAAACGAGCAGTACACCTTAGAAGTCTGTCTTAGTTCTGCCATTGGCTGACAATTACTGTGAGGATTAATTATTTAGGACGTACTACATTGGTATGCTGGTACAGGACAACATCATAAGGAATTTCTTCAGATACTCTAAGCAGCAGATGTGCACCTAAAAAGATGGATTTGGGCAACTGATGTGCAGCATGCATGTTCACTCATAGCAGCAGATCACTTCTTGTAAAAGGAGCATCTTGTGCTTTTCAAAAGATCCACACTGCCACTTGAGGAAACCTTGCAAAATCATCTAAGAATCACTTGGGCAAGTCTTGTCTCTCTAACATATATAACGAATTCTTAGATCTTTAAACTCACAAGAAACAAATACTACTATTTCATTGCTGGTCTGCTGCCACATTCAGCCTCCTTCAAGACCGTGGCTTGGCTTCCTCCTCTGTGGGCTGGCATCACAGCAAATCCGTCAGCATTGCCTTCAGCCTGCCTGATTCTCATTTCCACCAACAGAGAACAAAGGTTCAAATTCAGCTGCCTGGCCATGCATCTATAGGGATATTTTATGTTTAGGGAGTATGCCACTTAGCCTCCACCTGCTTCTCCAGAAGGACTAAGGTTTGCCCAAGTCCTGCTGGCCAGACCTCCACAGATGTCTGTCCTGAATACCCTTTACACACCACAAACAGCCCTAGATGTCCACACTTAAGGAACTGAATTCACACACAGTGATCTCTATTTTTGCCATGGGTGACAGCAGAGTACAAGCCACCTTCCACAGCAAGCCTGGTTCTTCCAATTTTTCTTGATATTATTAGTTGTGTTGTGCCGATACTGGAACAAAATCTAGAGTGTTACACAGTAAAACCACAGGCTGCTGATGCTTTATGGATAAAAGGGGAAAGACTGTCTCTTCTGCTTTTGCAAGCAAAACCAGCTTGGTCTTGAAAAGGATAGACAGAAGATGCACAGGCTGGAGTACTGTAGGAAGCTCGCTCACTCTACTGCTGCCACACCTCTACTTTTTAGTAGGGCCTGTTGCAATAGGCCAAGGGGTAATGGTTTTAAACTAAAAGAGGATAGATTTAGACTAGACTTAAGGAAGAAATTTTTTACGGTGAGGCTATACTGGAACAGGTTGCCCAGAGAGGTGGTAGATGCCCCATCCCTGGGAACATTAAAGGTCAGGTTGGATGGGGCTCTTCCAATCCAAACTATTCTGTGATGATTCTATGAAAACACAGAAGTGTCATACCCTTCTTATCCAGAAGTAAATGTGGCAGGAAAATAGGGTTGTGGCCTTTTCTGCGTATACAGTGGGTGCACACCCAGCAAACGTGTAGATAGACCTCACAGACATTTATGTTAGGGTACAGCATGTTCCAGACCAGCACCCTAAAATGCAAGAGACGACGTTCTTGACTGAAACAGTGTAGGAAGAAGCAGAAACAAACATTAATGTGCTGCAGAATCCAGAGTCGAGGCAAAAGAGAGTATATAATCACATCAGGCAAGAATAACTAGAAGTAACTCCCATATACTGGAGGCCACCAGGAACTCCGTGAGCGAAGTGAGGCAACCACTGTGGCCCTGGCAGACTGCCGGGCTTGGAAACAAGGCAGTTTTGTGCTCACATGCTTGCAAAATTATCCATTTTTACAGGGTAAGGAAAGCAGACTATTGTAATCAAGTACCTTTCTTAAAACATCAGGAGTCTCCTTATCCATAATTAAGCCGAACTGATCATTATAAGAACATGCCAAATTAGACCTTTTCTTACAGCTTCCAGCACAGGCAAAATTAGAATAAAATCTGAATCACGTTCATTTTGAAAAACTGAAGTTCAGCTGACAAGCCTTTATAAAATCAGTGTCATCTGCAGGTGTTATCAAGAATTGTAATATTACAGATCCAACAGAGGCTTTTCAGACCACATAGAACTGGGAAAGTCTTTTCAATTGCCACTCTCCTTGCTTCTGGAAGAAAAGTTAATTAAATGCCCGGCCCAGACATAAAGCATTACTGTACTTCCAAAGAAAAATGGAGTAAGGCTCAAAACTTCAAACTGTAAGGGGTGTGTTTGGGAAGAAAGGGTCAAGCCTTAATTACCACTGAGGTCACTAGTAAGCCCAAACAACAGCTGGCACAAGGCCACTGCAAGTTTCACAATAAACTTCAAATTTATTCTTTAAGAATCTGATTCAATGCCCGTGGAAACAAGATCCGTTAAGACTCCCATTCACTTCAGCTAGAGTGAAACGCTTTTCTCTGAGGAAATAGACACAGACAGTTAAGACCTCCTGTAATTACACTGTTCCACAGAAAATGCCATCAGCCTTCAGACTGCTGAAAAACTGCTGTGGACACTGCATGAGACCCTGACATCCTGATGAGTTTCCCTAATGTTTCAGCTTCCTAAAAATGTACTTAAGCTTGTTTTTAAAGGACAAATTGTATTAAAAGCGCTTCTCATGAAGCAACAGGTTTTTGTAAGTTTTGAAAATTTATGTTTTAGTCCTTTGAAAATTAAGGAATAATAGTGGCAGTTCTAACCACATGGTAACAAATAAACCTATGCCATGAATAAAGAATAAAAAAATATCTCATTGAAAAAAGTTTTATTTATATATAAAAATAAAGGTTTACTATGCTAACACATGCAGCATGATTTATGAGAAACACTCTAAAATACTGAACAGGTTGTAACAAGATCCGTGCAGCATGTAATTGTCAAAATATCAAATTTGTCAAAATATTCCCATATGACTGATTGGTCAAGCAAGGCTGCTTCTTAAAGCATCTTCAAGACTACCTATTTTGCTCTGCTGACTTCTTCGATTCCCCCATGTAAAGCACAGGAGTGTTGCTCGATATGTCACAGGGCCACTCCACCTTGGGTAATTTCCATCCCAACTAGCTGCTTAGCGCAGTGAGGCGCTGAGCTGCAGTCCATGGCCAACCTGATGTCACGCCAAGAGAACAGGAAGCCAAATCAGTTACGTGCAGATTGACAACATCCCCTGAGTCTCTCATGTTCTTTAATCTCCTTAATTTAAACCCAAAATTTATTTCTCGGGCAAAAAACCCAAACTCCAAATACAGACCCTGGTCATTGATCCTTGCTTTGTACTGACTCTATAATAAACTTCACCTATTCTGTCAAAAATAAACAAGCATACAAGTTCTGGAAGAATTTAATCATTGAGTAACCCTGTGACAGTGACCTCTGGGTGCTGCTTTCCCCAGGGGCCGGGCACAGAGCACTGGGCTACAGATGATCCTGTTCCCTTGCCTCCGTACAGGCATACACACTCTAGAGCTGGACACTCACAGCCCAAGACACACCAATTTGCTCCCGCAGCCCAAGACACCAGGCCCGCAGCCAGGGCTGGCAGCTAGATGGCACGAGCAGAAAAACTTGTGCCCAGACTCTTCTATGCACCTCTTCGCTTGCAAGCAAAGTCTGGCAAATCCAGTTTTAGGCCCAGTGGTCCAAAACTCACTTTCACTCTTGTCTTTTGCTCGCCAGTCTGATAATCTACTCCGCAGGAAACATTTCTTGCAGTTAACCGGAAAGAAATAGTTCTTTATTTCATACTCAGAGTAATTTTCTAGCTGTATGACTTTGTTCCTGGATATTAATTCTCCTAAATAGCAGACACAGCTAATGCTACTCCATTTCATAAAATTCTTTCATTATTTCAAATACTAAGTCACGTTTAAACAGGCCTCCTGTACAAAGTGAGTTCAACACCCCTGATCTTTCTTTATAAGAGATGTTTTCTAACTGAAGATTCATCCTTGATTGCATCCTTGGATTCATCCTTCACTTTCTCATCTGGCCAATGCTCTACATGAGAACTTTATGATTTGAACATCCTTTGTGCGTTCCACCACCCCAAAGCCCTGTCCTTGTATCTTAAAGCTTGGATCAGTCACTTTTTTTTTTTTGGTACGTTAACCTTCACATTTCTTCGACACAACTCGATCATCTGATTAATCCATTGCTTTTGCATACTTTGTTTTGCATTTTTCCCCAGCCTTCAATTATTTGACGACTCTGGATAACTCTTAATAATCATAGAAAAGATACTTGTATGGCTTTAAGGTAAATATATTGTTGCTTAATTTAAAAAAAAAAAAAAAAACCAGACCATTGCTAAATCTTGTCCTTACATTTTTCTTATTATCTTCCTGTACTTGGTTTCATGAAATGCATTCCACCATTCTCCTAATCCCCAAATCAGCAAGTATGCAAGCAGGTGCACACAATCTTGCATATATACAAACAGTAGGACAAACATGCACATCCGTGATTCCTTTTCTAGATTTCAGTAGTTGTGTGACACCTGAAACACCTTTGTTGTACAGAACAAGTTTAAGCAAATGTCCTAAATGTCAAAAAATCCTTCTTTCTGCCTCCTATGGAAAAATAAATCTTGTCTCCATTCCAGCTCACGCATCTCAAATCTTTTTGAAAAATGGGCTGAAAGGTTCTCTCCAACCAACAGTGGTCCTGCCGCTCAGAATACATCCACAGGACCCATTCCGCTTATTCATCCCCATTATCACAGCACTACCCTCACTGTCTTTAACACTTGCACAGTCTTGGTCAGCTGCTTGTAACACTGCATATTGGGATCAGGAAATCCCAGTGGAACCCATGTTACATAGATTCACAAGCTCAGCAGAAATAGGTACCTACTAACATAAAATTGACACCTACTCCATTATTGCTACAATTTAAAGTCCTAAAATATTAAAGTGACAGAGATGTCCAGCCAGCTTTAGTATCTGCTTCACCAAATTAACCTTCATTCCACGGACAGCTCTCAGTGAACAGGAGGGACAGATGCCACATGTAGCATATGTCATGTGAGGTCCCATACAACTCCGCACACACTTCCAGCCCATTAACACTTCTTGCATCAGTTGTGATTTTAATGCACAGCACATCCATCTCTCCTCCCTCTTGTACCTCAGTAACCCTTTATGATTTTTCCTCAGTGCAGTATTCTTTGTTCATACGTTTTTGTGTATAAGACTGAAGATATTTATAAATCTTGGAAAAAAAACAACAAAAAAGCACACATTACAAAACCCTCTCCACATCCCTACCACATTTATTAGCTGTTAGGAGATACAGCCTCAGCACATATTATCGATGATAATTGAAGTGTGACTCACAACCTGCTTAAAGCCTCACTTGTGGTATTTGTTCTATACCCTTTTAAAAATATTTTACTTACAAAGGCTTAAATACAGATTAATGAAAAATACAAAGCTAACATCACTCAGCTTCGCTTTACACAGCAGGCCACTGTTAAGAGGGCATTCTCATTTGAACTGTAGGACTGATGCAAATTGAAATCACTACATTAATGAAAATACGCACTTTCATAAAGAACTTGGCAGTCATCAGCTCTAAGACTCAAAAGTTGAATATTACTGTGCCAGAGGAGGGCTGGGCCTTACTAGGCTGTGATAGAATAATACAACTGTAAGGCTAAATAGGACTGAACAGATCACCTCACCCGACCCAGTGCAGTGGAGCAGATTGAGAGTTTGGCTAAAACATGGCAGAAATGCTTCTCTAATTTATTATTTAAAATTCAAATGAAGGAAATTTAGTATTTAATACATATACTTCAATGTTTTACTATGCTTACATGCTTTTCGGAGAGGGGGATTTTTCCTTGCTAATCTTCAAACTAAACCTTCTTCTGTAAACTAAATTGAATTTTTTGTTGTCCCTCCCCTTAGAGCCTGCCTTCAGAAAACACTTGTTCACCAGCCTCTGCATAACCCACCTTTTACATACTAAGTACACGTTACCATGTCTCTCTTCAGTCTCCTCTGTTTCAGACTAAACTCAAATTATCACAACCTGTCCTCGACCTTCCAAGAAAACTTATCTTCTTACTGCTTTATTACAGACTGCCACAAACCTCTTGTCATCACAAAGATCAGGAGTTGCACAGCCAAGTGGAGTTTCACAACTGCGTGCCCACAAGCACACTTGTGCGTTCAAGAGAAAGCAGAACTACAAGCTGTCTCCTTGTCTCCTAAGCACCGCGCTGGCCCACAGGCAGGGTGCTGAGCTTATCTGCAGTTCCTGGAGCTCCCTGGGCATAAGCCAATGCAGCCCAGTGCAGGTGATGGACCCTGTAAGATTCATGGCAGGGCAAGGGTAGCACTTCTTGCTGAAAACATGACAAAAGGCCTGAGCCAGACAAAAGTACAGCCACAGCATTAGACAAACAGGGCTATCACTACAAGGATGAAGTGACAGAGCCTGAATCCTCACTTGAGGATGTGGTACAGCAAAGGCTGCAGGCACCTGGATGCCATCTCTGGGTGAGAGATGGGTCCTTGCTCATGCATGTGACCTCCCAGAGCCAGATGCTGCTCCTGCAGCACCTGATGGCAGCCACGACAGCAGCAACAACCGATGGCACTGGCTCTTCCTAGTGCCAGTGCTAGCTGCAGTTGCAGCTGTTACTGATGGCATTATCCAAGCAAAGTGTATCTGGGATCCAGGATCCTTTCGTTCAAAGTTTGTGACAGTAATCTGCTAATGAGACTATATGTGGTAGCATGTCAAAAAATGCAGATGCACCAGGTACACTGCTTTCCCTTTGTCCACCTGCCTTCACAGCCCAGTTGTTCCACCATCTTCCCAGGGAGAGAAATGACCCTGCGAGGTCTGTAACTTCCCATTCTTTTCCTCTGCTTGGGAAGAGGTATTATGCTTACTATAACTGCAGACTCCTAGGAGTCCCCCCATCCTCTCTGAATACTTAAATAGAATGATAAAATGCTATAATCACTTCAGTTAGTTCCTAACTATTGGGTGAATAAAGCTGTGCAACCAGAAAGCACATAACTGATCTGAATATTCTTCAGTCTGCTCTACTCTTATCTGAATTTCACCCTGTTGTGGTTTAAGCCCAGCCGGTAACAAAGCACCACACAGCCACTTGCTCACTCCTCCCCAAACAACCCCCCCCCACCTCCCACTGGCCATGGTGGGATGAGGAGAAAATATAAAGAAACGCTCATGGGTCAAGACAAGGACTAGGAGGGATCACTCACCACTTATGGTCACGGGCAAAAGACACACTTAACTTGGGGAAGAAACAAAATCAGTTTCATTTACTACCAATCAAATCAAGACAAGGACAACTAGACATAAAACCAAACCTCAGAATACCTTCCCCCACCCCACTCCCAGTTTTCTCTCCCTCCTCCTCCCCCCGGCAGCGCAGGGGGACAGGGAATGGGGGTTGGGGTCAGTTCCTCACCCCTTGTCTCTGCCGCTCCTTCCTCCTCAGGGGGAGGACTCCTCACTC
>JANZLQ010000017.1:2844577-2856487 GCA_026212715.1 Elanus axillaris | reverse complement strand
GTCCGGCTTGGAGCCGGGGAAGCTTCTGGCAGCTTCTCACAGGAGCCGGCCCTGCGGCCCCTCCCCTGCTACCAAAAAAAACCCCTCCACACAAACCCGTAACACACCCTCAATCTTACTAAAATGTGTTTCACCAAGTCAGTATTCTGTAGATTGAAGAGGCCAGCGCAATTCAGACTTTTCTACACCATTCCATACTATTTCTCTTTTTTTTTCCTTGGTAATGCATCCATACTTCTCATTTCTTCATATTCTGACATAATTACAGAATCTTTCTCCAGTGGACTTTTATGTCACACTGTAACTCCTTCTGGACCTTCTACTTGTCTCATTTTACCCCGCCACGCATTACTAACTCCTTTAAAAAAATCTTTAGTCCTGCTGCCCTTATTTCCATTTCTTGTATGGCTCCTTTGTAATTCACACATCTCCTAAAAGGAACAGTATATTCTATACAATGTCTCCTATCTGTCCTGTCTGTCTGCAGCCTGCCTTCGTGCCTCCAACACAAACGCCTTTAATGACTGCCAGCTATCCTGCATTCCTCCCTCTCCTGGATTACTTCCCCAGGAGACCCTACCTATTGCTTTCCCCAGTTCTGCTGCTTAGAAGTTCATTGTCCTCTTCTTCTCACTTCTCTCTTTGCTTTGAAAGGTGAGCCTGGGATTTTGCAATCACTTGCTGTTAAGCTACCTTCCCTTTTTAAATTTTGAAACAGTCCTTCCAATCAGTCTATACCTAAATAACTAGCAGCTTTGCTAGCAACTTTCTGAAGGTGACAGGCTGAAGGTCTCCCTGGCTGGGACCTCTCACCAGACGCATGTCCACACCAGAGGCAGCCACCCCAACTCCTGCAGCAGGCAGGGTACAGAACATGCCCTGACCTAGTCTGCACACCCCATGGGGATAAGCTGGGCTGTGCCACAAAAATGCCTCTTTCTTGCGTAGGCTACTGAGGGCACCTTTGTCAGGTGTTCAGATGCATACCTCCACATCTGCTACTCCTGTCAGTTAGGACGATAAATGATTTTCCCTGTTGCTACACAGTCCTGTCCTTGCGATGCTAGTTAGTGACCAAAAATTTACTGTTGACTTCCTTGTTCCAGTCCAACGCCTCGAATCGACAGCAACCACAGTCACCTTTCGTTCCATTTTATCTTTGGCCAGAGACACGCCATGGAGTTTCAGTTATACAGTGCACCCCGTTTTCTTCACCCTTCATGCTTCCAACTTGCCCTCACCTTTCCAGACCTGTACTATATACTGCCAAACATAACTTATCAGGGATGAATTGTTTAAAGTATGCAAATGTAATGCTAGTAACATCAAACTCAACCAGTACATCTGGCTTTCACAGCTTACAACTACAGGGATACACTAACTATGACCAAAGGCAATACACTCCACACCTGCCCAAAGCAGATAAAATGTAAGGTTGGTAGATATAACATTACTGCAATTAAAGTCAAGGTACTCTAGGTAGAGAAGGATTTTAAACATTATGTTACTATCTTTAAATTTCCCTGTTCAAAGCACCATAAATGCCTTTAACGGGTAACATATGCTTCTTTATAGGAAAAACATGTTTTTTTCTGATGCCTTCTTAGGTTTTCATGCAGTCACACATCTCTGTTACCTCAGGGCAAGCCTAGCTTTCCAAATTATATGAAATGCTGCTGTAGAACAAAACATTTAGGTAATGTTTATGACTGAATGTTTGAAGTTGCTCACTGTCTGGAGTCCACGTACTGGGACACATACTACTCCCACTGAAGCCAACTGCACAGTTACACTGGCCCCATGGGAGCTAGATCAAGCCATAGTATTTCTAAACAGATACATAAATTATTATTAAATAAGGATACATCAAAAGTATAGAGATAAAAAAATTCCATGCATAATTTAACAATTAATTAAAAAGCCAACACTTAATTGCAAATGGTAGAATTTATCTCTTGCTATCGCTAAGGCATAAAAAATATTAAATAAAATTTATGCTGAGACCTAATTGCAAACAACAAACCCACAAAACCAGAATGAATTAATATATTAGTTTATCATAGAAACATATTGATTCTAGTGGTTCTATCTCATCACAGAGTAATCTCATACTAGACTTAATTTTCCTTATATTCATTCTTTCATATATGAGCATCTATATAAAACAATTTAAAAAACACAATAAAAGGGATCATAAAAGCATACAATCTACTGGTTCAATAGTGCTACATGCCATAAAAATATCAATGTGCTCAAGCTATCATATATTTCATGCATACTTAATTTACTGTTTTCAATCATTCTTTCCTGCTGCCAGTTAGTCATGAAGTCTGAACACATAAAAGAGGATCAAATAAACTTGAAATCTGTGGCACAGGTTTTATTGACTTGGACTTATTTATTTGCTTGCAGAGAGATTTTGTGATGCAGTTTATCATTAGCCTTTAAAACCTTGTACAATTTCCACTTCTTTTTCAGCTTTAGCTTCTGGCTGTCACCAGTTTTCCTCACCATTTCCTGGTCACTGTCCTCCCTCATCTAAACTACAAAACACCAAAAAAGTCCTGAGTTTACTTGCCGATCTTCTTTGCAAACAGCTCTAGCTAATACAAAGCAGATGAAAGTTGTTGTGTGGTTTAGCTCCAAGTGGAAGATTTTTGAAAAATTTGTACACAATGCAGCATCAATAAGCTATAATTGTGCATGCTTCCAGGGATAATAAGAAAATCAAATACTCAAAATACTCAATCACCAGTGAATGGTGTAATAATCTTCAAGAGTTATTTTTCTTTACTTTTCAGAACGAGCATGTCTCAAAAAAAACACTTAAAGACCTTTTAGAATAGTCCTGAACACACAACAGCAAAAATTATTAGGAGAAAAGCTGAAATATTCTTCTGTCTACCAAGTGGACAATAAGCCTTGCTGAACAATTGAAAAATAAAATAGAGGGGGAAATATTGATGCTTCAGCTACACCCAATGCCCAAAGCAAGCTGCGAGCTGTGTTGGAAGTGGGATTTTACAGCATTTGCTACCAACAGAGTTTGCAGCAGCTGTCAGAATTAACTAGGAGAAATACATAGAAGACTCATTTAGATGCACTAGCACAGCAAACAATGTTCATCTTATTTTCCTTAACACAGGAGAAAGAAACCCCCAAACCATGCTTCTTCCAAGTATGTTTCAAAAATGAAAGATGTTAGATTGAGGCTTTTTTTTTTTTAAAGTCACTACTGTTAGCCTAACACCAGGTGCCTCATCCCTTTAAATAAATATAAGCGTGCAGTAAAAATTGCTCATTTCTAAAGAGGAGGTGGGGATTTTTAAGTGACAGATTAACTGCATGGCTAAAATGAAGATACTGCAGAGTAGTGCTATTTAAAAGGATAACCACTAGTGTCAGTAAAGTGCCAACTTTCAGCAAGGGAATAACTGCGCTGTATCAGGAACGGTCCCTCCACCATTAAAAGCATACCTGAACATTTCACGAAGCAATCAACCTAAGTGGCCATTTGCAAACCACGCACTGCCTGAAGGACGCACAGAAATCAATAACTTCAGGTTTCTATTCTGAATTATTCAGTCAGTCTTCGCACAACAAAAAGATGTGCTCTCTCTCTCAAATGCACTATCACTGCAACACAGTGCATGATTTTGAACATGGAGCTTTAAAACAATACTTTTAAAAGCATTTTCACTTGCTACTTATAAAAGCCTTTTTGCTCATAAGACCTTTAGAAGTGACTTTTGGAGCAACTAATGACTATGCAGGGATGTTGCCTATTGCTCCCATCACCAGTATGTTTCTCCCAAGGTCTGGCCAATCGAGGGTCCCAAGCCAACCCATGCTGCGGGGCCCACTGGGGCTCCCTGCCAGTGCCGTGGGCATTACACCCCAAGGTCCCGTACCGCTGCTAGAAGATCAGTTAAAAGGCTCTCTACAACATTTTCTTCCATGAAAAAGAAACATTTTCCCTTGGAGGGAAGATACGTGGATGTTCACCGTATTTTCCCATCAGAGCACTCCTCTAGCCAATCTGTGGTGGTTGCCTTGCCTTTAGTCTTATTTACTGTACATCATAATTTCTCATAAAGAAACTTCAAGTATTTCAAAATATCCCATTTAATCTGTCAAGACTAAGTCTAGCACTACAAAAATATTTTTAAATTGGGTTGAGAAAGGAACTGAACATCAATGAAGAATTTGTCTGCTTTTACTCCTTTTTCATCATTAGTTTTTTTTTTTTATTTTCCAACTTTATCTCATCCTCCCCCTGTATATTACACTTCTCTCATCTTTCCTAAGGTTTTGGGGGTTGGGATTCGAAGGACTGTCAGGAAGAATTTCTGGGCTTTTGTGGAAATTGGATTTCTCTTTAGATGCTTTAGGACCACGCAAACACTACACTAGAATGAAACCCTTTTCTTCCACAAATTTACCACTTCTTATTATGTTAAGGATTACTCACTGCTGTAGCAAGTACTAGAATTTAACATCCTATTTTGACAGCAGTAAAGTGAAACAGTTGCTGGAAGCAGAGGCAGGTTTAGGGAAGTTAAGAGAGGAGATCTCTACCCCACTGCCATGACATGCTGGCATGAGAATGTCTCCCTGGAAGCTCACACCACAGCAACAGGCAAGTCTGAAGTCCAATATCTCACCTCTCCAGCCTGTATATCAACAAGAAGTAAAAGATAACATTTAAACTGGAGCCTCACCATCAGACATTAAACAGTAGCCTTAGCAAGTGCAATGCTCTACTCAGTCCTCAGAAAATCTATTATCAATTCAGAAAAAAAACTTCAGCATTTAAAAAATGTATTGACAGTCCTCTTGATCTTAAACTGTGGAATTCAAAGATAACTGAGACAGCTGAATTTTGCAAATAACACATTATGTACCTGTCTCTAAAACTATGTGTCTCAAGATCATTTGCAGGAAATATTTCTGCAATGACTATGTTTCTAGTTTAGCAAAGTACACAAATACATGTGTAACTAGTCAACTGAACTGACAAAGGACCAATCTTACACACTGAATTTTATATACTACACACTTACATACTTTGAATCCAGTGTGACTAAATATGGGCAACGGAAGGCAGAAGGGTAAATATTTCTCAGCCATCTTGGTTTTTGTGGTTACACGGCAAATCCCGTAAGTATAGAGTTTAATCAGAAGAATGGCAGTAGGCTTCCGTGCCATCCTCCAACAAATGATGGTAACCCATAAAAGCATCATGCTGCTGACCTAGAAAAAACTCTTTTGAATATACTGCTATAAAGGGATAAAAGGCCAGTACTTTCCCAAGGACTGCAACAGAATAGAAGATTAATTAAAATGAGCAAGGAAAGAACTAAACAAGCAGGGGAAAAATAAAAAGACACAAGAAGAAAAAAAGAAACACAGAAAAACCAGAGAAACCCAAAAAAGGAACACGGGACAGAGAAAAGGAAGAGAGGAAAGAGAAAGTAAAGAACAAATAGGATGGAAAAAAGATGAAAGGAAAACGCAATCCATCCCCATGCCCATAGCAGGGTCCTGTCCACCTGCACAGTCTGGTGTTTTCCATGATCTCTCATAATTTCCATGATCACCTTTATCCTTTCTGCTTCTTGAACCCACATAGTGACAGATGAAGCACATTGACCTCGTTTTTCAGTCAGTGGAGCGAAAGCACTTCTAGGATGCAATCCATCTCCCCCTAAGGTACATGCCTTTTGGGTAGACATCTAGAAGGGTCTGTTCTCTCTGCTACCTACAAGAGAAGTCTAGGTAACTAGCTCAGATGAAGCTATTTAGATGCTTCAAATAAGCTGCTTCCCACCTTTTTTTTTGTCTGCAACAAGCTACTGACAGTGAATAGGCAAATACAAATTGCATGTATTTTGTATTAAATCCAAGGTAGCTGAAAACTAGGACTCACATTCAACTTAATGCATAGACCAGGACAGGTCTAGCGACTCTGCTAGAAATGCACTCATTTACAGTGCTACTTTTTCTACATTCCCTCCATTATATAGCATTTTCTAAATATGCCCTTGTGTCTAGAGAGAGTATTTGAAGGATTGATTTTAATTTCCATGCAAGTCACTGTTCTAGAAACAATGCTGTAAGAACAGAAATCTGACAACTGTATCACCAACTGCTTTCAAACCGAGTATTTCCAAAAGATAAAGTTGAGTTACTACATAAATTCCAAGTTAATGGAAGAGTTATAGTCAAACTGTATTTGTGTCAGTTATCGAACCTTAACTTGAATTCTGAAGTGAGCAGTCTGAGATTAAAAATATCAAGGCCAGCAGCACACACACACGTCTATATATCTATCTGTATCTACCTATATGAACACTCACACTGAGAACTATTCGATGATGAAGGCCTAAAGCCATTGACCTTGGCAAGCAAGTCAAAAGGATTTAGCGTGAACTCTTTACCCCGATTTACTTACAGGTTTAGAGCCTAAATCATTTTTAAGCTACTCCCAAGAAGTTGACAGTACAGCAACAATGTCTGTGCAAGTTTTAGAAGTATGTAAAATAATGGTGTATAGAAATATAACTTTCAATACACCGTTCTTCTGTAAAAACGGGCATCATTTTTAACTTGTACTAAAGGATTGCTCTCCAAAAAGCTTCAGATATGGTATTCTGCACCCCACAGAAAATTAAAATTGCATCTCTAATACATAACAAGATTAATAGCCTCTACAAATAATGATAATTACCCTCAACTAGAAGAAGAAATGCCCGATGGTTAATTTGAAGATTGCATTTTGCTGCCAGCATACTGGCAATCTGCCTGTATGGTTTTGGTTTTTTTTTTCCTTTAAATCTCATTTGTCTGAAACACTGGACAATGGATACATTTCTTATGTTATAAATATGAGGTAAAAATCCAGAAAGGGAAGACTGCAGGTCTGCAGCCTCTTGTCTTTTCTCATTAGCAAGTAGAAGACTTCTGCAAGGACATGGGGCCACTCAGGTGTTTCAGGATTATGGTGAGGAGGCATCTGCACAGAACGGGTCTTTGGAGCAGCTGTTTCTACACAGCATGATTCCTTGGGTCTAGCAAATCCACAAATGAAAGCCTATTGGTATGAGCAGTATTAAAAACTGTTCTGCGACTCACCCAGCCCACAGAAAGGTTATGGGCTGCACAGAGGCTGATGTCAGGGCCACTCCTGATGGCTCAGTCAGGGTGGGAAGGACCAAAAGACCACTCTGGAAGAGAGGTCTCTTGATAAAGACAAAACTGGGACCAACTTCACATCCAGGCCTGGTTAGCTGCCCACATCATGCCATTTCCAAGAGCTACATAGGTTTCAAATTTTTGAAAGATGTGAAACTAGAATTCTGCATCTTCTAAAGGTTTGAGGAGTCAAAAAAAAAAATTATTTTAAACTTCCCTGAAGAAATTATGTTCTCCTTCAGTGTCCAGTATTTCTCAAATACCCACAAGAGCAGGTGTAAGAAGTAGAGAGATCATTATGCTGCCCCCTAAAAAAAAGTATTTCTCTAAATATGAATACAAGCAGATCTTTCCAACAGTGTCTGAGCATTATACTCATTAATTAAATCTCAATTGACTGTTTGCAGATACTTTTTTATTTAATGTGACTTCTACATGATTCAACCTCTGGGAGGAAAAAAAAATAATCAAAGCAAGTTATGTTAAGTAATTATACAATCTGTTTCTCCAGAGAAATGTCTGGGCTAGACAGTTGGCGCTGAAACAGCAGATTAAATTTAGAACTGAAGGGCCATGCAGTGAAGGTGAACTCACGGCTTTTAGTCCTCTGTTGACTAAAAGCTGTACATGTTGTTAAAATGATGTGCTCTGTCCCTGAGGCAAAGTTCACTGTTATTCAAAAGAAAGATATTGAAAAGTGACTTCTGTCCCTAGAAAGCCTCTATTTCTAATCCATGAGCAGCATACTGATGCCACAGGATGATCTAGAGCTCTCCTTCTCAAGGTCATTTCCCTGTCCTCAACACAGTACTTAAAAGAAAAAAAATAAAATTAATTTTTTTCATTTCCCTTAGCTGTGGTACTACAGCCATGGCACTAATGCCAGTAAAGTGTCAAGCTTTGTAGAAAGAAATCATGTCCCTTATACTTTGACTCACTCTTATTTCAAATTCAAGTATTCAAATAGATCACCTTGGGATACCACACAGCAGCATTTCAACTCCCCCATGACTCCTCAGAGACAGAGAACATGCATAAATCTCACAATTTAAGATCTTCCTCATTATGTGTAACACAGCTGCATCCTGAAATCAAACATTTAGTAAAAGACACAATCACTGTTGTAGTAATCAGTCATCCAGACATCACAGAAATAGCAACTGACCTTCATGAGATGCTGATTTATCCATTTTGTGAAGGTCTTCTTTTGTACTTTGTCCCGCTCATCTGGAGGTAAAAAGGAAAAAAGGAAAGGGTTTAACAACTCTACAAATGATGCAGAAGATTTTATATTTTTTTTTATGGAGAGCTTTATAAAAGTAGCAATTGAAAATCTCTTACTATATGAAAGTTGGCTTTTTTAATCACAATACTTTGACTAGAATATCCCCCTTGTTCCTATGTGGAAGGATGAGCTACAGCTTCAGTCTGACAAAGGACTCTCTTTCTTTTAATCCTCTATAAAATAAACAGGGATGTCCGCTAACTCAGATATGGGACCCAGCCACTGCCAACAGTTTGCTCCCTGGTGTGGGAGTTAGCATCAATGATCACCCACAAAATATTGAGAAGAAACAATAAAAGCAACAGTCTCAGGGTGAGAAAGCATCCCACTTACAGATGGGAAGTATA
Source organism: Elanus axillaris (assembly GCA_026212715.1). NCBI lineage: Eukaryota > Metazoa > Chordata > Aves > Accipitriformes > Accipitridae > Elanus > Elanus axillaris. Next base: position 2,847,661 of record JANZLQ010000017.1, on the reverse strand, counting down.
TACATGTATTCCACTGAGCCACGTTACAGCAACACTAACCACCACTCCAGCGCACGAGTTCAGTTATCTCCACAAACCTATGTACGGTCACTAGCCAGTACAACTGCTACAGAGCCTATTCACACAGTCTCTGAGCTCCCAGGAGCAGGAGCTGCAGTGCATTAGGACTGGGACCATCTGTGCAAGCCTAAAATGGCAAGATCCCTTAAGACCCTGTACAACAAAACTGCAGCTGTTTCATTTAACTCATGCTCTTCATAGCATGGCTGAGAATGAGCAATGAGGTCAGGTAGCAAAACAAGACACCTTCTGCAGCTACTGCCACCATTAGAAGATTGAATCAGATCCTGTATTTTACATTAAAAAAATACTTTTTTCAGATTGGTCAAAGTTAAATTAAAAAAAATTTTTTAAAAAATCTCACGTTCGTGGACTTTCAAGTCTCTGGTGTGATACTGAGGTCTTTCAAAATGGCATGAGATCATACAAGACTCCATTCTGGGCCAAACTGAGCACCAAATGTTGTTCCTAACAGTAGTAAGAAATGAGTATTTGGGAACAAATGCAAAAACAAGACAAGCAAAAGCCTGTGAAGCATTTGTATACTCCTCCCTTATGTGACTCATAGACTTTCTACATGCTTATACATACCATTGCATTTAAGAGTCATACATGTATTTTTTATGTTATTTTTTCCAATCCTTTTTTAACACACCTATAAATTCTGCAGCCACAGTTCACTGCAGTAATAAGTTCTTCAGGTAGTATACACATACTGTATACATGTACATTCATCTCTGTACAGAATAGCTGCTGTTCCCTAAATGCCTTTTCCATGCCACTCAAGACCTTCCAAGCTTCAGGCATATGCTTTTTTCCCCGCTTTGCAGCTCCACACTTCTTATTCTAGTTGAAGACCCAAAAAAGAGGAGTATGAGACAAACTAAAGAGCAAAGGTGCACTACTGGAGAGAAAAAAAAAATTAGCAGGTTAAGAAAACCTTTGCTATATACACATTTCCCTATAGCCTTCATCTAGCAAGACAGCATTTCTGACATCAGTTATTTATCCTAATTAAGTAGAAGCTCTAGTTTGGTAGATGTGTAGAGCCGAAAATCTCAGAAGTAAAATAAATCCAGAAATATTTTCACTTGTAACCGTTCCATTATGGGTAGCTGTTTCAAAATGAACACAAGTTTTCCCAACTGCAGAATTTAATATTCCAGCCCACAAGTGTAAAATGTGTCTTTTTTCCTAAGGTAACCTCAGCTAGTTTTGACTAACTACCACAAAAATTTACACTTAGGGAAATGTTAACTGTGACAACAGCAAAAAAAAAAAAAAAGTTTAAAAAAATCCACTTCCTTGTATCTTTTTAGAACATGCAATCACTATTAATTGCAACCCTATTTTCAATTAAAATGCCAACATACGTGAAAGAAGTGATGCTTAGTACCCTATTCCTTTTATATATGCACATATATTACACAACCACTCTCAGAAAAACTCTGTACCTGATATACACAGTGTGTATCAAGGAAGAAAGCTGTCACGTGTCATGTGAAAAACACCAGTATTAAAGAAAGAAAGAAAAAGAAAAGAAAAAAAAAAAAACACAACTGTGATTTTTTTTACTCAAAAACCCCAAATACATCCAGAAAAGCAAATGAACACTAGGAAGAACATACAGTGCAACAGTATTCAGCGTGCTCGAGCTCAGAGCAGAACATACCAAATCAAACCCCCCAGATGAAGTAGAAAACAGGCAGTTGACTACAAAAGAAACATCAGACTAAGGAAAGAAACCCACTGAAAGCCTCCTGAGAGAGGCTTCCCCCAGAGATCTCTGCTCTGTCCCAAAGGCAGACCTGCCACCCTGCCAGCCCAGCGCCGGGCTGCGTTACTGACCCACGCAGCACATTACTTCCACCAGCTTTGCGCTCCGGCCCTTTTCATCTTCAGCAAACGGTCTCATTCCTTCCTTCAAAACTTCAGAGTTTCTTTTCTTTGCAGGGAAAGGAGAGCCAAGGAGTAACCAGGGCTTCTCCTAGCTGAAAGTAGCAACTCCCCTTTTTCAAAAAAACAGGAGCAAACACCCCATCTGCTGTCACAGCAAGCAAAGCTGCAGGCTCTCTGGATTTAACTCACAGTAAGAAGTAAATTAAGCATCTATGTTTGGGGTTTTTTAACATTTAGGTGCCTTAATACACATCTGAGTACAAACGCTGAGCTTTTCAAACCAGGAAGTCTTTTTTTTTTTTTTTTTAACTTTACCAGCAGTGAGTAGGAAGGAAAGAGCATCACCATGAAACAAGCAGCAGCAGTGCTGTTTAAACTAATGGAATTTAAGAATGGAGTTGAGGCAGGAGCTGCAGAAAGAAGACACATCTTACATCTGGTCTGTAGATCATCACAATAAACCCTCAATAGTTAATTAATCAACTTGAGCTTCTCTGCTTTTACCCGTTATTGCAGACATTATTCTGATATATCAGACATACAGATTTAAAGTCTCTTATACCTTATGTGCCTGGAAAGTACCTCAATAAAATGTCTCCAGTCTTAATAGACTGATGCCTACTTTATGAACCTATACTACAACACAGCAGCATCCAAAGAGGCTCCAGATGACAAAATCTGGATCTAAAAACAGTTGCTGCAACTAAGGTACTCACTGCACTTTCTTGGCATTCCTAAATCCCAAGGACAAATTCAGGGGCCAAATACTTCTGAGGGCCCCTTCCACAAATCCCTATCGCTTGCATGGATCATAGTGTCTGCACTTCCCCAGAAGACAGGTTTACTACCAACAGCAACATGTGGCACTGATGACTCTTCAGTGGTCTCCTGGGGAGAATCATAGAATCGTTTATGTTGGAAAAGACTTTAAGATCATCGTGTCCAGCCATAAACCTAACACTGCCAAGCCCACCACTAAACCATGTCTCTAAACGCCACATCTACACATCTTTTAAATGCCTCCAGGAATGGTGACTCAACCACTTCCCTGGGCAGCCTGTTCCAGTGCCTGACAACCCTTTCAGTAAAGAAAATTTTTTCTAATATCCAATCTAAACCCCCTTG
>JANZLQ010000017.1:2817205-2844241 GCA_026212715.1 Elanus axillaris | reverse complement strand
GCCACGGAATTTCTGATACAGGCCAGGATGCCATTGGCCTTCTTGGCCACCTGGGCACACTGCGGGCTCCTCTCCAGCCGGCTGCCGACCAGCACCCCCAGGTCCTTTTCCACTGTGCCGCTTTCCAGCCGCTCTTCCCCAAGCCTGTAGCAGGGCATGGGGCTGTTGTGACCCAAGTGCAGGACCTGCTCTGTGGTCGTCTCTGCCCAAGGCAACCTGAAATCAGCTCTGAGCAATCACACCAGATGCCACCAGCTTGAATGAGCAGAACAGCGCGCTTCCTTCCACACTGACGTGAGGAAAGGCAAAAAGAACGCAGGAGTACAAAACCTTCATTTTCTAGATGAGCTACAAATTTCTGTGCTTCCTTCTTCATTCTAATGGTGAAAATATCAAAGTTTGGAGCTCTTCCACCTAGTGACAGTTACCAAAAAAATCTCCTTTTCTTAGGCAGCTTTTTGCATTGCTAAGTTATGTTTAGATTCTCTGCTGATACTTGCTTGCCTACATGAATGGCCAGATAGGAAAGAGTTTTTTCTAGATTTGTCCAGGTATTCACAAAAGCCCTGATAGGCATTATTCCTTACGTATAAATGCACTAATCATTTTGCACATATTGTTGCTATTTATAATACCTATTTATATTAAACTCAAGAAGTTGTGTTAAAAGAACATTATTAGGGTTGCAAAGTGAAACACTCAAAAGTGGAGTTAAAATACGAATTAAAACTGGCTGTGAAACCTTAATACAACCTGCTTGAGAATATACATGACGACATTTAATTAAAAGATTTATTCTTTTTTTAAAAAAGACTACTGTCTACTGCATAGAAGGGATGCTACTCATTTAAGGAACAGCTATTCAAGAATGTATTTCATGTTGTTGTTGAACATGGAGCACCAAACCTATTCATTCATCGTTTTTCAAGCACCAAAGACAAAATTCATTTCACGACAGTTTTTCCGCTGGTATTCCCAATATTCCTTCTGCAAACTAGACCCTGGCATCTCAAACATCACACCCAGAAAATAGAGCATAATTAACATATGATCTCTTGGGAAAAGATTTGTTTTATGACACTCATCCAGAATCACAAAGCTATCCAAGAAATAGGGGAGAAATCCAGTTCTCCAGTCAGTGCTGAAATGCACTATCTAGGAGGCCTCGCTCTCCGCTCCTGCAAACTTGACCTTAACTACTCACAGGCCTTCCACATCTGTACCAATTATTCATTCTCGCTCATTAATTAAGAACCAGGGGACCTGCAACAAACCAGTCACAATCTGAAACAGTCTCTAGGAAGGTAAAATCTCAGTTCAAACAAGTCTGGTTTGGAGATTTAAAACTATACAATTTTCCATAGGGAAGGGTTGAATAACCTTATTAAGAGGTAATCTACCATCTTTCATAATATTAGTGGGTATTTTTAATTATAGCTGGGTTTAAACTACCCCCACCTGTAGGCCTTGCATATCATTTTTGACTATGTGAAATGATTCAGTGAAAGCTATCTCTATTATGAAGTACTGGGATTATCCTTGATCCTGTGTAGTATCCTAAATTAGACAAATTTAGAAATGAATAAAAGCCTATTATGCAGTAAAGTGTATGAGTACAGACCAATGCTATGAACTGTGTGTTATCATGTCAAATTCTCATTAAGAACACACTGCATACAAAATCCAACACACTTTGGCAATGACTTCTGATAATTAAAAAAAAAAAATCTTTCCTGCTATAAAAATATCAAGGCTAAATTAGCATCCATGTTTTTAACAAGATGACAGCTATGATGAGGTCTTGCAGAAATGCTAAAAAATATTCTGAAAAAATAATCCTAGGGGCCTCATATGGGGATTTCCGCATATCCAACCCCACTACAACAGTGAAGATAAACATTGAGTTTGCAAGCCTTATAGTTCCTGCTTTTGTGAGGTCAATATTTAATGTATGAGAATAACTACAGGAAAACAGGGAACTCTCAAGTTATTTTCAACAGTTTCTAACTTTACCAAAAACAAACCCCAAACAAAAAAACAAACCAACCACACCAAACCTGGACCTCTATGAAATACTTATCAATTTAGTGACCCAGAACTAGAATGGCAATATACGTTTAGTGTTTGCCATGGAAGATTAGACCCTCAGCTAAAGGATCTCTACTAAGTTCTTGTTATCTTCACCCCCAAAAGTCGTGGGTAAATATGAGTTTTCTCAGAGTAAGTTCACCTGACAACCCAGCTTTTTCTTAGGTATTTTCTTCCTCAAACAGAGCGATATTTTGCTACAGGTAGTGCTTTATGTTTTATTTCAAAAGAATACCTCATGCATTTTAAAATATAATGGTACTATTCTTAAATCAGCTGTTCTTGAAAAGCAGATGTTTGTCAAGCTTAAAAGCATCATTTTATATTTTACCACCTCTGTTATTTTTAACTTGATCAGCTTCCCCTTGGATTTATGAAATCAGAACTTGTAACATTTCTTGTTTATGTCCCTGTTGGTGTTCACTTATCAGGACAGCTTGGGGAATAGCGCTAGCAGTTTGCAGGAGCTTGCCTTGGAGACAGCATCACATTACTTCTTTTTTTAGATGGACTGAATAGAGGCCTTGCCAGCCAAATAAAAAATAAGATGATAACTGGAGACAGACTGGTAAGGTACACAGTTTACACAACACAGAGGAAAAAAGATAGTAAGGGCATGGAGCAAGGAAAGAGACATGGTCCATACATGAGAAGAAAGAATTTTAAAAAATAAAAACAAAAAAATATAGTTTATGAGTCTAGATAGTGACATCTGGATGTGAGAATTCAGGATAGACATAATGATGGGGTTTTACCCTGTTGGAACAACTGTCAAAAAATTCAAGCAGCAGGAAGATAGACGAGGATTCTTACACAAAGGATATATCCTGCTGTTTAAGAAATCCAAGCAAGTATGAATGCTGTTAGGCATTCGTAAGACACAAACTCTTGAAATTCATCGCCTAATTGTAGCTCACTTCTTACAAACATCGAAAACCTAAAACTCTCTTTACAGTCATATTTCATGCAGGTAAAATTCCTTCATGTCTCTTTCCCACTTACTCCTAATTGCCATCACTTCCTCCTTCGTGACAAGCTTCAATTTTAACTCAACTGGCTCACGGATGTGAAGTTTTAACTACCCCTGACATGTTCCATGTGTACACAAAGGGTCATGAATGATGCTACCACTGCATACTTACAAATGCAGCTTTTCAGAGAGAAGGGTAAGGCACAAAGTGCTTCTTTCTCACTACGTTACTCCCAAATGTCTGAAACCTGGAAACGATGCAGTGCCACAGAGTAAGTTAGGGTATGCACAGCAACCAGAAAAATCTAAGGGAAAGTGCTCACACCCAAAGTATTTGCTATTATATGCTTAAACCCTGTAAGAAAAACTTACATTATGTGCTGGTGTTCCCACCACTGCAGTATTTTTAGCCACAAACTACCCAAGGATAGGAAAAGTACTCCTAGTTCCTTCTCTTACTTCTACCAAGGCATCCACTACCAGCTGCTGTCAGAGAATAACACTGGTGAGGCCAAACTCGGCTTCCCCAACGTGTCTCACCATCAGCTGCTACCCTCACAAACAGAAATATTTGGCAATTAGCATCATCTGACCTGTATTTTTCCAGAAAATGTATCCCACTCAATTACTGCCTCCTCTGATGAGGTCTGCACTGACATGGCAAGGTTCTTTCAAAAGAGTGGTTCTTCTTCTGCATGCTCCTATCAGGCAAGCCATCAGCTCTTACAAAGCTTCATTTTATATGTCATGTCAGATCATATATGCACATAGTTACGGAAGCAATTCAAGTTTACTCCTATCCCGAGCTTTGCACTGTTAATTTAAACAGCAATGAAATACAAGCCTCAGTTTAACTCTTCTCTTAATTTGCTGATTGCTCCAATTATTCTGTGAAGAATTTAAGCCTCTCTCCAGTTTCCTTTCCTCTGAACAACAATCAAATTTCTTACACGCTGGGGTGAAAGGTCACATAAATAGTTGATCTGATTACAAAGATGAATCAGAATAAAAGTTTTTCCCATTTATTCTAAAATCTGATGCCCTTTCATGCTCTACTTTTATTCAGCTCTGGACTACATGCATCAAGATCTTAGGATGAACTAGAATTTACGTGTTTTTCCTGGAATTACAGCTGAGTAAGACCAAACTCAGACCTCACTGAAGTTAACAGCTAACCTTTACTAATTAAAGCTCCCATTGGCTTCTCTGTCACTAGGGTTCAGCCTTCATGAAATGAAAACAATCCATGTTTAGTATCCCCGATATGTTTTTCAGAGTATTTTTATACCTCTTTCACAGAATAGTAATGCAAATTTTACTTGCCAAATCATTTCTGTGGGTATGCATTTACCTACAAAAATGCAAATGTTTTCTGAAAAAATGTTCTTTGAAGAATTAAGCAATGCAATTTGTAGGCAGAATGTGAACTAAATTTGACGACCAACATAAACACACCAAAGACTGGGAAGTGCTCAATTTTATAAAAGTTGCAGGAAAACACATACTAAAAATGACAAAGACTGGAAATAAAATGGGAAACTTCAACATTTTACTTTGCATTACATTCAGTTATGCCTTACATTGGCTTCCCAATGAAGCTGCCTTGACTGCAACAGCTGCAAACAGAATCCAAAGGTATCACCCCTTCACCTATGTTTTACTTAATGCATGTTTGTTCACCCAACTCCAGTGACCCACTTCAGCAGCTTCCCAGCCTTGCACGTGAAGCAATGAAACAATACTGCAGATTAATTCATGGAGAGAAGACTTAAAGTATTACCAAAGTTTAAATGTTGTGATCTGGAATGATAGTTACCTTTGAAACTCTGCAATAATGTTTGATTAATATGTCTATTCATTAAAATGGATAGAACAAACCACAAAATCTGAAATTATTTTCTTTGCTATGTTAGCGGTATACTTGCAATGAAATTAAAAGGCCTGCAAAATAAATTAAAAATAGTATTTCATCACATAAACTTTCTATTTGCTCTGCCATCAGCTCCTGTAAAAGGCTTTGCAAAATACAGTGCCTTTTTTGAAGGTATGTTGCTACCCTGCTGTAAAATGAAATGTAACATTTAGACTGATAACCCCATAACAATCAGTTAATCAATTAGATGGGCTTATCAGTACTCAAATATAGAGTCAACAATAAAATCATATTAGCTGCACCACCCCTCCAGCTGCACACACAGCAGTTGTTCATGTATTGTTTCTTAAACAGCAGACCCAGTTCTATATGCAAACGAGTAAGTGCAGTTTCCCTGAGTCTATGCAAGATAAAGATCTAGCTGAACTCCTTGAATCAACCAGGAGGAGAAGAGCTCTCTAGAGTCTGCCCACATGGCTTGGGTACACTTGCCTCCTGGCCTCAAGGAAGACCTCAGGCTCCAGCTGACAAACTCTGGACACTCTTTAACAAGCTGCCTTGGTTAAGTGTAGTAAACAGCCGTACCTGGAAGCATGAATTCACATTCTAGGCCATTGACAGATTTTTTTCAGGCTGTGGCTAAACTCTTCCCAGTTTCCAAACTAGCTGCTTCCCAGGTATATCAGATCATGAGTGACAGCATGAATGTCAGACATGTTTGACTGTAACACAAACATTCATAATCCATACTGATACAGACTGGTGTTAAGAGAGATCTGCTGAAACAGAAAGACAGAAGTCATAACACAGAATATTGTTCTCTGTTACCACCATAGTTCACTAAAAAACAAAATAACTTTTTCATAGTTTTGGATGTCAAGAGTTTAATCCTAATTGCAGAGGAAGGAGCAATCATAAAACTCCCATTGACTTTGACAGCTATGACCACCTGAAAAATCAAAATAAAGACCACATGCAGACAAAACCACACAAAAAAGCTAAACCATAAGAATGACTGGCTCACCATTTACGCTTGTGATATTCTGTAATGCATTGTACCTCAATTCTACAAATACAGGTGAACATGAAACCACAATAGGCAGTAAATAAATGCTTTGTCCTGAAAAAATTCAAAGATTTGCTAATTGCACACCCATCTGGCTCAGCAAGAAACTGCACTCATCAAATTCTCACTTGGACCTTTTTTCTGCCACTATTTTCCATCTGTGCTTGAAGCAGGATGAAGAATTCAGCTGGCCTATGCCTCAAACATGGGGATAACTCAGCTGCGTAAAATCTCTGCAGGTTGCCTGGCTTTACCATCCTATGCAGAAGATGCTATGTAAATCTTCAACTACTGGAACAAGAACTATACTTCTGATACAATTTGCAGGAATGTAAATTAAGGATTCCCACTGCTGTATGGAAGAAATACTGTTATTTGAGTGTGTACACATACACCAAAACCAAGATGAACCCCAAGGGATCCCTTTGTATTCATAGGGCCTTGGTCAGCCAGCACCTTGTACTGTTAGTGTAGTTAAGTAGCGACCTCACATCTAGTCAGAAATGAGACATGAAATAAGCTCAAAAAGCATTTTTCTAGTGTCTTCCAGTCCCAGTAAGGAGTGTTCCCAAAGGTTTAGAAACATAGATCAAACAAGGGTCCCAGCCCCTGAAAGTTTACAGCTGAAGTATTTAACAAGAAATCAACAACAGATACAGACAGACCACAGGAGAAATATGAGGAAATAATTACATAATATTGTTACCTATAAGCTTGTTCCATTTACGGAGGAAAAAAAGTCAATATACCATTTGGCTTTCTTACTTAGGCTTTTAAAAAATATCATTAACCAATTCAGATTAACTAAACTCATGTAAGAAAACATTCTTGTCCTCTGCAGCGCTATTGATATCCATGGCTGGTTCTTTTCTGACCAGAAAATCACTCCCAGGTAAGTACTGCATTAGCACGATATCCTGTGAACAAAATTCCTGAAGCTTAGTGACCTTCCAATGTATTTCCTTTTGTGTAGCCCTCTCCCTAAAGCCCTATAGCAGGACAGATGCTTAACTACTACAAAGAACCCAACAAAGCAGAACTCTACAGATGGCAGTGAGAGGCGCTGAAAAACTGCCACAGAAATATTTCGCTTCAAATTTGATTCAGTTTTCAGTATTATTTGACTTCTGTCTTTTATATGAGAGAGAAGACCTATGTGAAAATGTCACATCCAGCTATCAAGACAGGTAAAACCTGCACGTAGTCCAAACAAAAAAATCTCTAGACAGACATTTATCTAGACAGTCATCTAGACCTCCTGTGAGGTACATCATAGCACTTCTTGACTTGTGGCTGTATCACCCCTTTTTAGATAACCACCCCAACCAGAATTTAAACTAAGTTAAAAACAAACAAACAAACAAAAAAAACCCACAAAAAGAAAAAAAAAACAAACCACAACAGTTTGAGTGTTTGGTTGTTGAGTTGGGTTTTTCTGAGTGATCAAGGAAGTTTTGATACAAATTAAAAATGGATTTCTACAACACCAGATGACAGCTTATACATTTAAAATGTTAACGTGAGTTTTAACACAAATCCCATACTGGAAAGACGTGCCTCACCAAACAGCAAAAGGCTTATGATCCCAAAGCCCATTTCATCAGTCCAGTGCAAACTCGGGTCACAGGCATAAGCAGCATTGCACTAAGAAAATTGCAGTCGTTTTCCCCAAGCCCCAAGAAGTCAGTGGAGATCTACACTGACTCTGTGTATTTCTGTCCTTTGCTTGAGTCCTCCTGCTCTGCTTTTCACACTCTCCCTTGGAGAAGAGACAGAGGGATACATTCCAAGAAATCCATGAAAGTCCTGAGAGAAGAAAAGACGACCCAGAATACTGTTCCCTTTGCAAACTGTTCAGCCAGCCTTTGAAGTCCTGTGCTTGCAGTGACTGTACTAACTCCAGACTGTTACAAAGCGTGAAAACTGGAGGGAGAGCAGCTATGTTTCCATGTGACACACACAGCCTCTAAACAGCAGTTTACATCGCTGTTTCCTCAGTACAAGCTGAGACTGTGAAACTTCAATGCAGCGTACAAAGTACATGAATATACTCACTACCACAGTCAAGAGAGAGCTTGAAAAGACGGGTTATGGGCAGAGATCTGTGATGCTGGGGTTGGCCAAGTCAGTAGGTCTTGCTCTTCCTCTGATCTTCGAACACTCTGATACACTTATATTAAAGGAGATTAATTTGTTTTGCATAAGGTGTTAAAGATAACCAGAACAAGAATCAGAATCACTGGGCATTAAAAAAAAAAAAAAAGAACAAAACAACCCAGCTGATGTTTACACCACAGACGGGTATGGTATTGCTACTCATTCATCTCCATCAGCACACTCGCCCATTGTTCTCCCTTCAGTCTCATGAACAATAAAAGATTCTCTTCCACACAACAAAAAAACGTAAAAATAACTACTAGGGAGTTTTCTATGTTGCAGGAAGGCAAAGAACACGCACACTCTGAAACCACCATCAGACTTCCAGAGATTTAATGACAGCTCGTGTTAAAAAAATAGTTAGTAAAATATTAAAAAGTATCACAGCCAATTCCATTTGAAGAGTTGGCCCAAAGAACATGCTTTATTTTTATAACAAGCCTGAAATGATTTGGAAATTTCATTGACCACTTTTCTTGATTACCACACGAACCCAAGTAAACCCTTTCACTGAATTGAACTGTTTCAAGTACATTTTGTGTTTCACCAGAATCTCTAGTCTTAATCCACTTCACAAAGACTCATTAGCAAAGCAATTTTTTCATTCATGTAAAGACAAGCCAGTTGATTAACTGTCATGCTAAGATGTGCAAAATGATGTTTAGTAGAAAAATAGGAAAATTATTTACTTAAAAACTGAGATGTGACTGCTTTTCAAATACAGTTTTGCTATACAGGATATAGTGTTGCTATACAGAATATACAGGTGTACAAACATCTGGAAAAGCTGTGGAAAGCAAATGGAAACAGCATGGTATGGTGGCAGGGGGCAATAGAAATCTGCCTGGGCAGGCAGGTGGCCCCTATCATCAAATTATCTCTCCCACTTACATTCTTATTCTAGGTTTCAGAGAGTCTCAAGCATGCAAACTTGTCGAGCATTTATCCAGCTTCTGCGTCGCCTCATTTAACACAGACTTACTATATGTATTCACAGTCTATATCAAAAGGTAACTCTGCCTTTAACTTTCACAGAGAGCTGTGAAAGTTTTGTATGAATTTTGGTATGATCACAAAATTCCTGCTCTTTATGAAACAAACACCCTACCTATGCTAATAAAGGTAAACCACATAATTTCTCTATGTGGCTATGCTGGTGCTATTAAGTTAAATTTAAGAGCTATGAACTTAGGATACAGAGAAAGAAGTAATAGTCCTAATTTAGTTACATAAAAATTATCCTGAAATAACTATCGCTCTTTCTGAAAGTGAATTTCCACACATAAACAACCAAATTAATGATATATTTTATTCAGTGATCTGTTTCCTTCCCATATTCATGGCAGCATGTATTAAGAAAATACAGTATCAATTGAATCATCCATGATAATGATGCAAAAATGATGTTATCAAGTCCTGCGACAGCACTAAAGCTTATTGAACAAGGGGTCAGCAGGGCTTGGGGATGATGTTCAGGCAGGTACCTGTTTCTTCATTAAACTTACTAAACCACCTAAATGCCCCTTCCCATCTGATGTAACTGCACCTCCAGAGCCAGCCCGCTAGGGATTTTACTCTGTGTTGCAGGCACCAAGGCAGTGCTGGAGGAGCTGGGACACCTTTGCTCTCCTGATCCCCCAGAGTTTGGGATGTCTAAACTCACCTCAATACGTGCCCTGTCCTCCTTTACCTGTACTCAAAGGTCCACAGACCTCTGATGACTTCATGTTAATAGCAGCTCCGTGCTGCCCCATAGATAAGAGAAGTGCCACCATGGATGGAGATTTTAAGGTTTCAAGGAGATGAAAAGGTCATTTCTGAGAAGTCATTGCCATGCATAAAGAGTGGCTGATAAAAACCAAACACAAGAATAATGGGCAAAGGGAGTTTTGAAAATGGCACTGTCTGAAGAACAGGAGAATTTAAGGAATGAGAAATGATACGGCAGAGAGCTGTTGCGCGGTACTGAAGATAAAGAAAAGAAGCTTGTACATTTTATAGTGGAAGAGGAGGATTTCAGGACAGCAATATAGGAAGATGATGATTTTAGCGAAAACGTGTTGAAATGACTGGTTAAGCCTGGCATCTGGAGTAGCATGAAGATGGAACCTATGGCACTCAGTACAAGACCCAGACCTCTCCAGAGGACAGCTTACACTGCACAGACAGAAAGGCAAAGTTTCAGAAGCGCTCTGTAGTCTGAAACTACGGAGTAGGAGCTCGAGAGAAGAAGGACGTTTCAGCCTTAGCAACTGGTAAGCACTCTCAACAGTGACAAAAAAAAAAAAATAGGAGAAAAGGTGATAGAACTTTAGGAAGTTCGTGGATCGATATGACAGTTGAGTTTAATTTTGGCTGTATTTCACCCAAGGGGATGACAAGGCAAACAGGAGATACAAGAGATGGGGCAAAACATAGCTGAATCAGCTTTGCTACAGCAACAGATTAATTCACAAGGATGGAAATACAAAATGGGAGGTAAAGACCACCAAGGGCCATCACAATCTCAAAGGAGTAAGGAAAAGAAGGATGAGGAGGACTCCCTTCAAGGAAATGCCACTGGAACAACCAAAGAGAGAAAAAAAGCAAGGGAGGAACGGGAGTACAGTCAGTTGCTTCAGACTAGTCACAGAGGTCAAACAAGGTGAAGAAGGATTTTTAAAAAAAGCAAAGTGAAATGCGAAGTAAAAAATACAAAGCTCTGAACGTGCCAAAACATTCCCTGGCATTAAGCAAAACAGTCACATATAAAATCACAGCTAAATGCTGGATTTTACACCTGTATTATTCAAATATAGTATTTATAATACTTAATTCTTTAAACAAAAAGCTGTTGAGTAGGAACACTGTATTGGGTCTGGCTGAGATGGAGTTAATTCTCCCCAGAGCAGCCATCATAGTGCTGTGTTCTGCATTGGTAGCTAGAAAGGTGTTGATAACGCAGCAGGTTTTTTTGGCTGAGCAGTGCTGGCACAGCATCAAGGCTGTGTCCCCAACATTTTCACCCCCCACTCAACGGCAGGCTGGGGCTGGGCAAGAACTTGGGAGTGTACATACCCAGGACAGCTGACCCAAACTAACCAAGCAGATACTCCATACCATATGACATCAGCTCAGCCATAAAGCTAAGTGAGATGGAAGAGGGGGCGGTTTTGTCTTCCGGAGCAAACACTACGCATACTGAAGCCCTGCTTCCCAGTAAGTGGCCAGACATTGCCTGCTGATGGGAAGTAGAGAATAACACCATTTGCTTTCCTTTGCTTTTGCGCGCACGACCTTTGCTTTCACTTTATGAAATTGTCCTTATCTTGACCCACGAGCCTTTTGTTATATTTTCTCTTCCCTGTCCAGCTGAGGAGGGGGAGTGATAGAGCGGCTTTGGTGGGCACCTGGCGCCCTGCCAGGGTCAACCCACCACAAACACATTATGCAATTGTTCCTGTTTTCTTGCATTTAAAGATGAAAGGATTGCAAGCTCTAAAAATTATAACCAGTAGGTGAATCATGAGCGTCAACCAAAAGCATCCAGCTACCAAAAGAACTCTCATGTGTTGGAACTCTAAGGATTTGGATCAAGCACCTACACCTGCTTTGCTCATACTATGCCTCTGTCTATATAGTTTTCAGAAATTCCTTCTCTCATTTATTTTATTTACCTATATTTTTTACAGTTTAAGCACTTTTTGAGCTGCGTCATGAACAAGATCTTTCTCACGAGTCTAGAAATAAAACCAGCAACTGAGCAAAAACAGTCTTTGTTAAAAGTCTGTTGAAACAAACCAACCAACCAAACCAGTATATGCACAAATCTCAGCCCCACTAGTGACAAAATTCATCTTCACTTCATAGAGTTCACAGTTTTCTTGTCTCCAAGTAATTCTTTGCAAAGAGGAAGTTGTTAAAATAGCCACATTTCTGACAAATCTGCAAGAGAAAGGTGGGGAGCTCTGTAACCTGAGGTAACAACAGAAGAACTATAACTAAAAAAAAAAAGGTATAAAGTATGTTTATTTAAAATAAAGTTTCTGTATGAATAACAACTGCAGAGCTTTACTGTTTTTATTAAAGATCCAGAGAGTTTTGAACCAAGAGCATAAATCAATAATGATTAGCAAAATGTACACTTGTATATTTAGAGATACCATTTTACATACGGCCATAATCTTACTGCCAACTTAAACCACGTCCTTGTGTCTGACCAAATAAGTCTGCAAAAAGCAAGTACAAGGCCAATATTCTGCATTCTGAAATTTAGTAAGGGAATTCTGAATCTTGTTTGAAGCACTGTACCTTATTACAATAAATGAAGTAATACATCTAAAGCCTTCTTCAAAATTACATTAATATCACTGGTTATAATTGATCCTCAACTCCCATATGCACAGTAAGAAACCCAAGATTTTTCCCTCCTAAAACTATTCCTTAATACATCTGCTGTGGACAATTTTAAAAATTAAAACGGTAGCAGGACAATCCATGTGACCTAACTGCAGAAGTCTACAGTATGGACGCATCCAAGTGAAGGAGTCACAACAGCATTTCTATGCAAGCAATGGAGAATAACGAGGTCTTTCAGGACTCTCTTTTCTCTGCTAATGCCAAGAGACATACACAGCTAACTCACATTAAAATATCTCCATCTGTTCTCAAGAACCTAACCATAAACCAAAGGATACTCCAACTACTGAACTGGAAGCTAGCCTGGAAGAAAAACACTTAAACCACTTCAATTTACAAATTTTTGGTTTTGCAATTTGTACCATTAACATTTTTATTCCCTTTCATATCCTTTGTTACTGTTAGTCTTAAAATTATTAAGTTGTTTGAACATCTTCAGTAAAAGACAAAGACAAAAAACAATCAAGTTTTGTTTCCAGACACGTGTGCAGATACTACATTTTTTCAACAGCAAAGAAGCTTCAATTATCTGAAATGCTTGTGCCCACAAGCTGGGCATCCATGAAGCCAGAGTTTGAAGGGGCTTCCAGCGTCCTTCAGATCTGGAGAACTAGAAGTATACAAAAGGTTTGTGTATCTTGTCATACCTTTACATCATACTTTGACAAACTCCCAATATAAACTGTACTAATACACAAGCTAATGCAAGCTTACTTTCCAAAATCATTGTACCAAAGAATCCCAAAAGATCCGCCTAGATTTAGCTACCTAGCCAGAAGCGTAAAGGTACTCAGATTTCACACTAATTATAACACCAAATGAGGGCACTTGTACAATACCTCTCTTCTGGAAGTGACTGTACCCATTTATGAGCTCCACCTCCCCGTGCTCTGAAATAATTAAGCCTTTTGAGTCTCTAATCCACAAAGGCTTCAAAAGATTTCTGTAGCCAAATTTTCAGTTAGTCTTACTCCTGTGTTTCAAAAGCCATACTCTATATTCTCAATTCAGCAAAACATAAATTATTCACCGAAACCTTGACGGCCAATTTCTGTTCTTACAGGGCTAAAAATACACATACAATGACTTCAGTGGTAGCTGATTTTCATCAGTCCAGTAATTTGAATTTTTGTTGTATTTCATTTACTCTCACGGGAGGAGGATGGAAAACAATATGGTAGAACAGCAAGAATCATGGTTTTCTCTTGGAACTCTGAAATATATAATAATGTACTTCAAGCTTACAAATACAAATTACTTTGTAGGTAGAGAGAAATCATGAAAAACCTAACTAGAATGCCAGAATTTCAGAAAACTCCAAATCCTGGGAAGAACACTAGATCAGAATATAGACTGATCTGTAACTTGATTACAAAAATCATCACTAACTTAGCCACTGTGATGACTTTATTCCCTGTTTGCCTGCTTCCCTCTAAATATTCAAAGATCTAGACTCAGTAAGAGATTTGTGCTATAAGAGGAGATGAAATACAACCTTAAGAAGTCTAACTACTCTGAGACAGAGAGCACAAGTGACAGGATGACAGCAAGGGGGGCAGGCTGAGTGACATGCCACCTGCCGGTCCCAGGCAGAGGGATTAATTACCACCATCAGAGCTGCCAGACCAAAAACTTGCATCTCCGTCCAAGTTAGGATGTATTTTTAGTCCTTGCAAATATTACTGGACTATAAATGGATTTTGTTCTAATAGCTTTTTATTATTATTGCAAAGTAGAATTAACAACGTTTTTATACACAGAGACTGAACATCCTAAAAGCAGAAATCTTATGCTAACTAAGAACAATCATGAAACCTCATGCACCTCGGTTAGCCCATGACCTGAAGAACCTGCACACTGACACACACCAGCCAAGCACCAGGTCAAGGATGGTCCCTGGCACACGAGGCTGTGTGACAGAACTGTGGAAAGAAAACTAGTTGACAGAAATGACCACAAAGGAGTAAGGGGCTCCTCCACAGCCCTAAGACAGCCAGGTGGACAAAGTCACCCACCATGCTAGAGCCAGACCCACCCCCTTGAAACCAAGAGCAAACTTCAGTGAAGATTAACAGGATGAGAACTGGGTTGAGCAGGTCTGGTTTAGTTTTGCTCTCTCTCACACATCACCATGGTATTTAGGGACAAAACAAGTCTTGTCATACATGCTGACGTGTAAGAAACACCACAAACAAACAGAGTTTCTTAGGCCCAAAATGGCTATTTTGCAGCTTGAAGACAGGGCCAGGACCGATCCAGCCGGAGGGGATATGGAAGGGCGTAAAGGAGGTCAGGTTATGGCACCCAGTCACACAGACCAACCACTGAGCACCCAGCTCCCTAGCTGAACGGTTGTACCACCCAAACTACCTTGCTAAAAGCAAGCTCAGGTGCCACCTAAGAGTCTCTACAAGTCTCCCAGTCCTTTAAAGGGAGGACTTTTTTTTTTTTAAAAGCTAAGAGCCCAAAGCTTGGCTTGTAAGCCTCAAAATAGTTACTGCCTGAGATAAAAGGATCAAATTAATTACTGTCTGAAATTACTGTAACGAAACAAGATACAGTCTGCCCAGTCACAAGATGCTGACAAGATGTGAAGTACTTGATTTTACAGTACTGCGGTAGCAGTGTGACCACAACTTTGGGTGGAGAGAAACTTATTTTCACTTAAGTGGGATTTTGTTAACAAGTGGCTTGTTCTACACATCAGATTTGTTCTAGGCTCGCTGCAGCAAATTCAACCTCATGAAATTTGTATTCTTTCATGTAAGGTACAGCTACGGAGAAATAACAGACCTCATTATATGATCCCCTAGAAAATCAGCAAGATTTTCTGCTAATAAAAATCAAGAAGGTATGAATAAAGCATCTTTTGCAAAGATGCTCCATGAACCACACACAGACATGACCCAGCAAAGCCCCAACGCAGAGATCTTCTCAAACTGTCCCTGTACCAGAATGGGACTATGTATCTCTTACACCTAGATTACCCCAAGAAGTATCAATTTTTGCGAGTCTCATGAAAGAATCCATAGTTATACAGACCACAAACCTGAAACAAGGAGTAATTGGGGCAGATGCTGCAGCAGTGGTCCATGACTTACAAACCAGTGAGCAGGACAAGATCTTTCAAGCAAAAGTGCATGATGCACGTGCTACAAGTGATTTTTGAAACACTACACTTTTACAACCTGAGAAGTAAAGATTACTGAATATTAACAATCAACAGGTAAAGAATGAAAAAGCTGTTTAACAAGCAGGCCTGGCACCACTATCCCTTCAGAGGCAAACATTTTATAGGCTAATGGCTTATTGAGGTTGTACACCATGAGAAAAAAAGCAAAAATACAGTATTTATTAACATTACAAGGCTCAAAGGCAAGATCAGAGACCAGTCTCCCAGGCAGATCAGTATTTTCTTGGAGCAATTACACAGTGCTGAGGATTGCCTCCAAAATCCCCACAGATATGCGACAGTGCCACTAAGGGAGAGGAAACTTATTCAGAAAACCTGGATTTTGCAAAGCATTATTTAGAATAGTAGCCACAGCAGAAGTTCTGGCTTCTTTAAAACTATGATCTTTTATTAAAGAACAATTTTCTTAATATGGGCTCTGACAATGTTACTAGGGGAGGGTAAAAAAGTGAACCCCACTCTATCTTTAATTCTTTGCTTCCAGTCTTCACTGGACTGACTGAACCCAATCAGCAGAACTCTGGATGTGTTTACAAGCATAATTCTGTCCACAGGTTTCAAGGATATGCTTTTCTTTTTTTTTTTTTTTTTTTTTTAAATCACACAGCCTACAGCAGAGACATTCCTCGTTTTCAGGGACTCGCAGGCACTGTAGGTGTGAAGGATCTTGTCTCCCCAAGTCACACCCAGAACAGCTGCCCAAAGCCTACTGACTAATAAAGGGCAAGAATGTCACCCTACATTAACAGCTCTAGTTACAACACAAGGGTAGCTATTGTTAAAATACTCAATTCTAGGCAGCTTGCTGGGTTACAGATACATAACCTAGGCTTCCAGATTTATGGCAAATGAAGTGAAAAACTCACTCGTAGAAAAAATAAATTCAGAATAATTTGTGAAAATGTATTCATGTTTGCAATGTTAAAAATAACACAGATGAGTCATGGTTACCAACAGCAGACAGAAGCTCATGCCCTGTTCAAAGTGGCTAGTTCAGACATCTTCAGAAAGAAAAATTATAAATATACAAACACACCCACATTCAAAATAAATCCCCTCAAAAAAATAATCTGAAACTCAAATAAATAAAGTGACAATAAATGAAAAGCAGTAACATACCCATTGGCCCTTAGCTGTACATATTTAGGAAACTGCCAGTGCACCAGAGTACTAGATAGTGGCCGCATTAAATGTTTTTTTACATTACCTAACTGGGCCCTGTGTTTGCACTACAGCATGAACTGTATTTCACTGTTCTCTCTTCACACAACTAAGTGGGGCAAGGGAAAGTTAGGAGACAAAAGACAGGAAAAGGATAACAACATTTTTTATTGTATTTCTTTGTCAGTTTGTTTATACTGTGGCAGTCATCAATTGTCTTCCATTGTGCTAAGTACTCAAAAAACACAGGAGCAGACAACTATTGCAAACATTTTTTTCTTTTTTTATCTTTAGGGAACACTTCTGCAAGAACTGTTTTAAGTGAAAGCCCCAACAGAGAAAAGGTTAAAGGAAGTAAATGAAAATAATCTTACAGCTCCATTTGTACTTCTTGTACCACCCAGTCCATCAGCAATGAATACAGAAAGCAAAGCAAGATGAAGCAACACAATATCTGCCCAAGAGCACACACATCTTTCTAAAAAAATTGTATATATTTATATACTTTTATTTTATATATTTAATATAGACTTAATATAAATTTAATAATTATAATTATATATATAATAGAAACAAAATTCCAGGTTGTTATGCAATGGGATCATAGAAGAGAAATGTAATTTCAGAATGAAACAGCAAAGCCCCTTCTCCAGAAAATTTTCCCAAAGAACCTCTCCCTCCAATACTAATTTTAGCACAGGATTTTATCATCCTAGTAACTCTGGTGCAAGACCCATAAACAGGAAAAAAACTCAACTGGTTTGGGAAAGAACTGCGACAGAAAACTGCAGCTCAGCCATACAGCCATTCTCACTCATTCAGAAGCCACCTACAAGGTCCATGCTGCCTAGAAGTCAGCTACAATTCCTCTGAACTAGCTCATAGCACAAGTGTTGATTTCCATATTACTTAGTCCTTTGCCGTAACTTTTTTAAATTTGCAATTTCAGAAATATTTTTTTTAGTGATATGCCTAATTCTCACAGTTACAGAATAAAGTGGTAAGAGGGAGCACCTGTTCCTGAAGCAGTCAAGAAACAAGAAAAAAATTTTTAAACATATTTTTAAACTAATTTCACTTAATCAATGAACACCATCGCCTTATGATATTCCAGTTTAAATTGAATATACAGACAACGTAGATTACAGTGGATTAAGATCAACAGAAATAAACCATTCTTCTAGAGGTAGCCTCTCCATAAAGGAATTCTGTAACTGCATGTATAGGCAAGCCCTTTAAATCCCACAGTTAAATTTTAATGAGTGGTATTACCACCTAGTTAGTCTGTTTTAAAGGCCCACTCACGTACTCTTTTGGCCAGATCTACTGTAAAGATTTCCTGAAATTCTTATCTTGGATTTGCAACTTTAATGCTACCAACTCCTATTCCAAGTCAGAGTGCTTAATTTGCAAACGTATAGCCTTTTAGCAAGGACTTTTAACTTAGAAGTGAGGGGAAAAAATATTAAACTATTCTGACAAGAGGCTAGGTCCTGCTCTTTCTATCACTTGTCTGATGAAGCAAATGATGACAACAGAAAGGCCTTTATCTTCTACACAGAACAGTCACAAAAGGAGGCTGACACACACTGTCTGCAGTTTCAATGTATTTTTGGACAGAAAAATTGTGCGCAGACCAAGTATTCTTGGGCTCGGCTTCCAGGGTGTATTCTCCAAAGCCCTTTCTCCACCTATTACTGGAGCTCTTCTCATTCCTCTTCTGCAACTATCTGGCCTTTTGTGGCTCTCCTTCCTTTTTCCCCTCATCTGCTCCTAAATGTCCTATTCTTGGTCTCCTGCTCCCCTCCCCTGACTCTTCCCCCTTTCAGTTTTTTGCCAGTCAATAACCATTCCTTCCTTGTGTTTCCAACCTTTTGATGCCCCTATCCCAACACTCTCACTTTCATCTTCCCCTCATCCCTGTACTAAACTCTCCATCCACTGCACTCCTTGCCCAAACAGGATGTGCCCCTTTTCCTCTGTGTTACATGAAAGTCAGCAGAAGGAATGGATACACAAGAGACAACCTAGCTAATGTAATTGAGGTGCTCAGCATTTAAATGTCACAGCTCCACCTATAAAACACATTTAGCTACATGTCCTAGAGGCGTGTGTGAGAATAGTGCCAAAGCCAACAGAGAAGCTCTTGAAGACAGATGTCACATCTTCACCCTAAGTTTTACAGCTGTGAAGTTATAACTGTCTTAGAGTAATAATCCTTTAATTAATTTTTAATTAGTTGCAGCACAAAGTTCTTTTCTTCCTCATTTTGAAAGCCAATGTTGTCCCATTTTTTATAAATTGTTTATGTGTTTATAGCTTATTAACTTCATCTCTTAATTTTAGATCACTGCAACAGAACATAATCTGGCTGCACACATGCTGTTACTAAAGATTATGGCAGCAGTGTCTGCTACTAGTAAACAAACCAATTTGTTTATATTCCTTCTTTGCTACAAAACCTTAACTAGTTTAATTTATGATCAGTCCAGTCACTCAAAACACTCCAAACCGAGCTCTCCTCCTTGCAGAACTGGGTGATGCAATTTTGCCTTTTTCAACACCTTTTGTTCTGTAAGTGCACTTGTAAACATAAGTTACAGTCCTCTTGCACTTTTCTAGCCATGCAAATAGCCTTCATTAAGGGAAGGCTTCTGCCATTGCTCCATCTGGTTCTCACCATCAGAGAATTAATCAGCACCATACTGATACATGGGATCCGTAGTCTGACTCATCCAGTAAAGTCCCACCTCCAGTGCAGAGCAGGAGACAGTAAAAGGTAACAGCCCTACTTAGTGTCCAGGAGTGAAAGGTTCAAGAAACCTGTTCTAGTTAAAGTAATCCAAGAAGGAGAAATGACTTTATCTTGGTGCCAGTAAGGGACATGAGAAAGGACGGGGACCGTTTCAACATCCATCTTGAGCAAAACAAAGAGGGAAGAGATGACCACTGCAGCATTTCTGCATTTGTCTTCAGCTGTCCAGCAACACTGAAGCTGAACTGTTTGCCAAAGAAAAGAAATTTAGGAGAGAAGACCATGTTGGTGCTTGGCTTTTTTTTTTTTTTTTTATTCCTCCAACTTTTGTCATGGCAGGGAGCAGTTGGAGCCAGCTGGGGTGCTGGGGGCACTGGGTGCTCCCATGGAGGGGGCAGCAAGGCAGGGGCTGGCAGCCAGGGCTCATCCCACTGCCCCCGCCAGGAACAGGGCAGCCGGGGGCACTGGGGCAGCCCCAGCCATCAGGTGCCTCCCTGGGGATGGGGACCAGCTAAGGCTGGGCCGGGATGCAGGCTCGTGCGTGGGCCTGGCTCGTGGGGGCCGTGGCCAGGCAGGGAAGGGCTGTGAGGAGCCCAGCTGTGGCATTGCTGGGGGCAGGGGCTGATGGCACAGGGGGCTGACATGGGGTCCTGGGCCATGGGCAGGTGGGGGGAGTCCCAGGGGGGCTGGGCAGGGACAGTCAGGGCCGTCAGTGCCCTCAGGGCCTCTTTTGTCAGGTCCTGGCTGGATGCACCCCAGTAAGCTGCAGGTGAAAGGCTGAACCATGTAAAACTACCATTTAACCTAAACGGTTTTAGCCTAAGTACACAATTCCGCATGGGACAATACAGGAAACAGTCTAGTTATTGAAAACAAGAGTAAGATAAAATCATAATCAGCTGTTTAGCAAAAATGAGTAACTACACAGGCAGCTGATAGGAAATTAGCTTCAGTTATGCTAACCGGTGGTAGGTCTGGGAGCTGCAGAGAGGCAGAGTTCAGCATAGGCTTTCCATAGCCAGGAAAACCAGGCCAAGCCCTGCTGCAAAGCAGCCAACAGATATAACTAGGGTATACAAACCCTTCTTGCATCACCGTAACCACCAATGCAAAGTAATCAGGATCTGTACTGGCAGGGAAACTATGCTACCACCTGTACATACTCCAACAGCCTCCTTCAACCTCAGTCTCCTAAGAAAGATTTCATTTCATCTCTGCATAAAATCTATTGAGGCTGATAATTTAGTAAGCATAGTAAAGGCAATTTTAAGATACCACTGGAACATCAGCTGGGTGCAAAGGTCCAGACAGAATTACTTTCAAAGTTTTACTGTAAGGGTTAAGCACCACCAGACATACTACCTTTCCCATTCATGATCATCCACTGAGCAAGGATAAAGGATTCACCTACATTCTCACACAGACATTCAGAAAGTTGTTTTGCTACCATTTAGGAAATCATGGCACTCATAAAAAGCGCATATACTCCTGAATTTGGATATCACCAAGAATTACAGCAGAAGTCACTTTTCTTTAAAACTACATACTGTTGACATGTTAGTAATTATTTACTGTTCTTCTTAAGCAAACTGCATGGTGTTCAACTAGGAAGGGATTTCGTGGGGGAGGAAGTACAATGACTACAGTAATTGAGAATATCAAACATTCAGAGTAACTAGGATGAAACACAGTTTTTCAAGTAGGACATACATATGAAATAATCCACAGTTTAGTAACCAACAACAAATTTACATTCTAGTAAATAGTACTCACAGGTTTACATCATTTTTACAGAACAAATACACTACTTTTCTTGGGGTTTTTTTATCTCCTGTTCACGTCTAAGGACTATCTAATAATCAACCATATTGTTGACTTTGTTTTCCCAAGTGCACATAAAAAACAAAACTAACTTCTGGGTTCTGCATGCCCATTAAAAAGCAGCAGAAAATAGAGGGGAAAAAAAAGTGGGGATAAAGGGAAGACAAACTGTGCACGGTCTGTTAAACAAAGCACTGCCTTCATGAAGAAAGTTATGTATGGCACTGCGAACCCTTGGGTTTGATTCCTTCCCCTGAAACAGCACGATGACCTTTCCGTGTTGCCTAGCAGGAAGACTGAAACTTCCTCAGCTGACTTTCAACCAGGCATGGAAGAATCTGAACGTATGGCTCCCCTCTGGAGCACTGCCAGGGAGAGGAGAAATACCCCCATTGTACAGAGCTTACCTTCTGACACCCACAAAGGCTGCAGTAAAGAAAAAGAGTTTCCAGAAGAGCTGCAGTGAAGAAAACGAATGTTCTCCCCAACCAGATAATTGTATTACATTTCCTAAGGCCGCCTGCTAGAGTTAGACATAAGTGGTATGGAAAACTGACACAAATAAGCAATAAAAAGACAAGAATATTATTTAAGAAAGTATGACCACATTCTTTCCTGTAGTTGACTCTGAAAGACTTCTGTTCACACATTAGAAATAAAAAAACAAATATAAAAAATGTCACATAGCATGAATGAAAAAAAATCAAGGCAAAGAATTAACATTTTCAAAGAAATAAAGACTATGAGAGAACAGTTTTATATTCTTATATTTATATATTTTTTTTAATGTATACAGTCTACCAGTCAACCAACCTTTTAATATGGTTGTATCCAGCTGACTTCATAACAGGCACTTACCATAGCAAAATAGGCAGAATTACAACTGCATGCCAGAATGAGGTGGAGAAAGTTTTTGTGGGGTTTTTTGTTTGTTTATTTAGCGTTTGGTTTTTAAGAAGTCTTATCTTGCAATTGTTACTCAATTTTAAGTCTCCATTAAATATTCTGAATGAGTATGAAAAATGGCCAAAAAAAAAAAAATCTTTTGAGTTATACTGAAAAGTTCTTTTAATAACTGGAAAACAAAAACTGTCAACTGATTTTTAATTTTTTGCATATTAACATTAAACAGTTTTGAAAGCACAAAACCAGTCTTTATTTGGATTTTACATTAATTTCCACATTACAAAGCTGTTGTCTGTGGCTTCTGAGCTTCATGGTTATTAAATACAAAACATGGGATTCCCCAGGCCTCAGAAACAGTGTAACTGCTGTACAAACACATAAAAAGGGGGGGGGGAACAAACAAAAAAAATCAACTGCAATTTATAATGCATGCAACTGGAAGATTTTGTTTGATGAGCTAGGTCATCTTCACTAGCAATATCACCTCTTGTAAGAGACATTTTAAAGTTACAAATGAAACATGTAATGGAATTCCACATGGTGTGTATATGAATTCATGTATTAATGCAAGGTATTTATCTTCTGCAAAGTTAGTCCCTGTGATAAACAGTATCTATCAACAGAGCTTACAGAAAACAGTCCAATTTGGTGTCAAAATGTACAGAAATGGTAACGTTAAGAGTTAAAATTTTGCAATGTATCTGCTTTTGTTTCCATTCAAGAAAGAGGTCTTGGTAGAAAACCTTGATTTTCCTAAGGGTCATTTACATGACCAGCCTGCCAAATCTTCCCACTTCTCTTTGTAAATCATCTTTTTATCCCATCACTCCACACACTCCCATGCACTTTGTTTCCTTTATACAAGACACAGATGCATTCTCATCTGCCACCTACCCAAGCAATACTGTAATATAAACATTTAAATAATAATGATGGGTCTGCCTTGCATCCACACAACTCCTTTGGGAAAGTTAAATCACCAGTGAAATTGAGGGACTTCACTCACTATTCGACAGAAGTAAAACAACAACAAACCAGGGTAAAAAACTACGAAAAGAAATGGCATATCACGTTCCAGGAACAACTAAGATTTTCCCCATACTCTCACATTAAAACATGAGGAAGATTCACACATTTTAAGAATTATTTTCTCCTTTGATAAGTTCAGTTCCTGCTTCAGCACAGGCTCTTTCTCTCCATGTCACACATTAAGCACTGTGTAAGGAACATACTACACACAAGTCAGCTGTGTTCTTCATCTTCTGTGGTAGGTCACAGCAATAATTTCACATGATGCATACACATATTTATCATGTAGACTAAGATGAAGCCATGCTGTTGTGCTATTACTTTTGAACTGTTCTTCCCTAACTTGTTTAGCACTGAATGATCTGCCCAGCAGAAAGGAAAGATCTTCATGGGTCATCACAATCCCTGCATCACTCGGGGATTGTTCAGAGATATGTAAAAGACCTGAAAATACACATCCTTGTAAAACATTAGAGATCTAAAAGCACAACAGAAATTTCTTCTGGGTGGCAGCTGTCAATTCAATCAACTGAGGTTTAACAATGAATATTTCTTCAAGGCAGGTTAAGAGCTGACTTCAGACACAGCCTGTTGAGCTGGTCAGAAGGAACTTGGGAGTCTGACAGTGTCCTCTGCTATTCTAGCAAATAAACAGTAGATTTCTGCTTTTCAAGTGAAAAAATAAACAGGTGATTTTTAATTTCCTTTCATTTAAGAGTTTCCTCTCTTAATCTCTTTCCAGTCATGTGTTGGAGGTCCTTTTCATACTTTTCATTTAATCTTCTTTTACATCAAATGCTTAAAAATAAAGGTACTGAGTCTATCTTACAGTGCAGGCTATAAAACCTCACACATGCCCTGTTATTCAAAGTGTCTGCAATAGTAAAGTCATAATTTCCTAATATAACTAAAGATTAATTAAAAAAATAAATTAAATCAACTGTTTCCAACACTGCTAGTTTCAGTTATTTGTTACAAAAGGGAAATAAATACATACATTTTGGTCCTGAAGTTACTGAAACAATAACTGGCACTGCAAGTACCTTTGGTCTTACCTGTCACCATCAATAAACATACACTCTACCAAACCCTCCCTGCTCACCTAACCTCAACTTTAAATTGTCCCATTATACAAATACCCCACAGATACCTGGGCAATTCCTCCTTTTGCTCTTTAACTTGAACCTACCATGAGCAGCTGCACTTTGGGGATTCCCCCCCCCCACCCGTAACTCTTTTTAAGCTATTCCAACTCTGTGATCTGGAAAGAATCTAGCTTTTGAATTTCAAAATCTTTCTAGATGCTTAAGTACTGCCTATCCCCAACATTAAAAAACATAGAATGGTTTAAAATTCATAAAGGTGATTTGTTTTCTGGGGGTTTTTGTTTTGTTTTTAATAGCCTCTCTTCCACTGCTTTCAGCTTCTGAATCTTTTTTGAATATTCTGGATTCATGTTACCAAAATTTTTTCTGTTACCATCCAAGCCAAAATCTTAACCTTTGTAATATAAACTGGAATTTCTTATTAAATCATGTAAGACCAGAAACACAAGCTTCTGTAAGAACAGACAGTGTTGTAAGGCACAAAGTAAGATGACCAGTGATAGTTCTTTATTTTATTTTAGAGGAAGACATACTACAGAAAACTCAGAGAATTCTGATACAAAGTGAGGAAAAAAGGAAGTGTCACTTATCATATTTGCATGAGAAATGCAATAGAAACATAAGATATTAATGACTTAATTCTATACTAGAGTTAATCAGCTTTACACTGGAATAACTCCTTCAACTTCAGTGACATATTAGTTACACAAACGTGCTGCACCACTGTGAAGCATAAGCTTTTAGTTACTTGACTAAATACTGAACAATTCAAATCATCTCAGTTAATGCTAGTATGAACAACTAAATCCTTGTATACTTCTATCTTCTTAAACACTTACAGTCTGATAAAAAAATCCTACAAAGAGAAATACTTCTGTTAACCCCAGTGAGACAGTGACTAGGACTTTAATGCCTGGGAGCTGACTGCAATTCAAAGAGGGAAAGTACCACCATCCTTGTAGCAACAGCTGTGAGAGCACCAAGACCAAACCACTCAAAGGCAAAACCCCACTCCCACGGCCATGGTATGATAAGCATTCTAAAATGCTTTGGCATTTTCAAAAGGGCTACCAAACTCAAAGATATGGGCCTGATGAAACAGAGGGAGTAACCAGGAGGGGTAACATGAGAGTCCAAATTCCCAACATCTGACTTCAGTTGCATAAAAGTCCTGGGAAAACAGAAAGGTTTAGCTATGACTTTCAGTTATAGCCACTGGAAAAGGCAGATTGTGACAAGCAGTAGTGCTTCAGAACAAGAGTCATATAAAGTGAAAAATAATAGCATCAAATTTTAGTGGTGCCCTTTTGAAGTAGCTAAGAAATGGAGTGATGACTAAGACAATAAAAAGCAGTGACAAGTATAAATCCACCATGCATTTCAATACTATATTTAAATTACATTATTATGTCAGTGGAATACTACAGATGAATCTGAAAATCTTTTGTACTGAGAGCTGCAGAGCAAGAGAACTTGTAGCTGCCCAATAGTGAAAGTTAGAGACTTAAGTTAGAAACTTGAGAGTTTTGAGTCCTTCAGCTCCCAGTTCTGTTACATAGACATTTGGTATCTCAGGAGACAAACAGCAAGGAGGCAGCCAAAATGCTTTCTGACAAAATGTTTTCCCTGCACAGGTATACATCTCCAGCGGCACCCATAGCAGCTTTGCATTTCAAAAACAGAGACCTAGCAGAGACACATCTTCCATCATGAGCACTTTTCAGTTCCTCTCCTTCCATTACGTTATTTGTGAATTATTTTTAATACTGTATGATTCCAAAGGTTCGTTTTTTTCATAAAAGCAGACCATTATTTTACTGTACCATTCAAATTGCCAATTCTCTGAATAATCAGCTATACAGTTTTCACAGACATTTATGGCAATGCAACAGCAGTGGTGGAAATGAGAGCAACCTACATTACCACTGCTCTATTTGGGGGCAAATGTTCTCCTTATTACAGGGAAAGAGAATTCAGAATGAGGTAGGGAACCACTATGACCTCGTCATACTAAGTTGGCTGGCTCTATCATACATCCAAGCTTAAAGACAGGTTATTATAATAAAGACAGAGGAGAAGAGGCTTTGGAATGCACTGCTTCTTTGTTGCTGAATTGCTACCAGAAAAAAAAATCCCATTAGGCAAAAACAAGTCACCCCAGTTCGACAGAAAGGAGCACAGCAAACATTAGCAAGAGCATGACTGTGGTTTAAGCCCAGCCAGCAACAAAGCACCACAAGACCACTCACTCGCTCCTCCACTCCGCTGGGATGGGGAAGAGAAAACATAAAGAAATGCTCATGGGTCAAGACAAGGACTGGGAGGGATCCCTCACCACTTACGGTCATGGGCAAAGGACAGGCTCAACTTGGGGAAGAAACAAAATCAATTTACTACCAATCAAATCAAAACAAGGATAACAAGACGTAAAACCAACCTTAGAACACCTTCCCCCCACCCCTCCCTCCTTCCCGGCTCAACCCCACTCCCGGTTTTCTCTCCCTCCTCCCCCG
>JANZLQ010000017.1:2785009-2814117 GCA_026212715.1 Elanus axillaris | reverse complement strand
GTGGTGCCCCGTCCCATGCCTCCTCGAGCTGCAAGCGAAAGAGAGAGTGAGCGGCTGTGTGGTGTTAGTTGCTCGCTGGCATTAAACCACGACAATAGTAAGAAAAAAACAACATCACTTGGTAAAAATTACAGCCAATATAAAAAAAGAACCTCTGATGACAACTAATACTCACGTTCAGTACTACCTTAGCAGACTGCTGGTAATGTTTATTCGGAACTGTGCAAGCATGTTTAGTATGTATAGTTAATAAATATAATTAATACACAGGTCAAACTAAGTGTGTAAAAGTGACACAACACTTTTTTCCTATTTCCTACACTTCAACACTGGTTCACAGTGCATTACTATTGAGCTTAACAGTAAAACAACCATTTTCATGGTGGGGTGCTTTTCTTTCCACTTAATTTCCTGTTTAGAATGACTTACAGGAATACTTACCTCCTCCAGCCAGTTTGGTCTCCCTGATGTCTTGTTCCTTCAAATAAACTGAAAATATCTGACTGAAATAACAGCTACTTCACCAGCCATAAGATCACACTGTTCTTGCACTACAGCAACATATACTAAACACTGCAAAGAGATTTAATAATATAGTAATATGAGAATAACAGAAGTAATTTATAAGACTAAAATGAAAAAAAAAAAACAGAACAAGCTTGTTTTGAACTTTTTGGAAGTATTATCATGCAATTCCGTTTGTGTGGTTGCCACAAAGCCTAAGAAAACCTCGTTTCAAGGTGTTCATCCACAGTCCAACGGAATGTGAGGAGGCAAGGTTTATCTGGGACACGTACGTACCAAGGAAATGGAAAGCAGTAATTAAAAAAAAAAAAAGATAAAAGACTGAACTATAAAAGGACAAAAATCTACTTTAAGCCTATGTAATCACCAGACTTAGAACAAAAACGGATGACTATCACTGATGGCTTTCCGTGTCAATCTTATTTATTGTGCCTTGGCCCACTATATAAATCAGTTGCACAGGCAGGAATATTCCAGTTTCTGGACTGATGGTAATGGACAGCAAATGATTTCCCAGACACAGGAAGAAAGAATTTTGTATCACATCTAGTCATACACAGTGCTTTTTTCCAAAGGTATGAGATAGGTCAGTTCTCCTTGCCAGAAAGCTCTGTCTGGCAGTCTCTGGCTTTTCCAGCTCTCCTTTAGCCAACAGTAAGGCCAAAACAAATTTGTCATCTTTACCTGCCAGCTTCTGCCTTCCAATTTTCCTAGACTTCTCATTAGCATATTGAAAATTCATTACTGCAGACAGCAGAATATGAAATTAGAACATCACTGTCCTCTTTACCTGAAAATGCTTAGTCTCAAAGTGCAACAGCAGGAGGTAGTGAATTTTGCCATTCTGCACCAGCACAATAGCATGGTATCTAATACTTAACTGGTCAACTTCCAAAGTTACTCCCTCAATGAAAAAGTATAGAAAATGTACATATACATAGAGAAAATAAACCATTTCTTTCCTCAAGCAGAACCTGGGAAACATATGGAACTGCTTAGAGAAACTTAAAAGATTTTTTTTCATGGACAAGAATGAATTTGGAAATATTTTGATTCAGTATTAATTAAACATTAAAGCACATGTCTATGAACAAAACCAAGAGTCATTTCCTCACTGAGAAGGCAAGAGAAAACAGTCATGGATAGGAAACACGTCTCACACAGCAAAAGCTGTTTTATTCCAATGCTGTCAAACCAATTACAAGAAGGGGAGAGCTGTGATCTCAGCCTCAAATCTAGTGCAAACAAACCAGTTAATCACAGCCAGCATGTAATTTTAGTACAACTCATATTGGGCAAGGGGCCTATCATAGTTACAATACGTAAAGGTGTTTATTCCAGGAGGAAAGAAAGCCCTGAGGGAGGCCTGCAAGCCCTGAGGGAGGCCTGCAAGCCCTGAGGGAGGCCTCCATCTGGACAATGTGTTTCACCTCGAGAGCATTTGACTGGTTTTTTTCCAGTTTTTAAAAGTCAATTGTTTTGTCAACTGTTAACTGTTCTCAAAGTATGACTACTTTTCAAACTCCTGACTATCCAACACCATTATAACAGTATTACTTTCAAACCACTTAGGAAAGTAAAAAAAAAGACCACAGTTTCTTGTGAATAGTCTTAGCAGAATTAAGGAGTATCATCCAGGATTATCACAACTAGATGAAATACAGACTAAATAGGTCTGTGTAGTGCATGCACTCTCTGCTTTACTGTACTCATTTTTTGCTAAGAAGTTATCTTTCAAATAACAGCCAACAGAAATATTCTTCCAAAGTTTTAACATTTCTTTTTCACTAGAAGATAATAAAATCAAATTCTACTCTTTGGTGCCAGGTACCTGGCAAACCACTAGAAAAAACTTCACACAATAACGTGTTGAACAATTCATCTTTTATAATGAAACCCAAGTATTTACAAGGTCAAAGTTCAACTTCAAAGAAGGAAAATCAGAATAGATCTTTTTAGCAGGGATTATGGCCCAATAACTGTTTTTCCCAAGTACAAAGCAATTGCAATGTAACACAATTATACTACAAAAACATGCAGGAGGTGCACTACTTCACAGGCCTCAGAAAACTCAGTACTAGAAGACAACAGCCTTAGAGTTTGAACTTGAGATGACATGTCCTTGATCACCAAGGTTTCTCGACTTCTTTATTATACTTGCTTTCTTCTCTGCTTGGGACATTTGAGGTTTTTCTTTCTTTTTTAAAAAATATTTCTTTTAGGAAAATCAGATAGAACTTTGGAGTGATATGGCTAAGCTACTACTCTCCCATGAAACACAAGTGAAGATATTTAAATAAACCATAATGAGCACACAATGCCCAGAGTCTGTTATAGATGAAAGAAGATTTTAGCCACTGATTTATACATCAGGAACACGTTGCCAAGGGACCCCATTAGAATGAGATTTTATTAACAAAGAACAGTAAAGGTCCTGGTAATTTTCTGCTGACAGTTAATGAATGTTTATTACCAGAAGTGAATTTAGCAAGCCTCTTAAATTCCTGAATCACACAACTATGGAAGGTCAAGTGTTGTTCCTGGGACCAGCAATCTCCAACTGGATCCTCAAATTCCCTCAGCTGTAGATGCTCCAGGAAATTAATCTGCAACATCACATAACTGTTACCAACTCCTTGCATTTTATTTGTGGCTATTAGATTTACCTCAGTTAATTTTACATCTCAGGTAAGTTTAAATGGAAGCAATACATACTATGAAAGGGCATTAAAAAGAAAATGGTAAACATTCAAGTGCAAAAATTGGAAACTCTGTTATAATAGAGATGTCTAAAATAAGAAAGCACAGTTCTAAATTGTAATTAGCAAGAAGCAGCCACCAGTGTTTTGGAGAAGCTGGAACTTGCCCCAGCATTGGGCCACTCACACCGAAGCACGTGGGGAAATAATTCTTGTCTGCTTGTCCTGTATAACGCCAAGCCTCCACTCAAACCATGTAAACATTTTTATATTTGGATGATAGAATACATAACCTTTTAATCCAAAGGTACTCATAAACTCATGTCGCCTACCAGATGAAAACTGAATATTTAGTCAAAGTCATTAGGTTTCCCCGTTTCCTTCTGGTAACCCATTCCAGACAGCCTGAACTTGCACACCTTTTTATTCCCATGAAAGGAACAGAACAGTACTTATCTATGTTGATGTATTTTGGATATCACTCTGAATAAAGGTGAACACAAATCTCGAAACAACATTCACCCCATTTTTCCTCAGTATTTGTAGCAGAGCTCAAGGAAAATTCAAGAACCATGAAAAGTATAATGGTTAATGAAACTGATGCTGCTGCTGTTAGCCTAATAAAAGGAGGCTTCAGCATGGAATGCTACTGACTCAGAAGTACATTCTACTCTTCATATTAGTTCTGTTTTCTTCTGCTTCAAAGTCACCTCTTGAAGTTTTATAATACTGAAATTCTCATGGGTCTTAATTGTACATCCTCCAGGAGCACACACCCCTCTGTGAATGGGCACAAGCACACCATCATTAAGCAAAGAAAAATCTGGAAGCTCTTAATGGTACTATATATGGTGTGGAAGTGGAAAACCCCAAACATACAACTCCTTCCTTTGGAAATAGATTTTCCCAACTTCAAGAAAATTTCTGGTTGTTAAAATTTCTGCTAAGTTTGGCTATTGAATAACTTTCTCTTGCTTCAAGACGGAAAAATCTAGTGGTTTTGGAGGCCAACTGATGCAAGTTTTCTTCACAAAGCACATCCCTTCTACTGCCAAGGTACAAACAATCGCAAAAATGAAAATACTATGTGCATCTCCAAATCAGGCTCAAGTTCTTTTTGTCTCATCTTACAGTTTTCAGAGAAACTGAGTCTGACATTACACTGTTGGGGTTTTTACACAGATTGCCTTACAACATCTAGATCAGCCAAAAAAAATTTCAGATTTTTTTTTTAAAGGGGAAAAGTGTCACAGTCATATGATTTCTGTAAGCATATCCCACATTTTCTGTATTTCGTACCACAGTGGATGATGCTCTACTAACCAAAAGACAGGCCAGATCCCACTAGCAGTAACTCCTGTGCAAGTGTCATGACTTCAGAGTGGTTGTACTGAAGGCAAAAATGCCAACTCACTAGCTTGCAAAAGTTAATCCTCATCCATGCTTATATTCTAAAGGAATTGATCAAAAATGTGGGCAGGAAAATGATTGATTTTCAAATGTTTGTTAGCATTCTGCAAGAATATTTGGCAATTACAAGGTAAGCTGTAGTATTCAGAATTGCCATTGGTACTTAAAAATATAAAGGTTTTTAACTACATGAAATGCAAACCTTACAAAGTTCTTTAGAAATACGATCCCTCCTCATGTAAAAGGGAATGTGAATATGAAAAAAACCCTATGTGTGAGTGTTTGTCAACCTATAGGGAGATGTCATTCATAAGGACTAGTGGCAAATGAACAATTCTAGGTGTTCAACTACTTTGCTCCCATTTATATGAGCCACAATTATTAAAACTATCACAGAAAAAATTTCAAAGTGTTGGTATTCACAATCATAGCCAGATTTCTCAGGAAGGAAGCAAAAGCAAATCTGCTTATGTTAGCAGAGAAATATCAGGTTTTCAGAGCTGGTGTCTTCCACGTTGGAGACCTGATGCTTCATATTATGTTTCTCTAATAAATACCCTCATGCTCTTTGAACACCAGCTGCTTCCTCTGCTTAAAATTCACCATCACCACCTACTTCCACAGTCCTCCTCTAAGTTCATCATCCTAATGAAATAAGTTTAGTAGACATCTGGCCTTGACCATCCTATTTGAAACACAATCGTGCTCTTATGTTACCTTTAAAATAGCATGTGAGATCACTTCCTCAAGAGAAAGGTTTTGTTGTCCCACACCATTAGCAGCAGACTGATACAAAGTGTTGGTCAGCACACAGTTCAAGGCTGAATCCACTGGTTTTAAGTAGGAAACAAACCCTAAAATTTAGGCACCACATTGTCTGAGAGTGTGTGGCTTTGCAAAAAGGTAAAATAGAAATTACATGAGTTTCCCCTCTGCCAAAGTCATTTTATTTGCCTCCGTTGTGTTATACCATCTTAGTCACCACCATTCTTCCATTTTCAGTGGAGGAGGTCTTGACCCATCAAGATGGGTGATCTGCTGATGACTAATCAGCAGACTTCACTGCTTTTTAGGCTACACCTACACTGCAGAGTATCCAATGTTCTGCAGTGGGCTGCAAGATTATTTACACAGAAGACCCAATCTAAGCACACTATAGCTTTCTTCCACCTTAATGCCCATGTTTCCTTTTCTTTGGAAACCAGGATTCAGGTTCAAAGGAGAAGCAAAGGAAAACGAAAGAAGTGTACTGTGTGCTCAGGGCTCACCCCAATATTAAATCAGGACATGGACAGGCTGTGACACAGGACCTGGGAAGTGCTCTGTAGTCAGCAGACA
This sequence comes from Elanus axillaris, assembly GCA_026212715.1. Taxonomy (NCBI): domain Eukaryota; kingdom Metazoa; phylum Chordata; class Aves; order Accipitriformes; family Accipitridae; genus Elanus; species Elanus axillaris. The sequence goes on along the minus strand of JANZLQ010000017.1, from coordinate 2,808,145 downwards.
GGAGGGGTCATGTCCAAAGGGTGGTTCCAAGTTTAGGTCCCACACTTCTAATTTTGACAGCTCAGTAAGGCAGGATTACTCTTGACCATGACATTTCTGTCTTAGCCCTCTGTGGCAAGGTGGGGAGGGAGGATGGCTTTTTTGTTGGTGGTTTTGTTTTTTTGGTGGGATTTTGTTTTGTCAGGTTTTTTTAATACAACAGTAAGCTCAAAAATAAGAAGTTCAAACATATCATCCATTTACTTAAGTAAAAAAACCAAAGCTATGAACACAATGGAGTATTTTAGAGATAATGTTACAGAAGTCACAGCCTTGAGCATAAAAACTGACATCAGATATAAGAGTCTTTAACTACAGCTATTCATACTGTTTCAAGTGTTACTCCCTAGCATTCTGTCAACAACATATAGAAATATCAGTATAAATATCCAAGCAACTTTTAAATGCATTAAAATATGAATTCAATGTCATAAGGAAAACCAAAACTGCAATGGAATGATGTAATATCAAGTCTTCTGTAACAAGTATCACAAAGAGATATTCTTACAAGTCTGTCTGAAATAGTGCTTATGTAATTATTTTTTTTAAATGTGTAAGGGCCTTTAAAAACACCTCTCAGCAGCACTACTTAACATACCTTCCTCTGAAAATGATTCATGCAACCAGGCTGGTTACATTTTTTTATCAAAGAAAAAGAGCATATATAGCAGAGTACTTTTACCACTAACAGATATGAATGAACAAGAATTATTTTGTTATTTCATAGAGCAAGAGCAGTTTTAGGCACCTCAACTTTAAGCTATGCATCACAGTAACTCATTGCAAAGACATTTCAAAGGGAAAAAGAGTTTTAACTCAAGCTCAAATGCCATCTATCTACTCTAACTTCAAAACACTTCTCCAGAACAATTTCTACCTACAGGAAATCAGCCAACGCTCAATAACTAGGCAAGCAGAGCAAAGAGGTGTTATCACAAGTCTTGCAAGGTTCCTGAAATTCCTCATCTGTTATATAATCATAAAGCCCTTTTAACATCTAGCAAAAAATGTATCCATTTTTAAGAGGTATGAATATATGTTGTCATGGTCTACTCAGGAGATAAGAGAGCAACTATACCTTGGAACTCCCATTCCTTTCTGTAACAGCAGTCCATGGGCAATCTTCATACTTGTAGCCCTTCCTAGGAGAGCCAACATAGCCCAGATTCTCAAACCCAGACCTGCTCAGTTTTATAGAAAGTCTCCTCTTCCATACCTAAGAGAGAAGGAGGAATGAAATACCTCCCTTTCCTCAAATGAGGAAAAGCAAAGCAAAATCACTAATTCTGCTAACCTTCCACATAATCTCCTCCCTCATCTGTAGAGCTGAGCACAGATGTTCTGCCTTTGCCTTACGTCCTGGTTTCAGCTGGGATAGAGTTAATTTTCTTCCTAGCAGCTGGTATAGTGTTATGTTTTGGGTTCAGCATGAGAATAATGTATGTAACACACTGATGTTTTCAGTTGTTGCTGAGTAGTGTTTAGACTAACTCAAGGGTGTTTCAGCTTCTCATGCCCAGCTAGCAAGAAGGCTGGAGGGGCAGGAGTTGGGAGGGGACACAGCCAGGCCAAACGGGTATTCCATACCATGTGACATCATGCCCAGTATAGAAACTGGGGGGAGTTGGCCTGGGGTGATCACTGCTCGGGAACTAACTGGGCATTAGTCAGCAAATGAGGCATTGTGCATCACTTGTTTTGTATATTCCAATCCTTTTATTATTAATGTAATTTTATTATTGCCAATATTATTATCATTATTAGTTTCTTCCTTTCTGTTCTATTAAAGTGTTCTTACCTCAACCCATGAGTTTTGGGGTTTTTTTCCCCCCCTGATTTTCTCCTCTGTCCCACTGGGTGAGGGGGAGTGAGTGAGCAGCTGCACAGTGCTTAGTTACCAGCTGGGGTTAAACCACAACTCCTTATCAAGCACTCCAACAGTCAGGACAATACAAGCCTGTACATAGATGCATACTGCCAACACTCACAACTTCATCCTCCCCATCTTTTAATTCTTAGTTAGTTGTAAACTCTCCATGCAAAGATTATTTTTTCTTTTACCTTTACAGGACTTGCACTAAGAGTACTATGACATCTATCAACATCTTCAAGTGATGACTCTATTTAAATACATCATTACAGCAGTGATCTATCTGTTCAGCCCCCAGTGTGGGAGGATGCCTACACAATCTGATGGCTATGTGTACTGACAGAACATTTTTCACACCCCCTGTTGAAGCCAAGTACTAGTAAGCAGAAAAGTACAAGCCAAAACCTATTTAGAAACTCCCTCCTCCTGAAAGCACTTTCTCAAGTGATCACATAAGGAACATATGTACTTAAAGACATGCAGATTAGGTGGACTAGATCCCTGTCCTGATTTCTAAAATGAACTTCGGGTGCTTTCTCCTTTAAATTTTTTACAACCTTTTTATGTGAGAAACGGTGTTCCTTTTCACAGCTTTATTTCTCACATGAAATGACTCCTATAGTGCATGGTTATTTACTTTCTCATAAAAAAAAAATAAATCTAGCTGAATAAAAAGAATTATGGTCAACTAATGTTCCTATTCTTCCTACCAACTTCTATTAGCTCTATGCAGTGACCATACCATAAGGATTTTTCAATTATGCAATGTAACTGTCACTCCATCATGGGAGAAGAGTCATAAAGTACAGAACATAATTAACAGTCTTCTCCTTTCCACTGAAGACATCAGCTCTCCTAGAAGTGTCTGTGAATCACTTTATCATGAGTACCATGTCAGCAACCAACACTGAGTTGTATGAGGGCTTAGTCTTCTAGGGTTCAGCGGTCACACAAACTCACATGCTTTCAGAGTATTCTACATTGGGAAGAGATTAACTGATCAGTGAACACATTCCTCATACTTCAAAAGGTTAACCTAACCCACAAAATACAGAGGGGGTATAAAAGAAATGATTGTGATTTTTGTAAAGTAAGCATTGCCTTTCATCTTATCTGCTACAAATTCAGTCAACCCACATCACTTCTGGAGAGCCTGTTTCATGCTGCTGGGAACAGAGGAACAAGGTAACCATGTGATCTCAGCATTTCAACTGGGAGGTATCTCCACAACTTGGCTCCCACCAGCATTTGATGCTATTTCAGATTACAGAAAACTACTGAGCAAAAAAAGTAAATGCTGATTAAAAGATAAACAAAAGAAAGTAGGTACAAACTTAAGATATATATTACTTAATAATAAGGTTAGACCATCCTAGTCTGCTGTATTTCCAGTACAGTTTAAAATGGTACTATTATTTTGCTGTTCCTGCTACATACAGCTCTATATAATAAATACTCCACAGTAAACAGTAAGCTTTTTGGCACAGTGTGATATTCTGAGCTCAGAACTATGTATTCACTACAGCTTTCAGATCTTTTCCTGCTTTTTTGGTCTTTTGAACACATTCCGTTTTGTGGAAAAAGCAATACTTTTTATCTACTGTTTATTTACATTTTCATTTCCGGCTGATTTTGCTACATCTTTACATTACTCAAACAGTGCTGGCAATTGCATCTAATTATGAGGTTCGGTTGCCTTGAAGAAAATTAGTATAAAAATTTTCCCAAAGTCAGTAAATCAACCAGCAGCATCTAGAGCTGGAGATCTGGATGTTTCTGCATATGATCTGAATTCAAATTCTTTAGCCTAGAACCTGGACACCATTATATTATACATTTTTGATGTACTGATATACAATATGCTCTCTGGTCATCTTTCTTTTTCTCCTTGCCTCTACCACAGCCTTAACTGAAGCTGAAATTAGTCTTAACCCTAATTGACATCCCGTGCATTTAAATGTTTTTCTTCTAGGGGGCTGATGCTTACTGTTCCAGCTGTATAACCTGTTAGAGGGTACAACGCAAACAAGTGCGACTCATCAGCTGCTAACTCATCATCTTCGTATCTCAGTGAAAACAATGACTGAGCAGTAACCCAATTTCACTCTGAATCTCGTATGCTGTTATTTCTGGTGGCTGTTCTCCCTTGAGCTAGGCTAACTTGCCAAAAGGCAACATGCACAATTTAAGTTTTCAGGAAAGATCTAACTGGGACTAATGTACAAGCTAACCTAAGACAAATTAAACGTGGCCAAATGACTGGGTCAGAGCCTAAAATTAGGTATCCACAGCAAAGTTAATGTAAAGAAAATCTGTATATCCTACAGCTGAATCAGACAAAAATGTTACAGAGTACTATACCATATACAGATGCAAACCAATGGCACCAAAGTAAAATTAATAACTGGAAAACATGTATAAAATAGTTATTATGCACATCTAAAATAAGCAACAGAAATGTCAGCAATCAGGCCAAACACACACGCCTCACAATCAAGCTACACTAAGCACATACAAAATCAACCACCATGGCATAGGGAGTAAACCCTTTGTATTAATGTATAAGAAGTATTTAAAGTAAACAAATAAATAAATCCACCCAACCATGAGAAGATCCATTCTAACTCCTTTTTCAGCTATGCCTAATGACAAAACATACGTTAACACACACTCTTCCGGCTGCCTTTCTGTAAGAGTGGGTCAGTCATAAAACAGAGCATTTACCCATCCTACTATGTTACTTCATCAAGTCGAAAGAAATAAGAATGTGACATTTGTTCAGTTCTCATCTGTGGTCCCGATGCACTGTACGGACACGGTGAGACAGCACACTGAGTCCCCAAAGATACCAACCATTGCAGATGGAACACACAGCACTGACTCACACCATTTCTGCAGTTTAATACATCTATTCCAGTTCTCACTGAAAATAAACCCATCCAAAACTCTCAGCACATACTCCTCTCCATGCAGTTGATAATTTATATGGCACTCAGTCACATCATAAAACCACAACAAAAGTTGGAGCATCCCACCAGGAGAGCATGAGGTGGTGATCACAGCCCTGCAGAGGGCAAGAGTGGCTGCATTTCAGGGGTGCCCATGCTCCCTATCGTTCACTGGAATCCAAGGCACATTCCCATGTCACTTTGGAAAGGTCACAGTCCCTCAGGCTGGGTGGCTGAAAACATTCATGGACTACCACAGGATTTCCAACAGGCTGTCAAAACTTCACTGATGATGGACAGTCATTTTCCTGTCCCACCCTGTGTTTGTGTAACAGAGAGTGACTAGCAATTCCTGAGTACCAGTGACAGGCTGGTTAATAGATTTTTTTTTCCCAGTTTCCAAATATCATTAAATTTAGTCTTTTTTTCAACCTACAAGTCTCATTTTGAGATTATTATTTTTTTCTGCTCTGAAGAAAGAGAAAAATCCTTTTTCCATAAACTTATCAATTGAATATTTGGAATCTATATGGTCATTCCAGTTTAAAAATCACAGTTTAATGCTGCACATCTGTAGCACATGTTTGTGTACACAAGCACACAAATAAGTGCTCTCTGAAGGACTTCTGAAGAAGCCTTAAAACAGTTATTCTGCTTTAAGGAGATAAGCTATTTTTAGGGGGGAAAAAATCCATTTTCCTCCATTTTGAGAAAACAAAATTAATTTATTCCATACAAAAAAAGGCTTCAAAAATCCTCTTCCATGCAAATTATTGATATTTTAAGAAGTAGTAAGCCTTGCCTAAGGGAACTGTATTTTTTACATTTCACAAACTCATACTGGGAATAAGCCAATGAGGAATACAAAACTCCATCAATATAACCAAGCAAAATTACTTCTGCATTTTTCATCATCGCTTCTGCCAAAGGCTACAGGAGGGACCATAGCAGCACATAACTGGTATCCATTTCATATTCTCTCAAATTCTTACTATGTTACAATTCTGCAAATATTTATCATAGGTAAGGCTTCAGCTTTTAACTCTATTGCAGATTGTTCGTTATTCCCTTTTCTCCTCTAAACTAGGAGGCACATTTCCACTGCACTTAAGCTTACTCCAGTTGGTCTTGGCATATTTCAAAGTTCAAGTAACTTTTCTATTACTAACAATATCAAGATCTTAAAAAATATTATACAAGTATTAATACATACTCCTTGCACACCAAACCTAAGAAAGCAGGCACCTTTGTTTGGTGTAATCTACACTTCATAATTTTATGCTAGTTTCTCTGCCAAGTACCCAGCTTTTTCTCAATGGCCATATATAACTTTCTTGACCATTTAAGCGTTGCTTGGAACATGCAGTAATAGCATCAAACCTTAAATTTACACCATTTTTTTTGTTGTTTCCTGTTTGTTCCTGAAATGTCATTGCTCTGAGTTTGCTTATCCTATGCACTGGAATACTCCCTTATAAAAATACCCATTTTAAACACAAACTGAATTCGTAATTGCAAAAAACAACTTATAAAGAGGTCAGGAAAAGCATCAGAATCTTCTTATTCAAGCAGATGGAATACTTTTATCAAACAAATAAAAAAATCATTACAAATTAAATAACACTTTCATTAACTTGGAATTTTTCCCCATAGCTCAGTATTCAAAACAAAATTTTTTGCTCTAAATGTGCACATACAATTTCTCCAATCTTAACATTATGAATTCTCTAAAAATAGGATATCAGAATTTAGATTGCTTAATTAACATGAGTAGAAGCCAACTGTGACACTTATTAAAGCCTAGTAATTCTAAAAACCTAAACTTGTAAAAAAATCTTTTTAGAACAGTTTTCAGACTACATCTATCCTAGCAAATTAAACACCAGCCTGGTGTTCCTGGGCACTGGAATTAAATCCCCCAATTCTAGTAAGTTTTTGATGGGGCCATCCCTAGCTTGCTTTCAGCCCATGCCAGCTGCCCATCTACCAATTGTCAGGCATGGTTCAGGACATGCATGGGTCATGAACCATTCACAACAGAGTTTGTCTGTAGCCCAATCTGGAGAAAAAGAGAATTTCAGAGTACGGATGCAGGCTCTTCCATGGCAGCAGGCATCAGCATCACAGAATGATCCTCATCACATTAATTTACTAGCATTTTTGCAACCACAAGACAAGTAACTTTTGCCTGGACTTTTTAATCCAGGTTTCAAATATCGCAATGACTGCCCTGAACTCCTTACCTCTAATCCTTGTAAACATCAACCATGCTGTCTGCTGCATTCTGGGAAAGAAAATGCCTTCCCAAGACAAGTGGGGTACTGTGAGGCCAGGCAACAAAGGGACACAGAGCATATCAGATATATCACAGTTACTCTGAAGCAAACGTCAGATGTGGCTAGAAGCACAGTGCTCATCCAAAGAAGAGTTAGTTACATCCCATTTCACCCGTGAGCATGAGGAGACACACAAGGCAGATAATACAGATTAGCTAACGTGCTGTAAACTCTAATTTACCTTAGTCTAGAGCAACTCGTCCATTTTGCAACACCATACAGCAATTACAGTTCCTTCAGATGAAGACAGGAGGTGCATAAACCCATGATGCTTGTGAGGCTGGGTAGTTCTGAACAGCTGAAATGATCATGTGCCTCATGTCTCACTGGATTATGGTGCACAAAGCTGGTGATATTCTATTGCAAACGAGTCAGTACAACTCCCACTGCACTTGACTGGCCAACACCATTCTTTCCAAGATACACGTGGAAGAGCCATTTCAGCTGCCTTGGTCGAGCAGCAGCTGAAACGCTGCTCTCCTGAACCAAAAATCTGACTCAGCAGCTAAGTCCAAAGCATACTACTTGTACTGCCCGCCTGTTTACACCACATTGCTGCTGCACACCTCACCTACCCCTGAAGTGGGTAGAGAATGCAGCAGCTGGTCTCCTGGAGTGAGCCCTGATGTTCAGCTGGAGGGAAAGTTTACCAGACAGCTGGTATCTCAGCAAGATTAACTAGGTTATGCACTTTAGTATCATCTGTGAAGACCCAGCTGTGCCTTTTTAACTTCCACATACCACAACAAAGAGAGGAGGCAATAGTCAGTAAAAGAAAGCAAAATCTTGGGAACATTAAACCTGTTTCTATTTCTTCTGTACTAAATGTGGTTCTAAAATTAAGGGGAGTTTAGGTTAAAATCCACCATTCAGAAATGAACCATGGGGAAATTTCACAGTCCTAGTAAAATGCTGTTGCTTGGAGATTCAGGTACAAATTTGTTGCTGAAATAACAGCTACCAAAAATAGCTCAAGTGTCATTTAACTCAGTGTAAGGTCACAAAGGCAACATTCAGACACATGTGAGGGGAGATTCATAGATTTCAAAATCACTGAATCCCAAGTCGACCTCGCAGCAACCGACTTTTTGACAGTTAAGAGAAGCGTTAGTATCATGAGACAAGGACAGGATGCAGAAAATCTTACCACTGGGTGGCAAGCTCAAATGTAATTAAAAAAAGACAATTTGCTTCAAACACAACAAATAGTTAAGGACTGTCAGTAACAAAGCTTACATAAGACTCTGCAAGAGCTTGCAAGAATCTCTTCTGTACTTGAACTGTACATCTCTAGTATGCTACAAAGAATCCCATCTAGCAGATAATCCTCTCCTCTAAATGAAAACATCCCAGGCCTACATGCAGCAGTTCTTATCTGGGGTACTTCACCAGCCAACAACCCACATCGACTGCTGCAGCGGTTGCTGCAGGTACTCCAGGTCTGGTTGGAGTTCTTCCCCAGTTACCATGGGACATCAGGTCACGACAGTCAAGGAAACACATCCATAGCTACAGAGACAGAACAAATGCTTCACCATAAACTTTTCCCTCCTGAGCAACAAGACGCTGCAAAGCAGTCTCTGTCCTATCCTTTAAGGAACATGTAGCAACATTGGAAATAAGCACTCTACGGAGGGGGGAGGCATAAGACCTTGTATAGGGCAGCGAGGGAATGAGTGATTTAGTGCGCGCAACTCGATTCAGCAACAAGATGTTTATTAGCCTGTGCTGAAGGGAAGCCGGAGATGGCACTACTGGAGACTGGTCAGCCTTGACAGTGCTCTTAAGGCCCCTGGGCACATCCCAAACCACCTGGGTGATCTGCATTGCCAACTGAATCCGGCTGCTGCCCCCAGGGCTGCCCCACTCAGAGGCTGCGGGGCCAGGCCCCGCAGGCAGGGTCTCTGCTAGCCTGGTTATCGCACTGGGCTCCCAGTCCCTCGCAGACTCATCAGCACTTGCTGCTCCCCAACAAGTTCCACCAAGTTTCCATTCTCTTATCCAGATGACCTATCAGAAGGTATTATGGAGAAGGGAAACCATGGATATCTTCCAAAGCCTCACTGTTTGTTTCCATAAAAACTGCTCCAGATGCTTGCCACAGCCTGATTCTGCCAGAAGTTTTTATAGAGTTTCCTACCACAGATCACGGTGTGGATCCCCTGTTCTCAACCGAGTCGAGAACATCATCAGTGGTTTTGATGAAGACATCGACATCCTTGAACGGCAGTCGTAACTTCTCTTGGTGTTTGTGACGTTGACAGCTCTACATTTTATATGGGTTGTCAGTCTTGAATACATCAGTGGAATTTCTTTGACTTTTGTTTTTTGTTGAAGTGTTACTATGCAGTACAGTTCAACTCAGTGTTTCATCCTATTCTTTGAATTTTCTATGAATATAAACATCAGCGAACAAAAAGCAGTAACAGCCCTAGGAGCAAAGACCAGAATCTACACTTTCCTCTTCTGCACACCAATCTATAATTTGCTTTCTTTACAGCCTTCTTACTCCTACATGTTCACACAGTAAGTCAGTTTTAAGAGAAAAACATTATATTCCTACCCAAACACCCAAAAACTTGTGGCATTCTGGGTTGCAGATAATCAAAACTCTTCAAGCTCAGAGGCTTAAAATCACATCTAATTCTCAGGGAAATATGCAAATCACTGTTATTCTTATGCAAATGCACACAGAAGCAGCATTCAGTTTTGGATTAGGTTTCCCTGGTTAATAAACCAAAGAAAACATTCAGGCAGTTTGCTACCTGACCCTTGGCATATAGTGAACCCTATGCAGAAGATGAGAGCATAGTCCCTGGGAATGCAGTATTTCTGAGGAGACGCAAACACCCAAGGGCCTTTTAAGCTAAACGCTGGTACTGCTCATAAATTCAGATGCCTAAAGAAGTTAGCAGTGGTGGAGAGCAGCTAACCTGAACTGCTGTACAGAACATCCCAGCTCAGGCAGGATTTAGGACTGGATTTTGCCCTTTGTCTTGTTATCCATGCCCTTACTGCTAAACTTCACTAAGTTTGCATTAAGGCTTTCGTACCTCTCAGACTTCATTTCTTGGTTCCACCAGACAAATGGGTTTTCTGTACATGGGTGTCCTGAGGGCTGGGTATCAAATCAGTGTAACAGCACACTGCAGAACATTTCTTCCTAGGATCATAGTATTTTCCAAACATTAACTAATTATTTTTCCAACTAGCAATACATATGCATGAAGCATGAGGCTCTCCTAGCTCCTAAGAGAGCTCTCTTCCCAGGTCCTTACTGTCTTGTTAAAGTTACTTCTCAGTACCTTTAAGTTGTGCAATGAACTTGTTCTACAGCTCTTCCTTCTCCATCACTGGGTTGTTAGGCTAGAGGCTGAAATAATTAAGCCCTGCTAACACTAATAAAAGCCATTATCTTCAAGCACATGTTTGATCTTCCTGTCAAGTCTTCATGTAAAGACAGTGCCTTTATCCCAGTTCTTCACCTTCCCTCTAAGACTTTCAATGCCCCATATTCTCTAAATGTTCTTCTGAAGTCTACACCTCCTGAATGAAATATTTTACTGGTGTTACATTTAAGCCCACTCAGAAATGGGGAGGAGGGGACAAACAAAAACACCTCCACAAAAACTCAACACTAAGAAGTATTTAGTCCATCACATTTTAAGAGTAATTCAAGTATTTCTTCATGCATTTCATAACTCCTCCTACAGCACAAAAGAGTAACAAGAGCTACTTATTGCAGCTCACCTAAGCAGACATGACAACTGCTGGTTACTATGCTCATCTGTACTGAAATCACTGATTAGCCCTAAAACTGAATTTCTCCATATTCCTTTCTGATGAAAAGTGTGAAGAAAAGGGAGAGGCCTATTTTTTTTTCCTTAAATAAACAGACATCCATAACTCAGAATATGCACTGCAGATTCAAAAGCAAATTTGAATCAAGCTCTACCGAATCTGTATAAACAAATTAATTTTACGTTCACAGAAACTGCATCAATAACACTGTCTTCACACATCATTAAAATGCATTACTTTCACAGAGCAGTTTTTCAACTACACCATAACTTCTAGAATGGCTGACACTAAACAGGATGCGATATAACACAACAGTCCAGGAAAGTACGGAAAGCCTAGCAGGTATAAACCACACTCTAATATGAAAAGTTGCCATGCGCCTATCATGAGGCCAGGAGAGAGGACAAAATTGCAAAGAAATAAAGTAATTAGTAGTGAAAAGGCAATTTAAAGAAGAAAAACTAGGTGAAGCTAAAGATGGGCCTGCACGGAACTGTCATGGCGCAGTGGAGGTCAGCGGCTCCCTGGGGTCAGGGTGCTGTGGGCACTGGGTTCTCCCCATGGAGGCTCTGTCAGGGCAGGGCCTGGCAGCCGGGGCCCGTCCCACCACCCCAGCCAGGAGCAGGGCAGCCGGTGGGCACTGGGGCAGCCCCAGCCCCAGGAATCAGGTGCCTCCCTGGGCACAGGCTGAGGCCAGGCAAGGCCATGGGCCCGAGGGTGGCCCCAGCTCAGCAGGACCCATGGCTGAACGGGGCAGGGCTGTGGGGGGCTGGAGACCTGCCCTGCTGCGGCATCACTGGAGCAGGGGCTGACAGCCCTGGGGAGCCGACATGGGGTCCTGGGCTGTGGGAAGGGGGGGGGGGGGACGGGGGACAGGCAGGTCCATTGCTCCCCTCAGGGCCCAGACAAAATAACGATAGCAACAGAAACCGTGGTACCAATTAAACCATAAGAATAGCTTTACCCTGATGTCAAAAGTGAAAATGGCCCAACAGATGAGATAATAAGCTCTGCTTGCCGATAAAATTGTTGTCATACTGAAAATACCAGCAATAACTGACACACAAAAATTCCTGTTCACAAACTTTGCAGGAAGAAGCAGTTAGATCATGAAGGACACCACTCTTCATAAAGCAGCCAATAGCATCCATCAGGAAGTGTTCAGCATGGGGAAGACAAAGCGGGAGAAGAGGGAAATATAAACAGGTAGTTACCAAGGTTAATAAAAATGCCATTAGTGCCTTCCAAATCAGGGAAAAAAAATTATACTGGTAATTTTAAAAGGTTCAATCTTGAAATCTTCATTCAGTCTTTATTCTGATTAGTTGCCTCAAGACATAATATAACAGCTATTAATCTGCATGATTACAGAACATACTGGCACTATTTTGGACAAGACTGGGGATCCCTTGTTTTTAACAATGAGGAAGGCACTCCTGATGTCATCTTATTCAAGTTTTAGAAAAAATCTAGATCAATACGAGGCCACCAAACACCTGAAAACCTTACTGCAGTTTAGATTTAAAAACGTTCAGAAGTGATGTAGGATTTCAAAAAGGCAAATAGTAGTATCTTTAAATTACTTATATTAAAATATTAAAAATAACCAAGATTTATAGAGTAATGCATAATAGGTAAGTCACATAGAAGCAGGAGAAATCAAAACTAAAGCAACATTACTCAAATACATGTCTTAACAGGAGAAAAGGGGGGAAGGGAAAAGACAGAGATAGCAACGTTGATCCCTTTGCACACAATCATTATGGAATATCATTTAGTTCGGTACCAGCAGGCTAGTAATTTAAATGCCCACTGCCAACAAGTAAACAGACACATGCTATAGAATTTTTTTATGCCAGGAATGTTTCCTTAGCAAGACAGAAGCCCTACCCAAGCCATAGCCAACTACCATCACCTTACTACAAATTCAAGAAGAACTTAAGGTATCAGAGAAAAAAAGCTGCTTACAGAAACTTGCACTAAAATACATGACTATTCTCCAGATTATTAGCAAGAAATAAATGAAGAAGCTTGAGAAATTACTGACGTAGTTCTGATTAGTTCCACTGGGAGTAACTGGTAAGAACAAATTAAAACAAAAAAAACCCCCACTAAAATACTGGGAAAGATACTGAGAATACAATGCCAAATTCCCATCATTTCTGCAATGATATATCAAATTCCTCCATAATCATTTGGACTTCTCCAAATTAAAAATAAAAAAGGGGTGGGTGGGTGTATATATATATGTAGGTAAACACAGGTAAACAGAGGGAAAATTGTCATATATAATTGTCATATATTTCTAAAAGCTGAGTAAAACCAACTAGGTGTATATAGTGTGTAATCCTTTCGCAGCCCAAAAAATGACTTACAGAATAATAAAGTCTTGAATCTTGGCTGCCTTCCAATGTGAGAAGAATGGTGTGGTTTTCCAGAATCTGCATTTATTAAAGATTTGAAGAAGGCAGTAAACAAAAAAATGGGATCTTTCTGATGACACAAGTGTTTTCAAATTGGGAGAACTCCAAAATTTCAAGACTCAAAACCAATCTATTGAAACTGGAAAGTTTATTACACAATGACAGGATATGAAATATAATTTAAATGAAGAGTAAAAAAAGTATTGGGAGTGAAAAACAGAAAAAGCTAAGCATCTCTGTGCTACCAAGACCATCAGTGGAAAACTGCCTGCCAACCACACAAAGATCAACAAACCTTGTATCTGGCATTCTAGAATGATCTAAATGGAAAAAAAAATGCAAAAAAACCCCACACAGAACACCAATGGCAATTCTTAAACACATATTAAAGATACGTAACATAAAAGAATAACACAACAAAGGTACTACATACAATCACAGTGTCATCTCCCAAAGTACATCAATAGGAGCAGCACTGAAGTACACGTACAGTCATTAAATGCTTTAGTACTATGGCATGGAGAGAACTTAGAAGGGTTAAAGACATTGTAGAAGCTGATATTTTTAATCATGAAATACAGAACTAAAAGCATTTTAACTGAAATACAAAAAAAAAATATGGAAAGACCAAAAATATTAATTAGACTCCCTTTTGCTTATTTGCTAGACTGACGAAATCAAATTGCAAGCAAACTCCATCATCTCACATTAGCATCTAAGCCATTTGTCAACATTAACTGCTAGTCACTGAGATAAATACTGTGATGGCCTGTTTATTTACTCAGAAGAAGAAACAATAAGCAAACAAATCAACTGAAAATTATTTATCAGCTGAGTCGTTAAGCCAATACATGAAAAACAAGTCTTGGGGGTTTATAATGCAGTGAAGATATAGAAGACATCTTAGTGCACTGCATAATTAATTAACTTGGTCACACACAAGCAGGGAAGGAGCATTTGCTTTCATTGGTAGCGCAAGGTCCAAGAAACCAAACTGACTCCCTTATCCTAAACAGCAATGCTCACATGCCCATGTGCAAGCCGGGTTACTGAAACCAAAAGAAATACAATCATTTCAAAAGAAGTGACCATGTTAGTTTCTGTCCCCTGGGTGTTCTGCTCTCTCTCAGCACTTTCACTGAAAGGGATTAAACTCTAAACTTGAAACACTCTCACAGTAGGACACCAGCACATCAGTACATGACCTGAGACTCAAGTCCCAGTCGGGCTTTATCCCTCCTCTAGGAACTCAAGTTCACAGCAGGAACCAGCACATGGGCACGCAGCCCGAGAAATTTCATTCCACACATACAGATTTTTTTATGTTTGATTATAATACGGAAAAACTCGAAGGTTTCCCTACAGCTTCAATTACAGTTTGGGGAGTGAAGGCCATGCTGCTTTCTAGGACTGGAGCTAGTGCTCCGTGGGTGCTCTCTGCTCCAGCAGCAGGCAGGAGGAGACTGGAACCAAGGCCTCCTCTTTTTCCACCACAACTGGGAAGGGACCTGTCTGAGGAGGAAGTATGATTCACTGGTTTGCAGAGTTGGTACGGGGGGTGTGCAAGTGTGTCCCGAAAGAAGCCCCTCCAAGCAAGCCGATCTTCTGCCTGCACTTTACAGGTACAGGCCCACAAGGAATCCAACCTACAGCTAAAATTTAACCTGGAAGTAATGGAGGAAAGAAGAAAGGGGAACCAAGGGTAGAGTAACAGGAGTCACACTGGACCTTCAAGATGCTAGGAATAAAGTCTCTTTTTTTCAAGCAGAAAATTAGAATTTGGGTTGATATTCTCAGAGATAGGCTAGATCTGGCCTCATAAGGAGTGTATGGACTTTATTAACAAGGGCTCCATTTTAAAAAACAGGAACAGAACAATGCAAAAGTATCCTGTTGAGCACAGTAAAATTACAAGGTAATTTCATCAAGGGACCTAATCAACTTTGGCTTTCTTCCTGTAGCTCATCTGTGTCTGTTCTTCTCTCCTTTAAAGAGATGCTGAGCCAAATGCTGCTTTAACTCTAGCGTAAGCTGGACATCAATAAAAATTATCTGTGAAGAAGAAAAACAAAAACCTACCCAAACCTACAACAAATGTTTCTCAGCAATTACTTTGTTAAAAATTGGATGAAGAGGGGAGAAGTCATAAGGCCCGAGAAAAGTGTTTGCTCTATAATACAAAGAAACTTTCAGTATGTTTGAAATGGGTGTCCTTTTTAATTCTGAAATCAACTTTCTTTCTAAAAATTATGATGAATTTTCCTCCAGAGAAGATTTCGTATTTAAAACCTTTCAAGAACTGAATTTTTAGTGCAGAACTAATCTGTAATACATGGTATTACGATATGGTTTCCAGCATCAGTTTATGATCTGAACAGTGATCACTGGGAGAGAATTTCCAAGGCACAAATAGAGGTGAAGCACCTAATCTATCTTAGCAACAATACCTTATTCCCAGAAGTTATATACAACTACACAGCAATGGCTTCTCCAGACAAATGCTTGAGTCATTTCCTAATTTCTAGGACATAATGTAAACCCTTTATCTCTAAATTAAAAATTTATCTAAAGGGAAAGTAATTTAAAGCATTAAATATTTATAAACTTCAATAGCTAAGTTCCTGACATTCTACCAAAATTAACAGAAGTTTTGTTTGAGTAAAAACCACAACATCATAAGTGCCGTTCCTCTCTCAAAAAAGCTCTTTTGCTAGAACCGCTCAGGATGCTTTATTACCACTACTGTAAAACATCTACCCAAGTGACCACGTGCGTTTTCTAATGCTGCTTCTACTGTACCTAAGAGATCCTGTCACATGAGGAACACCCCGAGTGTAACATGATCAGGCAGAAGAAAAGGTCTGCAAGCAGGATGACAGGATACCACCCATTTCAGTACCCAGGAAAAGACTTTTGGGGCCTTCCCTGTTCACCTATAGTCTCACCTGCAAAATGCCTGAAACATGCCTCTGAAAGATGCATGAAGAGTCAGACCTTTAGCCATTTTGTAAAATTAAAACATGCAAATCTCTCTAATGCCAGTATAGAAGAGCTCTACTAATTTTAGATTCAAGTGGTGCAAAGTGTCACAGCTGTCAGATAGTTGGATACCTGAATCTCAGGCCAAACTAATTTACTTTTCCAACACAATTAGGCTATGAACCCCACTTAATTTGTGATCTGTATTTATACGCACTGTAGAACACATTAAACACTGTAATTTCACATATTCACTATGAAACTGAACAATGAAAATATATTTAAAAGCAAACCAAGTTCAAAAGAGCCATGTGGCTATAATCAAGAGCAGATTTTGGCCTGTGCTACTGAAAAGCCCATCAGAGGCCTAATCCTCCTTGTCTTACAGAAATAGTTACACTAATTGTGTAATTGCAATGTGCAGAATTTAACCCTCAATAGCTTTGCCTAGCATCTTCATCCTTTTACAGATTTATTTGCAGCTACTGTCAGTTTGTTTAAAATGTACAAAATCAAAAAAGTTGATAGATTGCACTCCACAACAAAATTATGTATTCACCAGGTATAACGAAATTAAATCCGGAAGCACACTAACTTGGTTTAATGCAGCTAAGGCTAAATTGGAATGCCCTAAAGGATGACTGATTTCAGCAGGAGTATGCGTTATTAAAGGCTGAGCTATTACTTGGGCCCCAATCTTGGGAAGAGGCTTGCGTGGGTGGATTTCTGAAGCCAGTGTATTCCCACAAAAGCACCAGAGTCTGCCTACATAGATCAACTTGTAAGATCTGGCTATTAACATGCCCTTCAGGATTTGACCCGCGGACTGAAGTGTCTTTGTAAGCATTGTTTCACCTGTTTGAAAGCTGGGTTGACTGAAAGCATTCAGTACTCGAATATTTTCACCCACTACAGAAAATCAAGGCTTTGTTAAATTAACTGGCTTTAATGATGTTTTACAGGAAACATTTCAGGCACGCAGCAATAAGCTGCATTCATATTTGACATTTACGAAACATTATTCTTTTAAGCCTGAACTTATAAAACACTTGCACTTAACTTCAAGCATGTGAATAAGTCCATTTTTATTTTACAAAGCACTTAATTCCGAGTACATGTTGAAGTTCTAGCAAAACGGTGGAATAAATTCCTCAAATCGGGTACATTTTAAACAGTGTAGAGAAAAAAAAAAAAAGAATGCAAATCTGGTTTTCCAGCAAAACATCACTAGAGATTAGCAAACCAGATCACAGCAAAGAATTAAAAACACCTCAACCAAAAGCATAAACTGAGCCAAAACAAGCCTTTTAACACAATGATGACTGAAGTTTATCTTCCTTCCCCCACACACACTTCACCACCGCCTGGTTTTGGCCATAAAGAAGGAATTATGGAATGTTTCTGCGAGCTCTATTTAAAAGATGTTGCTGATTCAATGGGAATTGGGAAGTACCAGAAAAGCAATGAAACCGACCTTTGATCTCTGCCCCAATTCACACACCAAAGATACTTGAATCAATAGCCAAATTCGGCCCACCTTCATCATCCAGACAGGTATCTTTTAAAGCCATGGAGATGCAACCGCAGTTTATGTATCCCATCAAACTCAGCTTCGGAAATGGCTACCCAAATCTTCAGACCTGTACACAGACTAAACGTGGCTGAATTCACTAATGTTCAGGTCCTCGTTATTTTATTCCAACAAAACTAAGACCTCTTCAACTTAGCTCAAGCGAAGTACTCGCACAAGTCAAATCCACAAGATCTGGTTCATACTTAGGATGACAGGCACTCAAAAAAAATCCCATCTCCAAGCAATTTGGAAGTGCGTACTTTCTGCTTAAAGGAGGAATGCTGAAACCGAGTAAAACTGCAGGTTTTACATGGCCCGAGGAGTCCCACTAATTTCGTCTTGACTTCACGCAGCACAAATGCCGTTGTGTTTCCATCCCTAATCAAAGGCACTTTCTGTTGGCTAAAATCCTCCATTCCCAGGAAGCTAACCTGCCATAGGAAACGTGCTAGGAACAGGGAAATGACAGTGTTGTCACGCTGATGACTTGCAGGGTGGCAAAGAAAGGATTAGGTGACATGCAGCTCCATAATCCACACATACCCTCCACCGGTCAACGGAAAAAACTGTCCTGTTTGAAGAAAAAAAGTGATCAACTCCAGGACTAGATACTACCAGCACCTGAAGAGAGGTGGAATAAAACCGTCCAAGGTAGAAATTCCTTATACAGACTGCAAAACTAACACTTCTATGCCACAAGGTTTTGTTGTGCCAAAGGAGAAGTAAAATAAAAGCATCTAATCAATTACTCAAGCCAGTATTTCTTTCTGAGTTCAGATGAGAAGCCCTGAAGCAGAAGATCCCATTAGTTAACAGCCAAGAGCCCAGAAGAGCAACATTTCTGCAGGCTGTAAATTCAGGCCCCTGAGTTCAGAGCATAAATAAGGAAATTCACAGATTCCACAGCCAGGAGCATCCGCCACGGCCCCTTTTGTCTTTGCTCTATGAAGCCATCTCTGAAGAATATCATCCCTGGACTAAATCTGATACCAAACACAATGAGGAGCCTCCAAATTCCTAAAATGCAGCAGCAACTTCGTCTTCAGATGTACAAAACCCATTCTGAGCAAACGGTCCCTTCCTGAAGTCAGCTCAAGGGAGCTGGATGACAGACATCTAGTTTGTTTACTCTTAATTCAGAAAGCGTACCCCAACAACGTCGGAACAGCTTTACTTGATGCTACCCTCAATCAATCATTAGAACAAATTATATTACCGCTGAACCCTACACAAGCAACAAAATGCATCAGATGACCTGCTAGCTCTCATCCACCTCCAGCATCTTTGTTCTCAGAATACAGAAACAGAACTGTTTACCATGCTTCAGCTGACTGTGTAGTATTATAGATCTTTTTAAAGCAAGACAGAAACACCAATAGTGAAACAGAATGTACCAAAGCTTAAACAACCCAATGCTGAGTTCTGCTATCCCCAGTCCCAGACTTGCTCCTCCTTCCTACAGAGACAGAGGCTATGCAGCAAGCCCGAAGCACCCTAAGGAGGCAGTAATCAGGCATCCAATCCAAAGAAAACATTTATGTGATACCTTTCCTATCACTGACAGCAGTTGAGTCAAGACCCTGAACTGCAAGGCTGTATTTTTTATGGGCGGTCATGTCGAGCTGAATTTTCCAATAAATTTTTCCTACAGAGCCAAAATCTACAGCATTAAAAGGTCTGCACAGGCCAGATAACCCTATATATGTTAAACTTTTATAGCTTACATGATTGTAAGAACATTCTGGAGCCTCAACTGTGATTTATTCAATACTTAAGAATTAGCTCCTTTTCAAAGACAACAATCATGCAGCCATTAACAAATGTGCCCATTTCAATAATGATGTCAAAGGGAGGCAACGTTGTTAGTAATTGTTCAAAATCTTGCAGGAAAAGAAGGTTGTTGCAACTGATATTTAAACAAATGTTTACTACCTAAACTGAAAAATACAAAAAACGTTTTACCTAGAATGAACTATACATTTTCAAAGGGATCATATATGCAAGTCTTGATTCTTGATGTATTACTTAAGATTTATACCAGAGTAAAATCTAATGAATGCACAGCAGTTAAAGCTTAAAATAGTCACTTTCAAACATTTAATACCCAAATAATGTTGGCATGGAACAATGCATGCCTATGCCATCTGATGGAGATGGCATTTAGTATTTTAAAAATTAAAGGTATATGAAATACTGTTGGACATTCTCTTATCAAGAAGGCTACACCTAACAATAATTTTATTATTTTCTGTTGCCAGGCAATGGTGAGATAAAAAAAAATTAGTCTCGCTGCTTTGTAAGTTAAGTACTTTACAACCTGCTAGAGAACTCAAATACAGCTTTTGGGATAAAGTGGAACTGTTAGTTATATTCACAAATACTTGTATGATTTTTCATCTTCCCATTCAGTCACAAACAAGATGTGAAATACGCCAAATGTTTCAGATAAAATATACTAGACATTTTACTGCCGCTATCACAATAAAGGCTTTGCCTTTGAATTCTTGGAGGTACAACTAACAAAGAAGCATTTTTTTCCCCTAAATAAGTAGCTTGATTCAACATGATTTCTAAATCATCTGAGATAACATGACTTTTTCTCCTCCACCAAAATGCTTTAGAAATACTGCCAATGAATTACTACATAAACCAAGAAAAAAAAAAAATGATGGCCAGCAACCGACCTGATTGGGAATCAGAAAACAGCACTCCTCTCCCATAGCAAACAGCTCTTCTGTGCCATCTCAGATTTAGCAAACAGTTGCCTAATTATTTACTGTCACAGCCAGACACACGGTCAGCAGACAGAATTTGGAAACGTACAAATACCCTGGGGTTTCAACTGTTAAAGCAACAAGGTACTTGGTATTGCATGGTCTTCAAGACCAGCAGCATACTTTGGCTGCAGAAATGGATGAAGAGTAAAATTTCACTTTTCTATACATTTAAAAAGGACTGCTTTTCTCTTCCCGAATCAAACTGTCCAAACGTCTTTATGACGTGGCTTCATACAACCCCAAGCCCTCCAAGACAGGCAATGAATTTTGTACAGCTGACTCTGCTAGTTACAATACTCAACAGCTGAGGCATAGATAATTTGGCACCCTGATAATGCCCTAGATGAATATGAGAGCATTCTGCAGACTGGAAAAGAAGAACTATTAGCATTAAAATTATGGATTGGACCTCATCATAAAAATATAAAGTTAACATGGTTTGCATTTCATTAAGGCGGTGTTTACAAAACTGAAAAATTCAGAGAAATGACACTCCCTCTTCAAAGCCTATATTGTAGCAATTCTTTTCTGATTAGATCAGCTCCCATAGCAAGTCATCAGAACAACAATTGCTGTAGTGAAGTCATACTACTGAGACTCAGATGGGAAATCATGACCAGCTTGGAAACACATTTTAAAAAATAATGTGTTTTCCAGCTTTCCAATATATCTTAATTAAAACAAGTTCGAATCTTTACCTTTGCTCCCAATGGCTGAATAAAGTATACCTCGAGTAGCAAAACACAGCATACCAATATATTGAATATGACACTAAAAACTAAAACAACAGAAACTGAATCCTTCTGAATAATTTCAGGATTTGGCTGTCACTGAAAACAGCATGTGAACGGACCCAGTGTTACCCCCACAATATGATATACTCAAATTTTTCCAGAATGTGCTTTATTTTTAATAGAAACGTGAATTAGTTTTAAGAGTTTATTTTAATTAAAATCCCTTTGTTCCCCAAAACTTAAAAAACAAATCTTTCAGTCCTTTTCCTGATAAATCTCTCACTGAAATAGGGGAAGTAAGGCCTCATACCTTTCCCAGGTTTTTAAACTAGCAGACAAACTGGTATGAAATGAACCTCATTCAGCCTGACTCTAGCAGCAAATCAAAGGTAATCTAAAGCAGAATAGCAGTGCTTTGGATTAGAACCAGAACACAAAAACAAGTTTTCTCAGTGTTTTCTTCATTCATAAAGTAAACAGTCTACTTGCTTTAAAATTTTGCAAAAATCAGTTCAGCAACATATAGAGTAATCGATGACTTAAAAAACAGAAGGGAATAGAGATGCGCTTTTGAAGATGATCTATTACAAATTTAACTATTTCTCAACTAAAATGCAGTAATGCATTTCAGTACAGAAATAGCGCACATGCTCCATAGCTGCATTGACACAATGCGCAACAGACACAAAGGAATCGTTAGTCAATACTGTTAATGACACATGAACTTGCAAGTGACACAGGTATAAAGTAGACTTGGACCTGACAAGTTCTCATGTCAAAACAACCATCTGTTAGAGGGTTTATTTTTCAAAATGTTACCACTAACAACCCGGATTAAAAAAAAAAAAAAAAATCAACTATCCGTATCTTCAAATCAAGCTGTCTTAAACTATGCCACTCCCATTGTCATCAGTGGAAACCATTTGAACAAAATCTTTAGAACTGACTGGAAACCTACAGCTGAAAAATTTCAGATATCAAATCTAACCTCGCTCTTCCCCAAACATCACAAAAGCACTGCAAATGTCAGCATATGCTGTGACACGCTGTAAAAACTTTCTGGGATGAAGATTCAATCTCAACAGTTAACCCTATCCCTTTTTCTCTTGAAATAGAATCAGAGCGGTAACACTTTTGATAAGCACTTTCAGATTTAGTGCTAGCAGATGTACTGAAAAAGAGTCGTGAATCATGTCTCCCAAACCATCTCTTCCATCCCGATTAATTTAAGAAAGCAACATAACTTACATTTCTAGCAAGATAAATCTAGCCATATGCATCTTTCTTACGGATAAAGGCCTTTTTCCCGTGTTTTTCTGTATTCGATGAAAAAGCTCAGGTGCTACACTAACGACGATCATTCTTTGCCCGACCGCAAAAAAAAAAAAAAAAAAAACAACTAAGGTGGTCAAAAGGAGCCTAAGCTTTAAATACAAATGCACATCGAAACGTAAACCACCCTGTCCGCGTTTCGCACCAAAGGAGATTCTGAAGCACGGCAGAGTGCGTCTCACCCCCCGGGGACGAGAGGCGGCGGTTTTATTTCTCGCGGAAGCCGCCCAGGTCCGTTCCCCGCCGAGAGACCCCGCGCAGGGACCCGGGGCCACCGGTCTCCCCTCGCGCCGGCGGCGGGGACAGGCGCACCGGGCCGCCCCC
>JANZLQ010000017.1:2768798-2783078 GCA_026212715.1 Elanus axillaris | reverse complement strand
GGGGGGGGAGTCGCGCCTGCGGAGCGCCGAGGTTTGTCTTCCAAAAAACAGGCGATCTTTAGGGGGAATGCATTTGGAGGGATGTATGGGGAGAGCCGGGGCCTACGGCTGGGCAACCAGCTCGCAAATGAGGCTCCCGCTTCTCCCAACAAAAAACCCAGCAGAAACACAACCCGGGGAAAAAAAAAAAAAAACAAAAAAAAAAAAAAAACCACCCCTTGCCAGCTCCAAATGGATAGTGTTTGGCTCCCCCGCCCGGCCAAGAGAAAGCTCTGCCGTCGCCGAGGTGGGTCAGTAAATCCGTCTCCGGGAAGGCCCCACGGCCGCAGCCCCCCCGCCTTGGGCTCCCGGTGACCCCCCCCCGGCGAGCCCGGGCCCCGCCGCGCCCCCCCCTGCCGCCCCGCTCTCCCCCGCGTGGGCCGGCGCGGCTGGCTCGCGGGGAGGGACGGAGGAAATACGGTTTCTCAGAGCAGCTCCTTTGGGTAGCGGGGCACGACAGCCGGCTCTCGGGCACGCCTCGCCGTGACCGCGTCGGCACCCGGCTGGTCTCGGCTCACGGACTGTAGCCGCGTCCGGATTTCCCAGCCAGCCCCAAAAACACGCGCTCCCAGCGGAGGAAAGAAAGATGCGGTGCGGGGAGAGGGCTGCTGGCGTTTCTAGCTCCCCTGTTGAGGCTGAAGCGGGAAGCGGGGGTGTCTGAAGGGTAACATTTCAACGCCACCTTGAGAATTTAGGATGCGGCGTTATACACGGGTTACAGGGACACGATGGGGTGAAGGTGCTACTTCTCTTCCTTTGCACTTTCTGGCTGGAGAGACTGGTGGTTTCTCATGAGCACCTGACTAGAAAACGATGCGGTTTAGTTGCGATTTCACGTGGGAGCTACTGTGACAGCCCTGCAAAAGTGTAACCTGATGGTGGTCCGGGTGTGATGTTAAGTTTTAGGGGTATGCTATTCTCAACTTGGAGAGGTGTAGTGTACGTTGTTATGCAGGCAGCCCTTATTCAGCCCGCCTAGATTCCAAATTTTTTTATATTATTTTAGGCTTGGCTTGTAGCCTTTTTTTTTTTTTTTTTCCCCTAAGAGGCTTAAAATGTACCTTTAGTTACAGAAGAAATTTGTACTGTTAGTGAGATCTGATAAAATGTACTGTTGCTGTGTGAACCTTTTTACTGTCAGTTCTCATGGGGTGGACAAGTGAATCATTATTACATTAAGGAGTATTTTACCCATTTTAAAACTCATAACCTGCATAATCCAGAGTAACAATAGGATGTACTCTTCACTATGCATAAACCTGCCAATAACATACAGTTAAATAATCCGCTAAATAAGAGGGGATGTCTTATTAATGGTTGCTCCTCCAGACCTTCTTTGCTTCTATCCCAATCCTCTTTTCTCCTTCTACAGTACTTCACGGTGAAGTTTGAAAGGGGAGAGAGGGAGGGAATGAATACAAGAAACCCTACTAAACCGAATTCTTGTTCACTCTATTGTGATGTGGAGAGAGCAAGAGGTTAACTGTGGCAAAACAGAAACATGAGCTGTCTGATCCTAGCTCTTGCTGCCTTCGTAATTAGTTCTAGTGCTGGGAATATTTTGCTGCTAGTTTATGTAATAAGCTAAAACTCTGTAGGATCTCATAAAGCAGGATAGTCCCGTACAGGTGTCTTCCTGATGGGAGCTGGAAGCGCACAGCTTGCTGCAGGGCGCGGAGGGCACTTTGCTGTACCAGATGGGGCCAAGAGGCCCCTGATGTGCTTAGTCAGGGATTAGGTTTCTTGTGGCCTGTCCTTAGCTCCAGCGTTCGCCATAAAAGAGAAAGTGTTCCCTTTAATCCCAGCTCTGAACACCCTGCCTCAGGCCTGTATCTTCTATTGGCTGCTCAGCAACCCTTAGTACCTTTGGATCACACAGACCCATGAAGACAAATTTTGCCTTTCAATTCCTTCACCTTCTTCATTTCTAGTTTATAATACGAAAATCGGAAGGAGCCCAGACACAGTGCTCTGAGGGTGCTATAGCGATAGTTAGTGTTTATGTAGCAGCTGGGAATATGCAAGGACAAAGTACAATAGCAGTTGTTATTAGAGCTTTGAAGAAAGATCGCTCAGCTCTCAGATTTATCTTTGAAAGTATGCTATAATTTTTATCCAGTAGGATTTCCTTTTCTCAAAAGAGGCCTTAATAGCCCATTCTTACTTTTCATAACAACAACTCCTTCTCTAGTTCCTCCTACCCTTAGAAACCAAAAGCACTGTTGAGTGATCGTTTCATACACACAACTGAACATATTCTCCATACTCTATTGAGATGTCAGTTTTAGGGATAAGGAGACTGTCCTTCTGGTCAGCTGCGCTACAGTACTGGAAGATGAGCTGTGTGAGATGACCCCACTCCTGTATTTTTGAGAAATCAAACGGAGAAGGCAAAGGTAGAGCAATCTTTGCCATCTATGTGTATTACAACTAGCTATCCTCTTTTACGTTGTCCTTCCACCTTACTTAATGCATGCATATCAAAATGAATGAACAAAACCCACGTTAGTTTACTAACTCTTCAGGAATCACGTTATCTCATTTTCAGAACAAGGTAGGAAGCTCAGAAAGGAATTTTTCATAATAGAAAAATCTAGCAAACTCACATCTAAGAAATGCCAACTTCTAACTTAATTGCAGTCCAACTTCTAACTTAATTGCAGTCCTCTTTTTTATTCAGAGTGGAGATATATCTGAGTAATGTGTACACAGAGCTATTGAGCACATAAGTATTTTTAAGAGTCATGACTTTGCTATTCCAAAGACGTTTATAATGTACTGAACAACTGCTTTGCTTGAGTAAATTAATAGCTTTGATAAGAAGTCTGTAATTGTTCTCCTTTTGCACAGCCACTGTTCCCAACATGCTTACCCCTCATGCTACTGAACTGTTTGTTTCTAGCAAACATGTTTTCCATGCCATAGCTGTAAGCCCCAAATAAGCATTCTGTGATTACAGCAACCATGTTAACCAGTTTAAAAAATACAAAATAATGCAGAACGTCCGTGCTATCCTGAAAAGGGTTCCTAGCCAACTAGGACAGCATGTGAAAAAACATCATTTATATTCTGTTAAAATCAAAATATGTAAGGCACTTCTGTTATTTTTCTATAAAGCACATTGCTGTATGCAAGCGAAAAACATAACTGTTAATAACACACAACACTTTTTTGAGTTACAAGAGTGAAGTGTCTTTTATATCCACTAAAATATTGATCAGACACATCCTTACTTAGCCTACTCTGGGACTTAGCGAGGGTCAGGTCTTGACCCTTCTTATCTTGAAGGCCTGTAAGGTCACAGCCCAGATGCTATAGCTGCTTATTCTATGTCTCCGATTATGCACCCTTCTGCTCATTAGCCTAAAGACCTATCTGTAGCCTCTGTTGTTGATCAGAGGGAACTCTGGCGTTTGCATAGCAGTTATGCATGTAACAGCTGGTGCATTGAAGCATGCTGGTCATACGTAAGCAAATCTAAGCGGAGTTTTGTCTGTATTCAAAGTACAGGATTAAACTTCATGCATCGTTTCACTGTCAGTACCACAGGAGGGTGCAAACTGCACAGGGAGTCCTCACCACTGTGTCTCCGGAGGCAAAGTGCTCAGGACAAGCATTTAGGAGAGCAAACCTCATTTCTGCCAGTGTCAACGGTTTTCTCTGTAATCAGGTGATTTGCAGCAGCCGCCTGAGAGTCAGGCTTGCTACTGTGCTATAAAAGCGAGCTGGTTTCCAGTAATGGGGATGATTTCAAAGAAGTATTTAGTATACTTCTTGTAAGAGGGATTTGGCCATGTACCAAGGCATGACTTCCTTTGAGGAGGGAAAGAAGGACTGTTTGTCATAGGTGAGGCACTGCAGAAGATCAGGTGGCAACTAGGTGGAAGACGGCGTAGCTGGAAAATTGTATAAGGTAACGCACAGCACTGTATATCAGATAAGCCACCCCTCCACAGGGTCTGATACCCTCAAGAACACCAGTGGGTTTTGCACTGTCATTCCTGGAGGCGGAAGCATTAGCAGAGGTCAGGTTTTAAAGTCCGTCAAGCAAACCAGCAGGCAAAAGCTGCCGAGAGGCTGATACTGAATTACTGTTGTATTGCAAAAATTCCCTAACTTTATGACACATCGGAGATTGTGCTGGCCAGCTGAGCTCTAATCAAATGCCTTGTACTTTCACATCTTAGCTTTGAGAAGATTTTCCACTGCAGTGAGTCCTTTCATGCTGGTTTTTGGAATCTGTTGGGAACATTCACTGAAATTTAATTTTCAGTTTAGTTATGAGTTATTTATATTTCACTTACACTAAACTATCCCAGAATTCCTGGAATACATTTTCTTTTCTTTCATTATGGGCAATGGATAAATATGAACAGAAATTGAGTGTTTTAATCATGGTTTTACAATCATGGTGTTCTCAACAAAATCCCTCCTAGTTTAGAATAATTCAGAATATCAGTTGAATGTAACAGGCTATTTTTGTCCTTTAACATCCCAGTTTGTATGATATGAAAGTGGATCAACTTTTAAAGTAAAATAACTTAATAAATTTAAGATAAAATCTAGGGCAACTGAATGTTCCCATTAGTAAATCTTTGCCACTTTAACCTGATTAGATGATAATGCGGTGCAGAAAACAAAATATCCAATGTATGTAATCAGGCTATGCAAGTCCCTTGGGAGTGCATATTGTCAGAAATGATCAAAATTCAAAGCAGACACGCAAATGAAAGTACAAACAAGGGCAATGTAAAACCAACTATGCTAAGCTTAAAAAAAAAAAAAATCCACCAGTGGAGACACAGCAGCCATATTAAATGAATAGTTTTCTCCGGTTCTGTGCCAGTCATTTAAGAGAACATCCATACTTGAAAGTGCCTACACTACCAGGATATACAAACACAGCTACAGAGTTTCTCTGTTTGTATTTAACTTTACAAAGTAATAAGCAGAAAGATGGAAGGCAAATACACTAAATCTGAAACTCCTGAGCATCGTGGGTCTGACTATGTTAAACTACCTTTGCGAACAGGTAGGCTTTTCAAACATCAAGACAAATTACTGCTTTGTGGTGAGAATTTGCAGTCTTTCTTTCTCAAGGTAGGAGAAGGTAGAAATAAGCTTTCAGTGTTTATTCTGTCATATGCATTTTGAGCCTGTGATTGTATTTATACAAGGAAATTCTGATGCTTTCAAAAGGAGATGGCATCTTTTCTGGATGCTAGTAGGTCAATCCCTACCATTCCCCCACTTTGAAAATAACCTTATAGAGGCAACTTTCGTGAAAGAAATAGGTTATCTGAGGACATGAAATTAAAAATGGGTAAAGGGCTAGATCCACGTATGTACTTGGACGTTGCAGTACAGTTTTGCAACATCAAACTATGTTTACTGGCTAACCATCTACTTCCACATCTAAAACTGACATGATGCAAAACTGAGTTTTTGGTAGGTCAGCCAGGATGATGCAGCACCTCATTCTTCAGGGATGTAAGGCACCCCCAAACCTTCTCCTGAAAGGGGTACTCAAGTCATCCTTTCGTAACTGCAACAGTTTTTCTTTTGAACCATAAAAGAAGTGAAGCAGCTGTTGGCATTTTCCTTACTGTTTTAAGAAGTTTGAAACCTAGGCTCAAACCCTCATCCCCCAGCAGCCAGCCTAGAGACTATTATTCTGCAACAAGCTCCTGCTTGTGGAAATGGTACGGGGGGGTGGAGGGGGAACAACAAAAAAACCCTCACAAACCCTCAAGATTTCTTGGTGTGGAATGAGACAGAGGAAGAGGGAGCGTAGCGTTCTGCACTGGAGCACGCAAGGCTCTCTCTGGGGAGAAAGAAGTGCTGGGTTCTGATCCCTGCTCCGATGACTGCCAATACGTTCTGCTTTAGGTAGTAGTTGGGTAAAATGTTGGAGCAATCCCTGGATGAGACGTGTGCAATGGAGGCAGCAGAAACCACAATGTACCTCGTGTACCAATTCTGCAGAGATACACCAAATTTCAAGTACTTATTGGTCTGAAGTGATACCATCTTCTAGTAGCTAAAAAAAGAAAATAGCGAGTACTACACTACAAGTAGACTTTATGTTTCATTTACTTCATTTATCGGTGCTCTTTTTCAAGAGCGTAAGTTGAGAGATGCTCCACATGTGTAACTCCCTGTTAACTGTGGAATGAGCTGAGGGATCAGATACTGTCAAGATAATCTCCACAGATCTCAGCAACTTCCACCAAGGAAGATGGCTATCGTAAGAGGAAAATAAGGCATTTAAAAAATGCTGCTGTGCAAGGAAATCCTGCTTAATGCTTTTTTCTTTTTCAACTGAATACATTGAAAAGCAAGGCATACTTCATTCAGTGTCACCTAGACCTGTATGTAAGTGGGGCCAAAGAACATTCAGATTAAACTAGCCATGTTGTGCCAAAGCCAGCGGTTCTCTTGAAACGCTGCGAAGTAAAACTACGCTAACAAAAATGTGGATTCTTTTTGAATATCACTTGAAAATTAGTACTATCATCAACATGACTGCCCTGATATGTTGCGTATTTAATCAATTCCTTTATTCCTCGCCTATTTCCTCTACATTTTTCACTATGA
The DNA here is from genome assembly GCA_026212715.1 of Elanus axillaris. NCBI lineage: Eukaryota > Metazoa > Chordata > Aves > Accipitriformes > Accipitridae > Elanus > Elanus axillaris. The sequence continues at coordinate 2,776,442 of JANZLQ010000017.1, read as the reverse complement.
ATTGCAGGGTTTAATCTTGAAATAGCTTACCTACATTATAGAAGTCAACAGACAGGTACTGAAGATTTTGCAGATGGGAAGACAATATTTTGAACTCTGAGTATCTGGGAAGCTACAGCATAGGGAATAGACATTTTGGTTGAGTTTTATGCTAAAACTATCAGCAAGATCTAAGTGCTACTTCCATTGTAATGATCATTATTTTGTTTCAAAATTAATGCTTCATAGATACTAACACCTACAATGTCAGGATTTCATGGTCTTAAAATCATGAATTATTTCTGTAAAATAAATACATAGTCTGCATGATGTCTGCCATATATAACTGTTGCAAAAAGTCTCCCCATTACCTAAAAATAAATTTGGTATTAATTTGTAATTGCAGCTTTCTTGCATCTATTCAGATGCCCCCAGTCTGCCAGACACACAGGAACTTGAGAGAAAAATTAAGGTTTGAGGAAGGCACACAGTTTCATCTGCTTACTCCACCTAGAAGGCCAACCATGTAACAAAGGAAGAGTCTGGAATAAGAAATCATCTACCTTCAAATACCTTCCTCAGCCATCTAAACTTCTCATTGTAGATTGTATTATATTATAGATACGTTTTGATAGCGTGCCTTTTATGGCAGGAGTAATTTGGATGAAAAGACTCTGGCCAGCAAATTGTTTTCAAGGAAAAAATAAAAGGGGGACTTGGAAGAATTTTTTAAGATGACATAATGAAAATCTAAAAAAGTGGTATTGATACTCTGCTTTTAGTAACAACTGTTAACATTCCTGACTAGGTTTCCCTCCTTATAGGATTAAGTATTCATTTGTACTTTTCAAACTGTTTCAATCCCATGTTTTAAAACAAAGTTTCAAGACTTGATCCGGCAATCAATCAACATTTAACTATTTGAAAACACAGGTTCCTATAATTATACAACACTAGTAATACTGTTAATAATTATCAGATTGTTTTCTCTTAAAAAAATCCATTTTAAGTTGCCTTATCTTACGTTTGGTTGAAAATATTCCTGGCCCAAAGTTTAATTTTCTTGAACATTTTTAGTCAAAGGCTGACTGAGAAGCCTGAGAGCAAGATGATGAAAATACCCAGTAGTTATTTGTCAACACTAGAAAAAAAAAATCCTACTGATCTTTTTTGAGACGACTCTAGGCTTTAGGATGGATTACTTCAGCTACGAGTATCCTTTAAGCTGGACATAGGCCTTCTGCCATCTTCGTTAAAAGTCTGCCTACATTTGTCAGCGATAAGTCTTTGAGATATGAATATCACCTGTTATCCCTAGTGTCAGGGAGTATAAAGTAAAGCTTTTAAAGTTTGGGTTTGATCTCACTGCTCTGATGAGAAAGCTGCTGCAGAACTTAACTGCTCTCTTGATTACAAGTACTCTTCCTATAGCTGCCGCCCGAAACTTATTCCTGGTCTTTTGGGGGTTTTGCGACAACAGCGTTCACTTCCTTAAATACCGGGTTTGCCTCCCTGATGTGTGCACAGCCTGCATTGCACCTCTCAGCCTTTTTTGCTTTTGCTGAGCAAGTCAATTTCTTTTAATCTCTCCTCATCTGCTAAGAGTCCTTCTTTGCAAAGTTAAATAGTTTGATTTAACTATTCCTAGGGCCCAGGTGACTACCAATGTGATTTTGCCAGATTTTTTTTTTTTTTTTTTAACATGGCCATGTTTTGAATGTATCAACAACAACCTCTTCAGATTGGCACCCACTAAACAAAGCCTCTCCAGACTCTCGGGGGTCCCACAGCCGCAGGAGCAATACCCCACCATCACAGACTGACCAAGCAAATTCTACCCCCGCAGCTCTTACCTCTGCTCTCAGGACACCCGCCATCCCCGCTGAGGAGCTGAGCAGGATCCTTCCAGCTTGGAGATACGGAGGCAAAACTAGTCTTTCCATCTAAGTTACCTGCTGCGGCTGCAGGCTGATGGCAGCGTGGGCAGGAGCCCTGCAGAGCAGGGGAGGGCAGGCGCCAGACCCGAGAGGCAGGAGACCATTTCTTTTGTGCTCTCCGCGACTCCCTCAGCTGGGCCTAGCCAAGCAAGAGGAAGGCGGCACACAACCTGAATGGGGAGCGGACCAACACCGGATCCGGCGCGCCGGAGGAAAGGGCTGGAGAAACACTCTGGGACTGACAGCCTGAGGGACGAACACACGGACTGGCAGAGTCTGGGAGCTGCCGCTGAAAAGCGTTCAAGGGAGCAGCAGGCTCTGCAGATAAAGACCAGAGGAGAAATGGACCTGCAAGGTAACAAGTGGGACGAGTAGCCGTCAGCGCTGAGAGAGCGGATCAGGGGAGAGCTAAGGATCTGACGCGCTAGCGTGAAACTGGTGTTGCCTCGGTAAAAGGCTTTGAAGAAGGTACTCTGATGAGCGAGGAGGGTAGGAACTGCGTGTGAGGAGAAGGTCTCCGAGGAGAGAGACGGGCCAAGGAAGGTATGCAGGGAATATGCAACCAGAGGCCACAGGGAGACAGAGAAATCGGAGACGCCGGTGGAACGAGTGTCTCAGAGCAACGAGGTGACTGAGCAGATGAGCCTGGGAAGGGCTGTGCACGGGGTGCGACCTGGAGGATGACGGAAGGACTGACAAGTGGAGAGGAGCAGGACTGAGGTCAGCAGCGGGGCGAGGACGGGGCCGCGAGGACGGAGCCAGCATTGGGGGTCAGGAACCGGCCGGAGGAGACGGGGCAGAGAGAGCCACGCTTGGGAAGGACGAGCACAGGAAAGCACGTCCCCCTAAGGAGCCTGGCAGGAAAGGGAAATCTCACCCCAACTCTGGCCTTTAGCAAATATCGGAGAGTTCCTCTAGAAAAAAACCACATCTTCTCCTGTGTTACTGATTGATACGGAGGAATACAAATACTGTCAGTCTCTCCCTGAAATCCAATAGCAGAATTTTCTGTGTTGTAGTTCAAGTGTCAAAACCTGCCGATGAGCCGCACGATGGAGCTTTGGTTTTAAGTTTACTTTTTTAACAACGGTAGGAAATTAAACACAAAGTTCTTGTTAAAATATTTTTCCTAAGGTTACAAAGGCAAGCGCTAAAATGATACCAAACCCCAGATTCAAGTTCCACCATGCAACCTTAGTTCAGCCTGTTTATTTGTACATCCTGATGCAGTCATAATGGTGGGATCGTATACTGTTACATCCCCAGTGTCTTGCTCTTGTTTAGTGCACATGATGGGTGATATTCACTCCATGAACAGTTGTTCAGTATCTTGTTTTGTCATCCTCTGTTCAATGGGCAGCCCCAGAACTTAACTTACTTCATGCTATTCAAAAGCTGGTGTGAAGAAGAAATTATTATCTCATAGACTGTTCTGTCATCCTCACCACTACAGTAGTATCTGACTGCTTCACAAATACTAATGATCTTTCCCATTACACAGGATGCAAACTGAAACCAGAAGGTCAATTTTGATACCTAGGTCAAATTGAGATGCCAGGGATCTCCGATTTTTTTAAGAGTTACTAGAACTACGTATCAGTAATACTCAGACCACAGCGCACACAGAGTTCACTGGTGAATGGCAGCTTGAGTACTTTTATAAACCCAACTAACTACATGCTTTGAGTCAGGCACTTAGAAAATGGAAGATAAAAAATCTTTTAAGCCATTTCTTCAGCACGTTCACAGTGACCTTGTGCCCACCCTTCAATCTTCAAAGCGGCACCCACTGCTTTTTGAAGGAGAGATCCTCTCTCTTCCTGCAATCTCCTTTTTTATTCATTTTTTTATTCATTTACACACTTTACAACTTCTGCAGTAGAACTCCTACACATAAGAGTCATCCTAGGAGCACTTCCATCCTACAATGAATACAGAGTACATTCTGAAAAAACAGTACGCCATCATATAGTTAAAGTCTATATGACAACGCGGATGCATATTCAACTGAATTAAAGAGGCATGCGTAACCTTAATTCCGGCGCTTCCTAACGTTTGAAGACTTGCCTTTGCCAAACTATTCTTTTAACATAATACCCATGTGTAGTGTTATATATAAATACAAATGGATAAGGAAGTCCCTTGCTATATAAAGATGTACTGTTTATGCGCCACAGTAGGATGTTACACAATACAACTCGGAAGAGTGACTCCTTTGGCCGTGAAGGAAAAGGAAGCGTGTGCTTTTAGACTACAATTACGGTGCATCTGTGAGATAATTACTGGTCATTTTAAGTTGTGCACGCAACACCATCATAACAAAATCAAAGCTGATCAGTATTTTTTTTAACCTGCCTTCAGCTACTGTACAGAATTTACTATTTATGATCACTAGCATAAAATGTTTTTTCGTACAATTAAGACTGCTAGCATGTTTTAGCAGTTTAGGTTTGTATTACTACCTCTCAAGGAAGGACACTGGGATTTTCTGGTATTTTTTTTTTTTTTTAAATCTGAACAGTTAAATATTTAATTTCTGAGTGAGGCTACACTGCATACATGTAGTATAATTTTATCAATGAACAACAACATCCCAGTTAATATAAGTCATGGCAAAATAACAGTGGAAAAAAAACTATTAGACCTTTTTCAAGCCAGAGTTTTACAGCTCTACTTCTTTCATACAACAGTTGAAGAATATTTTATCTCATTCACTTGTAATTTAGTAGTAAGTTAGCTTCGGCTCCAAGGACCAAGGGTGCGCTTTGACCCTCTTTCAACACTTTAGATCAAACAAAGCCAGGCTGGTTTAAACTCTCATCCCATTTTCAGTAAATAAGCTTTTGCCCTGGGAATGAAAATTGATGCAGACAAAATAAAAATTGTATGGAATCAGCTTACCTATCAAGACAAAATCTGTTACGTTAGAGGGCTTTGCCCGCAGGTGTAGGATGATTTGAAACTGTGTATAGAAAAATATCATAGGTTTGATGCTATTTTCAAGTACACAAGTGTAAATCTGAGTAAATACACTCAAAACAAGCGTGTTCTGCCACTACAGGGGACAATTAATTCAAATGACCTTAACTCTCCAAATAAGAGCTAGCAGTAAAGTCAGTTAAGGTGCTGCTCTAAATGTGGATTTGTACTGTTAATGCTATGCTTATTTCTATGTACTGTTACATACATGTGTCATCGATAATTACTAGCACTATTGCCGTTAACTGTTTCTTTTGCACGCTTAACAGCTGTAATAACTCATCCATAGGAAAAAATAAATCACTAGAAAGACAACAATAATTTTAAATCTCTGGTCTAATTCTTAACATGTTACCATTGTGTTTCAACAAAAAGTAGTTTTAAAGACATCACCTCCCTGGTCTAGTGAAAGTCATAGCAATACACCTTTAAGAAATCCCTTCAAAAATCTAACCGCCCTAGGAGCTGGGCAAAAGCAGTGGAAGAAACGGGCAATTGTTGCGATGCAATAGATGGGCTGCAGGGTGGAGAGGGAAAAGCAGCCAAGAGGAAATCGGGAGCGGGCAGCAAGGGAGGAGGCCACAGAAGCTAGCAGAACAGTGGGGAAAATGAAGTCTTTGTGCAAAAACGTTTATGAAGAATTTATCAGTGAGGAATTATTTGCTATAAGAAGAGCAATAAAATACAACAGTCCAAGAAAGAGAAGTAAGCAGTCTCTTGGTAGGCGTGTGTATGGTTGGAAAGAGAAGAGGTACCTTTGAAGCCAACCTAATGGCCACTGAAGGCTTTCTCTTTATTTCAAAGATGACTGGATTTAGCATTTATAGTCATATTTGCAAAGATCCTACACATGTAAAATACATTTCTTAAGGTATTTTTTAAAATGTTTAATATGGCTAGATGCTTAAATCTTGTTAAAATCTTTATGAATCAATCACCTAATAAACTCTCAGGTGCTTCTCAAAATCCCCATCAATATCCTTTAGGTCTTAAAGCAAAAAATCCAGTCCTCGTTTCCCTTTTTCATTCACATGTTCCCTGCATTTCTTCATTGTGGCTGTGCTCAAATTAACCCGAGAGAGGACACGTGCACGCGTGTGTCTGTGTACATACACGTGCGTGCAGAGTCTAGTAGCTCACAGCTGTCATACATTTTGAGAACATTAATATGATGTTACTAAAAATGCTGAAGGTGAAAGATGATATGATAATGTTTTGCCATATCTGCTTCTAAATGTGATTCACCAGAGACACAATCCAACACAAGCAGATGTCTTCAAAAGAAAGAAGCTATGAAGGCAATCTATAGATTAAATAGCTAATACTTGGAATTAACCAAGTCTGGTGCAGGGTGATGAGTCATTTTTTTATGTCATCTGTATTAGGTGATTCAAACATCACATAAAGTACATCATAGTATTGGAAAACTAGTAAATAACACCAGACTAAGAAATGGAAATTAATAAAATGAAATGGCAGTTATTTGATGAGGCATATTAAAAACTCCTAAAAAGCCCTGTAGAACAACTTCATCTATATGAGTATTTTCATCTCAAGTAAGCTAAGTGTCAACTAATACTCAGACTCCTTCTATAAATGGTTTAATATCAGATGTTTAACAAACCTCCCAACTGCTTTCCTTACAGAATTGTAATACTGTTTCTCTCGTAAGTTTTAAGGCTTAAACACATAAAAGCAAAAACCAGAATAGCTGAATAAGACCATGGACGGGACAACTTATGCTTTTACATGCATTAGAAGCTGAGTAACTTAGCTTTCCAGCTTGCGTCATCGGACTCTGTACAGTGCAAGCTCCCCTTCAGTCACAGGAGTACTCTCAGTGGAGCCAAATGAAGCTGCACACATCAGTAAATTTTTTACATGTGACCTCTTAACATCTGACCTCCCTCTCTGTTCCCTCCTAGTGACTTGTAGCAATGCTGCACCCACCCCTAAGGAGCTAAATTGCTTCAGCAAAGGGCAGTCTTTAAATAATCAGAAACAGGTTCATTAGGAGGCACTGAGGGATACCTACGAGCAGCAGCGCTTCCGAGATGATTATTTATCATCAGTTTATTCTTTGCAGGTGACTTCAGAAATACTTTTTTTTTTTAACACTATTCAGTAGATAATCACCTCAATAGATGCTGTTGCTACAGTGCCAGGGCAAAACAGACCAGTACGTTTGAACGTGTAAAGTACAAGGCTTTTGAGTAGAAACAGGGATTTCACATCTGAAGGCGAAGGGAACTGGGTTTCTTTATGCTCCAGTCTCTGTAGTCTCATCTGCCACGTGTCTTACAGTGATCCTGTTCAGACAAATGCAGGTGCAGGTTTTGGTACTTACTACATCTCATGATCTTAAATAATCCTTGGTGGCTGCATGAGTAAGGCTATTTAGGAGCCCTTCAAACTGCTTAACAATGGAGATGTCAAAAGATGCTGCTTTGACAGCATCTCTTTTCAACTATGTATTTAGACATAGAAGTGAAATTAGAATTTGGTGGAACTGTATGTCTAACTGACCCCGTAGCTCAGGAGCCAGATATGTTTACACAAACTCAAAGCCATCTTTTGGTTCCAGGCTGTCCTGGTTTCAGCTGGGATAGAGTTAAGTGTCTTCCTAGTCGCTGGTACAGTGCTGTGTTTTGAGCTCAGTAGGAGAAGAATGCTGATAACACTCTGATGTTTTCGGTTGCTGCTGGGTGGTGTTTATACTAAGTCAAGGATTTTTCAGCTTCTCCTGCCC
>JANZLQ010000017.1:2749393-2768698 GCA_026212715.1 Elanus axillaris | reverse complement strand
TCATTATAATTACTTTCTTCTTTTCTGTACTATTAAACTGTTCTTATCTCAACCCACGAGTTTTACTTTTTTTTTCCTGATTTTCTCCCCAATCCCACTTGGGGGGGGGAAGGGGTGAGCGGCTGCGTGGTGTTAGTTGCTCGCTGGCGTTAAACCACGACACAGGCCAGCACAGGGGGGAAAAAAACTATCAATAACTTGCAGACTTTTATACTTCTGCTTCAGAGCAGACCACTATTTAAAATACAGAAATATTAAAAATATTTGCAAAATGCTTGTAATAAAACCCCCAGTTTAAAATTTGCCCTGGAGAAGTATTGCTACCCAGCAGCAAGCTCACAACAGGAAACTTTTGCGCGTTGCTCCACACCTTCAGAAAATTCAGCTACCCATACAGAATCAGCTACCCGATTCTTCAAAGGAGTGATATGTAACACTCCTTTGACTTGCATGAAGTCATGCTAATTTAAAGAACACGGTTCTGTTTCTTCTCAAGAGTTATCCATTCTGCTCAAAAATTCAAAGCACGCTTCAGTAATAGGTATCTGTACTCTCCTCGGTGTGAAGCTGATGTAAAACTGTCACCTATAGAGAATGTCAGCACAAATAATACAACCACCAATGAGAGGGTGACCTGCAGGGCACAAGATAAAATAACAATGCGCCATAAAAGGGGTGAGCTGCACGCCGTTATGTTGACGCTGCACTGCAGTACGATGAATAAAATAAGGTGAAAACGGCTATGAACTCTGTCTGGTAAGGATCAGTATTAGGACAAAATGTATTTAATATCTTCATTAATGACCTGGAAGGTGTAAAAAAATAATGACATTTTCAGAGAAAACTGATGTTCTATTTCTGCAAACATCTCATGTAGATTTTCAAGGCGAGCAATTACTGTCTTCAGCGGGATTACTCCCATACACACAATTACACCTAATTTAGTTCTGACAAGATCAGGGACAATACTTGAAAGACCTCAGATTACTACACAGGAAGTGAGAAATAATCCAAGCAAATTCAGATAATTACAGCTGTGGCTAGGAAACTGCAAAACAAGATCTAGACACAACAAAAACATCCAAATATAAAATAGTCTAAATTAGCAGGAATAAGAAAGCCTAGCATCTAAACGTCCAACAAAACTTTCAATGAAATATCTGAAAAGTCTTTAAGCATCTATCTTAATATGGCAACAAAACAGGCTAACGTATTTTAGGACTGACTAATCAAAAATTTCCTGGACCAAAGAAAAATCTTTCCATAAGGCTGGTTTCTAGTTACTTCGGATATACCATTTTCCCTTGTCAGAAAATAGGGACAAAAAAGCACGAGTAGGAAAAAAGCAACAAAAATGATCAGAAGAAGAACCATTTTACAAGGAGAAATCATGTCTTCTTGTTAGCAGACATCATACATAACTTTTTTCCAAGAAATGACTAAGCAGGATATGGCCATAGCTGCCTACAACTATTTCCATAGTATAAACATCAAGACAACAGATGATTTATTTACAGTGGTTCAAGTGGGCAGAGCTAGGAATAACAGGAAAAAATAATGGAAATAAATTAATGCAGACTAACAAGAGCATTTCTGGCACTGAATCATGGAAAACTGTACAAAGGTAAAGGCCAAAAGTCTCTCATCTTCAAGACGTTGAGACTAAGTGGAATGAAGCTGCAACAAACTGTAGGATGGACGACACTGTGACTGCCTGGAACTTCACAACACTGCAGTGATTTGTCATGGCATGAACGTTATTCACTCTGTCACCATAGTGTTAATAATACATTCAGAATAACTTACAACGTCCATGAGAAATGAAATTGGTGACTTATGTTTTCTGGATCGTAGTCAAATAAAGATAATGATTTATTCTTTTTTGTAGAAATGTGAGTTCATCAAGGCTGTAGAACGAAAGGCTATCAAAAGAACAATATAATGTTGCATAAAAGATATACTGCAAAAGCAATTTCAGGATAGTGACATAAGGGTGACAGCACTGAGAGAAGTTTTCTCTAAATCTGGGATTTATTATTGTTTCAGGGGTAGGTCTTGTCAGACACGGCATAGACCCGTGAAATGTCAGGAAAGTGAAGTTATATAGTAACACTGCAGATTTGCCATTCTTATACTTTTTTTTTTCCTTTGCTGGTCCTGAAGTCCCTGACATGTTACTGACTGGGGAAAAGCAGGGCTTTCTTTGCTTCACTAATCCATTCTTCAAAGCCTGTTTTGCTGCTTATACCATTTCCACAGTTTTATCTCTTTAATTCAGCACCACTGATGCTCTTTTTCCCATGTTGGCAATCAGTGGCAGTTGGTAATAGCCTGAGCAATTACAGGCAGGCTTACCCTCGGCATAGACCTGCCATGGAAAAAATTAAGAACAATCAGACAAAAAAGAGAACTGAAAAAACACGAGTGGAATAGAAAATATAGAGGAAATGATGGAAGAGATGAAGGAAGGAGAACAAAGCAGGGGAAGGACCAGAAGCAAGCAATGAAGGGAGGAGAGCCTGGTGAGAGCTAGCAAGAATAAGAGAGCTGGACAAAGTAGTCTAGAGAGCAAGATAGGATGGGAGTGAAAGGGGGGTGGTTGAGAAGAAAGGAAGAGCAGATCCTTTAAGAAGAGCAGATGAATCCATCAGATCAAATTAAACCACGGAAACAGCAGCAGAGTAAAATAGTAAGTAGAAGCAAGAGAGAACAGAGGAAATTGGGGAGCGGTGAAGTGGAAGCAGAGAAGCAACATGTATCTGCTAAAAGGTAAAAATTCTGGCAGTTTTTAGCAGCTCTGGCTTTCTTTTCTTCACGCAAGTTTCTTGCTCTCTCAGGCAATGTACTTCCACTAGGGAATGCTCTTTCTCAAACCAGCTTCAGAGCTCCCTGATAATTCTTGGTGCTCAGTTAACACAAATCTAGGAAGGTTCAGTTTGGTTGGAGCAACCTCAAGATAATCTTTTTTAAGGTATGCTCAATAGTTAGCTTTTTAATAATATTGGCTTAATAGAAGTAGTTCAAGCCCCTTAACACTGGCACAAATAGGTTAGTCAGCAAATGCATCAAAGCAGTGAGCTCTCATTAAAAAGAGAAATGTGTCATGTCTGCAGGAAGAATCTTCATGTGCATTTACATTAGGAACTCTGTAAGTGTTTCGAGAGATTGTCTTATTTCCTCACTAAAAGTAGGTTATCAATATTAAAAGAACTATATGTAGATCAAGCTGAGGAGCAAAGGATGATAAAATTTGATGTAATTTTTGTTGAGCAGAAAGATTGTAAATACTGTATAAAGCAGAAGAGACTTCAAAATCATATCTAGTAATGAGATTTAATACAAATTTGGTTCAGTACATAGAATCTCTGATAAATCTGAGTGAGGGATTTCAATAACATACACGTGTGCTATAAAAACCTGTTAAGTAATATCACTATAAAACTATCAAATGAAATACCTTATTTGAATATTAACTATACACTGAATATTAAATCAAAATTCAAAAACCCCTCCTCAGAACTGGATTTTTTTTAATTCTGCATCAACATTAAATACAGTCTAACCAACTTATATCTAGATTCACTGAACATGAGAACTGAGAGGATTTTTAAACTGAGGGACAGAATATGGATAGCCCAAAACGTAGAAGTATATTACATGCCTCTATAATGTACTTTGAGTGCTATTTATCCCTAGAGGTAGAATACTTACAGGTTTTCGAGTTGGGGTAACTTGAACAGAATGATAGAATTCTGGTTGAACTCGGCTGCTTTTCTTGATTTTTCTTTTTCTTACAGAAGTTTCCTGCTCACTTAGGTGGTGAGCTTCCACTATAGGTTGTGTTTCCTCAAGGCGAGGTGCTACACGTCTTCTAGCATGACGAGGACTTGATCTAAAGCCCTATAACAGAAAAAGCAATCATCACATTTGACATCTCCCAGAATGGAGCCATATAACACAGAAAAATCATACAGGATCTTAATAACGACATGAGGTACAAGCATGCTCATCTTAAATTAATATAATGTCCATATAGACTGCATGTAACAATAAAGAGATGTTGCCAAGTACTGTTAATATCCCATTTGTTTTATATTTCTCAATTATATGTATTATTGACATAGCTAGTCGCAGTAACTCCTGTTGCTTTTCTTTATAAGCTTACACTTTTAGTTATTTATATAACTAAATAGTTCTAATTTAAAATTTATAATTAAAAATTTCCAGGTTAATTCTTGGCCTCATGAGAAATTGTTTTAGGGACCTTGAGCTGAAAAGGTGCATTTTTTCCTGAGAATGAAAGTGAAGAAAAATGGGTAGCTGGCAACACTTGATTATGACTAATGGTTCTTGTTAAGAGGTCCGATGCTGCCAGATTTGGGGGGAGACCTTGCCATTTGGAATAAAATAATTAAGACAGAGTGCTGTCTTGCTATCATCTGAGAAATATATGCATATTTGGCCAAATTAATAAACTCAGGAAAAGCTGCCTTTCGCAAATGCTTTTTGGAGGCTTGCTGTGAAAACCTCTGAGCATCACCTGTAATGTCTCAGAGCCTTACAGAATTTCATTCCTATAATGGCAACACATATAATGCTAGCCCCGTATTGCTACCTGCAGAGCATTTACAATGAGCATTCTCTCATTTCACTGAGTCCCCTCATAGGCATGCACGAGCCTGTCATGCATCATTTGTACTTAATACAACAGTGGTTGACATTAAACTTGGCCGGGTTGTAAATAAGAGTTTCCTTCACTTAGTCACATCAGCTTTCAGAATAAGTCAGCCAGATCTATGTCTTTAGTGACAGTCTGCAGTTTAAGGACTATATTCCCTTTCAAAATCAAGAACAGATGCAACAATTCCTAATTTTCTACCTTTTTTTCTTCTAGTAAAATACCTCCGCTGTAGTCCTTGTGTGACAAACCCAGCACTTAGAAATGGCTGGTCCATATAAAGAATCAAACTTCTGCAAGGTGAGAGTTTAGCTAAAACTGCAGAAATCTATGCTGTGAATCTAAATATCCCAAGTTCCTGCCAGCTGAAAACTAGTGGGAGCAATACATTTCCATATAAACCTGCTGTTCTGTTTTCTCCCTTCCCTTAGCATTTGGTTTTGGTTTTTGCATTTTGTTTTGTTTTGTTGTTGTTGTTGGTTTGGTTTCCGTTAGTTAGGAAATCAGCATAGAAGAGTTATGCTAAAATGTTGTTATGTTGGTAAATTGAAGCAATCCAAAGTCATATGTATGGCTCTGTGCAAATTGGACTTATTCCTCTGATGTTCACGGTACTGCAAGGGAAGAGAGCTGCAGTCTGTTCTGGGCAGTCAGAAAGACGGACAGCTATTTTCATTATTTGAATGTGTGCTCCATTAAGTAAATACGCTCCTAAAGAGCCACAACACACAAACATATGTTTACACACACATGCTAGTAATTGCTACAAATACACACTGCATGCAACAGATGATATGACAATGCTGAAGTGCTAAGGTGAAGAAGTATCAGGTGAAGTAACTTCCAGGTAGCAACGTTCTACTCCTGGACACTGGACAGGAGGGACGGGAATAGAGCCCAGCTCTGCTTAGTCCGTCTGGGAGGTTGATGTTATGCGGTCTATCAGGGCTACGAAATACACATAATGGAAAGATACGGCCAAAATTTCCTGAATCCTTTTTTTTTTTTATGATCCCTCCTATTCTGCTGAAGCAGTAGAGTCCGTCAGACTACGGGTAGGGCCGGACTTTGACTCTCCGTATCTTAATGGAAGCAGGACCCTGGCTGTCTCAACCAGCGCACGGAGCGCAGTGGAAGCCACTGCAGCCCGCAGACCTGCGCAGGTGTAGGAAGACCTCTAAACACTCAAAGATGTAAATCTGTGAGACACTCTGCCACACTACTGCAGCAGGAAAACTTACTGCCCCGGTTTCTTTCGACACGGTGAAATAGCTGACAGATACTTCCAACATATCATTCAGTGTGATCCTAGGGCCATTCAGGATGACAGGGAAAATACAACACAGGGAGCCTACTATTTCAGAGCTTACTTCTTGTGGTAGTTTTCTTTTACAAAAAAATGTTAGTGTGCATCAGGGATTATTCCATAGTAAAAGAAAATAGGCCTTAAGAGAGCAAAATACCCAGCAAATCTGTTCTGAGTTCTGAAATCAGAAGAGATTTTCTAAATGTTAAAAGCATTATGATTCATTTATAGACGATAGCTCCTGGCCACAGCCTGGTTATACACCCTGTGCTGCAGCTGCTGCCTCACCATGCTGCCATCCCCATTAGCTGGATAAAACTCTTTGAGAAAGTATGTTTACGTAATAGAAGAATTTGGTAGAAGCTAAGCAGCTCTAAAAGTGCTTAGAAATGCATGCCAAATAGGGATTTAAGTATGTGGGTCTGTCTCACTGAGTGACTTCACCTCAAAATACTTCGAGGTTTACTGAATAAGTATTATGTTTCGATATGAAAAAGTCACTTGTGACTTCCAGAAAAGTCTGTTTATAGACAGTGCTTCTCCTTTGTATTTTATGTATTTTTCTCTTTTGCTGTTTATTACTAGTAAGAAAATGGGATCTTTATCTCTTTAAGAGCTCATCTGCCTCTGTTTGCTGAAGCTTATTCTTCACTTCAAGTCATAATCTGCCTGCAGTATCACAAATGGTTGCTCTGGGGAGGATTATAATGCGATAAAGGCAGAGGATCATGATTTCAGGTGGAAAATTAATTCCATATTAACACAGATTATGTTACAAGGGCAGAGTCCTCAGACCAAAACCCAAAATGCTTACTCATTCCTGCAGTGAGACTTTGCCAGAGCAAAAACCTCAATCTGGAGAATTTCAAAATTTGGTCATCAAAAAAGAAGACAGGACTCAAAAGTGATGTAATCTATGGGAGCTGCTACACCTATGCCCAATGCACAACTGGAATGGCCACTGATTCCTTCTCAACAGTGACATGAATAGATGCCTCTTGTGTCATCTGTGTTATTTATCCTTCAGTTGAACCCAAAATTGAAAACTTATCATATTAATACAGCAATCAAAATTTAAAATGCTAAAATTACACAAATATCTGTTTGGCAAAGACAGCACTATTTTAGATGTTAAGTCAGCGCTCACAGAAGAGCAAGTAAGTATTACAAAATATCCAGAGACACACAGTACACCACACACCCCTCAGGTGGGGGGAAAGCGTTCTAAGGTTTGGTTTTACTTCTCAGTACCCTTGTTTTGATCTGACTTAGAGTAAATTAAATTGATTTTGTTTCTTCCCCAAGCTGAGCCTGCCTTTTGCCCGTGACCATAAGTGGTGAGTGATCCCTCCCTGTCCTTGTCTCGACCCACGAGCTTTTCTTTATATTTCTCCTCATCCCACCATGGCCGGGGGGGAGGAGTGAGCCAGGGGCTTTGTGGTGCTTTGTTACCGACTGGGCTCAAACCACAACGGACCAAATCACTGAGAAAATGCTACAGATTTTAAAATCACGTGGGCAATAGAGCGAGGTCGCTTTACCACTGTTAAGCGATGTGTAGTGTCCAGTATCATGGGACTGCTGTGTCACTGGACAGTGACAAACCTTTTCTTCTTTGCTCTGAGAGGGAGTTGCTCATTCCTAGACCCTACTGCCTGACCCATTTTTACGCCTGTAAAATTCTGAAACAAGGCAAACCAAATAAGACTTCAAATACGTATTTTAGAGAATTTGTCTTCTAAATACTAAAATAACTGCACAAAGATTTACACTGCAAAGTATTCTTCCTTAAAGACGCAACCCAGATGACCACCAGAACCAGTTTTAGACATCACAGAGGAAGACAAGAGGCAAAGTGAACCTGGGGTTATTTTCTCTCCAAAAGCATTCACGTGCATCCTTCCAGTCAGAGTCTGTTTGAATCCACGAAGACTGATGTTCCCAGTGATACTCTAGAGTGAGCAGGAATGGAGAGGGGTCTCGAGGCCAGTGCAGCGCCAACACCTCGTTCACCTGCTCTCGAGGGAGCTTCTCTGTCTGTGGAAGGAGACTGGGGAGATCAGCCTCTTTTACCCGAAATTCATCCTTTTTAAGTCTACTCTGAACGGATTTTTTCTGGAACGAAGTGTGGCAGCACTGAAAGGACCTGTTGTGTCTGTCTTTACGCCCAAACCGATGATGAATGAATGTTGCAAGGCTGGTGCTGCATGCTAGAGTACACAACCCAGCGGTTCTGTAAAATGACCTCCATGGTAAGAGGTCCTGTAAAAAAAAAAATCTTCTTGTCCAGCCAAGATTTAACTTCACACCTCTGATTCAGTGACTGATTTCTTGTGTATAGAAACACAGTGTGGGATTCCTCTGACCAAGGCTCAGCAGACCTCTCCTCCCTGCGTTCCCTTTTGAGGTGCTGAAGGCAGCAGGTCAGATGAACCATTCCCTAACAGCAGCTATTTCTCTCCATTGGCCATAAAGGGAGCCCAAGCTGACCACTTCACTCATAGACATCTACACTCTAAGTATCTAAAATTAGATAGGGTGGATCAGACCCAGAATGACTAGGTTTTGGTCTGCCTTCAGTACTGTATTCATCATTCCACATATATTTTATCGTAAGATTTCCTCTTACTCTCCTCCTTCTACAGGAAATAATTCTAGTCTCTTCCATCACTTTTTTTTTTGGTGAGAGTTTTACATGTCCATATTCACAGACATCACTCTTGCTGGATCCCCATAATTCAGCACAGTACTCTTACAAATTTGTATTACTAATTATATCATAGTATAGCGTGTTTTTCTGTTCTGTTTAAGTATTTCCCACACCATCTTCTTTTCTGATCAGGCTGTATATCTGAAAGAGGTCTTCACCGAACTGTCAAAAGTAATTCAAAAGACCCTTTCCGGACACCATAACCTTAAAACCTAGTAAGTGGATAAAAGATTTTTCTCATTATATACCCAGCCTTGCATTTATGAACATCATGTGTGTTCATTTACCCCTTTCTTCAGAATTTCTTCAGTATGGTCTGGTATTTGATAACCAAGTATGTCATTCTCTGCAATCCTTGTTACATTTTTGCCTATTCTCATTCCTAGCCCAGTCATTAATATAAAAACCAGGATTTTGAAACTTCCTAAAAAGCTTCTCTAACTTTTGCTTTTTTTATTTGCAGATGAGGACGTTTTGGATAATGTGTTGAACTTTTTTCTTTCACTGTCTTAGTTTAACTGTATTTCTTGTTAATTCTTTGTCTGATACTTTTAATAGCACCATACGAATACATCAGTGCTACCCTGTGTGTGCATTATTGCTTTTGTGAAACATATCTTTGATTCCTCCATTCTTTCAATCTGCTATTGTATTAATTCACCGGATCCTTTTCTTCTCCATTATGGTTTCTACTGTTCCGACTGCCTTCATCATACATTACCTATTATTTTTATGCTTGATGAGAAACCATATTTATTCTTCATTTTTTCCAGCGTGTAAGTATTTTATGTAGAATATATTTGGTGTCGGAATTCTAACCTTGGAACGCAACCTTTCCACCCAGTATGTGTTTTCAGAGTCACTAAACATTAACTTGAAGAGAAGTAAGAGCACATTATCTGATGTCCAGCTGAAGTCAACACAAATCTTTGCATTAACTTCAGTGGACGCTGGACTGCAGCCCAGTTTACCTTCTGGCAGAACTTCAGTAAACCACAGAAAAAGCACTAGCTAGCATTAAGCCACAGTTCAGCACAATTGGAAAAATGACAACAGAACTCAACTGTGTTTGCAAATGCCTTATTTGAGTGAGTCCCATAGATTAAATGCACTTTTGCAGGCGCACTAACGAATATCAAGCCGAAGGAAGCTCAGATAGGACATCCAACCTCGTGTGCTTGCTTTTAAGGTTTTTGACAGTGGTTGCGTATGCATGAGAATTGTCATCTATTACCATTGTCAATTAATAGCCTCAAGAAGCAGTCTTTGAATTGTCAGTTACTGCCTGTTCAAAGCTTGAAAACTTTCATGCATGTGCAACCTACAACATCTTAGGGCCTGGAGACATTAGTATGTGTAGTATCAAAACCTGATTCTCAAGATGCCAGAGTTAGCTGTTTTTCAGACAGGTTGAAATAGAATTAAACCCTATAGTTTTAGTACCTACTTGAACTAAAAAGGCAGGTTTAATTAAATAACTTCATTGTATCAAATTCCCCTGCATGCTGAGAGAAAAGTGAGAGTCTTTCTGCTGCAGGTATAAACATAGATACATGCATCTGTATTATAAGAACAGTCTTAAATTAAAAAGTGACCAAGATTGCATTATTTCCCTTCTTCTCCCATAGTAGCTTCCATCCCAAATATCCTCAGTTTATAAAGAAACAAACAAACAAAAAACCCTACAACATTTAACTGCCAGTTCTGCAAGTTCAACCCAAAATCCAGGATTCAAGTTAAGTCCTCCAAACTACTTACACATCCTCTCTAATAGTAAAGATTGCTAATTAAATCTAGGTCTTAGGTTTCTATAGCAGGAAGATTACCTACAATCAGTATATTACTTCACACACACACAAAGAGGATGCAACTGCATTTGTTCTTTCTTGGTTCTACCAGGTCTCAAAAAACAGACTGAAACCTTTTTTTTTTTTTCCGTGGTTTCCTTGTTCTTTTTTTTTTTTTTAAATCTTAGTTAAGGGTTACTCCTATAAAGATCTAAATCAAGACTTAAAACATCAAATCTAAGATTTTATATTCCGTTTCTCATTCTACTCCCTCAGTAACAGCTTTCAGTGATGCTTCTTTGTATGCTTTATCTTTAATTCAGGAGATATTATTCATATCTTCTAAAACCTAAATTCTCTGCAGTGCTGGAACCATTTCTCAGATATTGAAGACTGTGATTTGGCATGTGTCATGTTCCAAGGTAAGTCCACACATTCAGAGGGATTAAAAGCAATTGTCTGTTACATAACCTGAGCAAGATTACTTTTCTAACCGAGTTCATGAAATACAACATCAGTAACCTGCTTTCCAGTTCCTAAGCGGGGCCCCAAGCGTATACATACGAGCTCTTGTGTGAACCTAGGGTTCAGATGTGAATTTAGAATACAGTTTTTAATAACCCATGCTGTATTGCACTGCTGTTTCACACAATGCGTTTGTTGTTTCCTATCATAAGGTTAGGAATCCTATGGGAACAGGTAAGCTGTAACACTAGGAAAATCTGATGATGTGTAAGCAAATAGCATGCCCAGTCATGCCTCAAAATACCCTTTAAATACTCTTCCCTGTCTAGATCTATAGACCACAGAAGCTGGCCTGTTCTCCAGGCAGTCCTATCGTTCTCTGACAAGGCAGCCTGCAGCCCTCCACGGCCTCCTTGTCTTTGTGATGGCTTGTCCCAGTTCCTTCCCTGTTACCTCAGGGCACCGCAAGCCTACAGGAATGGACCAATTATTTAAGAACAAAAATAAATCAGAGTCCTGCTTGATCAGTTGTCTGCAAGGGAGAGTTTAATTTAGAAATACTAGCACATTCCCCAAGCATGTCCCTCTTCCACCCCTGCTTCCTCTGTTTTCATCTCATCACTTCTCAGCTTAGGCAGTGTACGGTATACATCAAGAATCTGCCATAAATATTAAAAATACAGTAAGAAGGAAAATAAGAAATAACACACAGATTGCTAAACCATGCAAGTGCTGCCCACCATCTAGTACAAAGAAATTACTCTTGTCTGTCCAGTGCACTTGTTTGAAGCGTAAACTGGCAAGAGAATTTATGCCACTTCAGCGTGTGAAGATGGGTCTGTACTTTGTCAAGCATAAAATAGATGCATAACTGATGAGAGACTTAACAGGCATATATATATATATATATGTTTATATATATAAAAGATACCTAGGGTGGAATTCAGATATCTATTAAGACACCTTGATTCAGATACCAACAATACATCTGAACAGGTCTCTCCTTCGGGAGCAACTAGTCTAAATTCCTGTTATAGCCAATGAGAAATTTAGTCAATACATTCCGTGAGGCTTGCAGAACCGTTCGGCTCGTCCTCAAGCAGACACCTACGCTAGGTTAGCTGAGTAGCTGTACAGACTATAAACTGTAAATGCCTACAGTGAGCTTATCATGCTGTATAAGAGGATGCTGGTTTTGCAAAGTCACTTTCCGACTCCGGCTGCACTTTACGCGTAGCGGTTGCAGATCAGAAGGGCATGATGCTTCAACCTAGTTGTATCATTTTGTTCTCTCTAGAACTAAGGAGGAGGATAAATGTACCACCTCAGTCTGACATTGATTATGTATTCCAGTATGGTTAGTCCTATCAATTTAGATAATCAGAAATCAAGTCTTGTAAGAGCTGCGTTTCACTTCCAGTCTGCTCCACTATTTACCCTGCCATCCTGAAGCCGAGTGCTGTATTCAAGCAGCTGAGTGGACAGTGGCGATAAGGACATTGGCACAACTTGCAAGAAATGTGCCTTTGCCCAAAAGTCAACGGCCGTTAGTTTCTACAGCTGATGTAGTGTTTTCACACTTCAGCAGTATTCATGTTTCATTCCCGCTGATGAGTCAGGAACAGCAAACCACCGGCTCTCCTTGACGCAAGGCAGCAGAGCACAGGAGAGCGCAGCAGGGGCTCCAGACGCGGTGGACGGCAGAAGTACCCAGATAACGGGTACCCAGGCTTGCAAGTGAACTACAAAAGCACAAGGAATCGCCTCAAAACCAAGCCAGCTTTGCTAGCACTAGGTCAAGATCAGCCGTATCAGCGGTGGGCCTGACAACCTGCTCAAGCATCTCTACAGCACAGTGCTGAGCCCTTTGCCCAGGGGAGCTGGAGGGGCCCGAGCCCACCCTCTTCGGAGCCCGAGACCCCCCCCCGGCTGCAGGGCTTGACAGAGCCAGGCCCAACAAGCCCAGCTCAGCTGAATCCGATCCTGCGTGGAAACAGCGGGGCGACTTCACCCTGTGCTCTGCGTCGTTCTTCCACAGCACATCAAAGATGCCTCTCCTTAAAAAAGGCTGGGAGTGGAAGAGAGTGTGGGTGAGGTTTCTGTGCCCTTGGAAAATGCACGTAACGGCCCAGGAGCAGAAACAGCCCCCAGGGTTGTACTACCCTGTTCGTGCGGTGGTTTCTTTCATTTAACACCCTCAGCCTGAAACGCTGAGCTGTTTCTGAAGGGGCATCCACAACCTGATCCGTCACCCTAATAATCTAAGCGCAGTAGTAAGCGAGAAATCAGTGTAGATGGTTAAGCTTTTCTGAGCTGTATTTGATCTGTGGACCCCTGCGTGATCCTTTCTGTCTGTCTAAGAACAGTCTCTACAGCAGATGCGGTAATTAATACATGTGCTCACCACAAGTATGTCCTCAAGTATTTTAATTCACGGTTTCAATCCGAGGTTAGTGTCGGCCAGAAAAACAGCAGCTAGAAGTTCCCAGTCTGTACCGGCGTACAACGTGGCTGCCAACAGACGGATGGCAAAAAGCCGTGCTCCGCCTGGACCCCCCTGAAACCAGGGCTCTGCCTGCTCGCAGCGGCTGCTGGGCACACCATGGATGTGCACTGTAACTGGCGTACAGCACAACTGAAGCTGCGACCTCATCCAAAACACACATTTCCAGAGGTAACAGTAGATACCGAGAAGCCTGAATACCTACTCACATGATAGCTAGGAGGTTGCTGACGTAACTTTTTTAATGGGAATCTAAATAGGAAGAAGAACCTTTATCATGTACTGCATTTTTATGCAGTGCTTGTCCCTATCCTGTTACAGAATTGTGAGAATGTGTTCATTTATAATGCAGGTCCCAACACGCAATGTACTGAGACCGTGCCTTACCACTGATGTGGACCGTGATACAGTGTCAGTCCTTTATCGGGTGACTGATGGAGCTAAGAGGAGATCCCCTCAGCATTTCAATGCTCTGCAGGCTGTTGGAAGCCAGAATAGAGATGCAGGCAACCAGACGGCTGTAGAAATACACTGGGCATTTCTGCAGTACGCTGTAGTACAGAGTAAAGGTATCCAAGTGAAATCCTCTGGAGTTAGCTCAGCAACCCAAGCGGCCTTGCTGCAGCAACCAGGGAATTGCCATGTATTTTGTGATACAATTGCCAAACAGGCTGTTTCTCAGCATAGACCAATGCTTGCTAGGGTATCTGAAGGCAGCGCTGCAGTGAATACAGCTGACAAACGGTGATGGACAGGTGATGTATATATAGTAAGCAGAATCTCAGTGGTACCTAGTCTGCCATGTAACAGCTCAGTGTGACAGGCTCTGTCTGGGCCACGTTATTGGACATGTTATGAAAAACGATAGAAGGATTCGTCCTTATACAGTATAACCTGTATTTATAGCTCTCCATTCATTCCTGTACATAAGTGCTTCCATACATCTAAGAAAACAATTTATTTTTGTCTCTGATTTATTTTCCCTTGAACCTGTTCCTTAACTCATAGATGGCCAATGGAAAAATAGTTTAAACATCCTGGGGGGAAAGCATGTCAAACACAAAGGTAAAATATTTTCAGGCTGATTCAGTTCCACAAAGAGACATCCTTTGAATAGATGAATTAATGTATTTTTCTGGCTACTCCTGTACGTTTCTGTTGCTCCTTGAATGCACTCCCTGCAATCAAACAGACGACTCAAATTCAGCTTGGAGGGTCTGCTGATTTCTCTTTTCACTGGAGCTGTACATATCTGGAGCAGTTTATAAATAGCTGCAATGCTCGGGATGAATTGTGGTGCAACTCTTCAAAGACTATTCATTATTGTTTTGTAAAATATCTAGAACTGTATTTTTAGGCAGCTGTCTCACAATCAGCCTCAGAAGGGGGACAATTATAGCAAAGGTATGCTTAGGGATAAATTTATGAACAATTTTTCTGGGCATCAGTCATTGGCGAAGTCAATATATACATTTACCAGACATTGCTGTACTATAGTTTTCCATCCGTTGTACCATAACGGATGATTTAGCAAATTCATTTGCTGTTAAAAACTGTCATCAGTCTTGGCTGACCTATTTCACTACCAGTTTTGTCACAACACCAGACTGAATATACATAACCTTGTAGTGACTTTTCAGTATACCAAGAAGAAAATGTGGGGTTTGCAAAACTCCAGTGACCAAATGTTATTCCTTTGCTATGGCTGTGGTGAATACATGCCGCTAGCCCTCCCAGAGAGTCTTTTCGTAGTGTCAATTCCTCTTTGCCTTGCTGGTGTGTCTAGTCCCACCAGACATGCACCTGAGTTACGTGAAGTCAGAATTTACAGTGGACTGTAAAACTTTTACAAATTTGCTTCCTAGAAGGTTTATACCTGTAGGTCTCAGTGGAAGCATTCACAGGAAGCTTGCCCAAAATACGAGAGTCAAAATTAAATACAAAAAGGTACCGTATTGCTTGTGGCTACCCACTGAGACCGATACCTTCAGTTCCTGAGATCACAGTATTTCTAATTTAAAAGGTAGGATAAAGGAAAACTAAAGCTCGAGGAAAATTTCAGGCAAAATATTTATAAATCTGATGATTTTTTTTTCCCCAATAATGTGAAAACCACCAACTACTGTTATAGCAATTAGCATAATTATCCCTGCACAATCTCATAAGAACCAACTATTTAAAGAGCCTGAATGAGAACCTTCCTTTTCAACAGTGCTTACCCCCAAATCAAAAGATCAAAAGAACATCATTTGGATTAATTCCTTCCAGTCTAAGGGCTAGAAGCTTACTTCCTTTTTAATTGAAAGGTAAAAATCTCACATAATCCCATTACTCCAGAGGCTTTGACAATAAGGAAAACTAATTCAGAAATAAATTTAAATCACAAGAAACAACACCAAGACGTTAAGCAATGCCCTTAAATTCTAAGGCACAGAAGACATTTGAACCTCTTTGTAAAGTGTAAGGTGCTAAACACTGAAGTGTTATCAAGCCCAAGCCCCCAAAGTACTCAGGGAAAATTCCTATACTTCATGAAAAACCAAACTTCTACAGAGAGCACAAGAAGAATGAGGTCAGTGAATCACTGATAACATTCACATTTTTGAATACACAAGGAATAATAACAATAAAACAATGGATCGTAATCCCCATTTTGGTAAAACTCACTGAGTTACATTGTTATTTTGCTGTGGTTTTGGTTGAGCGCAGGCATTTCTTTCTACAACTGATTCTCAAAATAAAGAAAGGAGAGACTAGTGCAAATAGCTACATCAAAGTCTGATTTGTCATGAGTTCAATGAATATTTCCGTTGGAAATTTACTTGTTTTCCTTTTACAGCCATGGCATATCTAGGTCTCTCTCAGATAAGAAACATCAACTATTCTGGGTGTGATTCCTGTGTATGAAGTATCTATAGTACCTGGGGGATGGAGGAATCTTAAGAGCAGTTATATTCATAATGAACTTAAAGGACTGCAATAAAAAGTATATTAAAAAAAAACAGGCCTGGCAAACTTCCGATGGTAGTCAAGAAATGTTAGTGGGTAGTTGGAGACACCACTATATTATCTCAGGAAAATCTCACATCTTCTTGCTGGTTAATTTTTCTGTTAGGAAGCACCTCCAACAAAGACAGACTTTAACCTACTTTATATTCGTAATGATCCATGCAAATTTACCTCCTTTTGAGACAGGGGGTCAAGTGTTTACGTCCATTCTATAATAAGCAATATCTGCCTAGACTTTAGCTGTATAATAATGAGGCATGTTTTGCAGAGACATTCAAAATCAAGACCCACAAAAATGGACTATTTGTGGATTCAACTCACTAGCAGAATATAAAATTCAGAACAGGAGAGCTGATAAGGATCATAAATACATTTTCAAATTTGGCCCCTTATAGCACGGTGTCTCATTTTTTCATGTGTTCAGTACTAAAGGAAAGGGATTAAATAGTTCTCCCTGCATATATAGACGAGGCAATGTAGGTGCACACCATGAGAGCTGTGGCTGTGGCAAAGAACCTCAACATATATTTGCTACACATCCATTTTTCCAAATAAAGCTTTCCTGGCAGGCAGCCAGTCCTGCAGGAATTGCCAACTGTTTTGTAGATAGGGCAATTATAATTCTCTGTGCACTGCCGCGAGACCACCTGCACATTCACATGTGATGCAAGTCGGATTTGAACCCAGCTCTCAGGAGATGAATGTCAACCGACTGCTACTTACTAGCAGCCTATTTTTCATTATCTTTTATTATCATTAGTAAACACCATTTATAATTGCACCTGACAAACAACTAAGCACAGTGGAAGCTAGCAGATGGATCTTATGCTATAAAACTTAGAATTGAGATGTTATGTTCATTTGGGGGTGGGGATTACGCAAAGCCCGTATTTTCATGTGTCATGCTTTGCTTTCATCAACATCTTATTGGACTTGGAAGTGCATAATGTTTTGTGCTGATATAGAATGAGAATGTTGAATTCTGTTTCAGATAATGCTGCCAATATTTTCATGGGAGCTTGCCTGTAATTTGTTATTAATCAATTCAATTAGATTCATTAAAATTAGGTTTTACTTGAAAAAAAATTCGAAAATGCACATTTAATGATGTCAAATGAGTCATCGTTTTCTCTTAAGAATCAAAACTCTGTCATCAGGTAATGAAGGGGGAAACAGCTGCAGCACTTAGTTAAAAGGGCAGTTTAGACCATTACTGTGGTACTACCCTGTCTAAACAAAACGTAGAAAATTATGGAAGAATACAACGGTTCTTATTGGTTTATTCTAGCAGGTTTCAGTAAATGGAAACTTCTAGGAAATATTTTAAATTTGTCTACTTCTAACTGGGTGATATGCAAATAGCTACACGCTGAAGTAATAATAAAAATACATCAGTTAGTTTGCAAACTTCCCTTTTAAGAGTCACCATACAGGACGACACCTATTTCAAAAGGGTGTAACACAGTAAACTTCACCTCTGCCTAGGCTCAAGAGTGAGAGAATTTTACATGGAAACCAAGTATTTCATTCTGGAGGAACTAAATCATGAAAAAATCCTTTGACTTCCAGAGGGACGCTGTTTGTTTGTTCGCTTTACTGCAGCACTGTTCAGTCAACAAGAAAACCAGACTTTTCATGGTTTCAGGATAGGATACTCCCTGTGTCATCTTTCTGTGACAGCGTGTACAAATTTCGAAATAGTTAGGAGTTTAGAACTAATTGCCAACACGAACCATGTTGCAAAAATGTAACATTACTCGTAACTGGGTAGTTTTCTTACCCACAACCAGGTGAGGAAAAATGCAAATAATTTAAAACAAAAGATTACTTTAGTGCCAAACTCTCTCTCAGGGCTTCCAGAATAACAGGCAATGGCATGAAGATACACCTTAAATCAACAGCAGGAGGCCAGGCAGGAGAAGTATCCAGACAGGAGCTCTACAGGGCATCATGAAAACAAAGTAGATACTAAACCAAATATTATTTCCCATATTTTCCCAGCAATTATGCTTCTCCTTCAGAATCCCTAGGAAGCGAGTGGGTTTCGCGCTAGACTTTTGGCACTGGCACGTACGGGTTCTGATTCCCCCGACCTACGAATGAATATATAGTCACGAGATGAGGCGCCTGCCAAGCAGGCTTGTAGTCTGGATCCTTCTGGGATCTCCTGCGGCAGCATCCAAGCCGAGCGGGCAACTTCCCTGGCAGGGAGCGAGGCGCAGGTGAGGGCCGGCGGCAAAGCAAGCGAGAGGGAAGCTCTGCAGTCGTGAGACCTACCGGCTCTGCGGGTACCTTGGGTGCCGTCAGTAACTGGGCTGGGGGCTGCTTTTTGGACAAAGCGAGGCCCGGCACGTGCCGTAAGCACAGCTTTTCTTGAAGTAACCAGTTGGTTTGGAAACGATGCCAATCGGCAGGCCGGTTAGGGTAACACAGACGAAGAGCTCACGTTTTGTGTGGAAAATAAAGCCAAGAAACGAAAGAGGACACGTCTTTTCATGCAAAATGAAAACTTTGCTACGTGATTTCACCAACAAAAGACCACAACAACATGTACTCAGGTAAAGAGAACAACTTCTGACCTTGAAATTGCGTGCTAAATAAATTACCTCAGAGCGAAAGTGGTGAGTTCTCATGACAGCATCTGGAAGGGAAGCAGAAAGACACACAGGCTCCACCAGCTCCACCTCCCGTTTCGCCCCGGCGAACGGTTTTACCGAACTGCTCGCCCTCCGGCGCGTATTCCTGGACGGGCTCTGCCTCTCCCGGAGCAGCCGGCGGCTCCGCACGGCATTTATATTTAATTCATCGGGAGGAACTTGAGCGTAAAGTTCTGCCGCGCTGGACAGA